>JACEOJ010000202.1:165667-297564 GCA_013761285.1 Campoletis sonorensis
TCTCTCTCTCTCTCTCTCTCTCTCTCTCTCTCTCTCTCTCTCTCTCTTTACGTCCCAGGAACAATCTCATGTGTGTACGTGTTAGTGTGTATCTCGAGAATTTCTCGTATCCAATACGTTGACGAGTTCGCGTGTCCGTTAGTACGCGTCGAATCAATACTTCTTGCACGCAATTCTCATACAAACAGCAGCATTTTATTGTTCAACTTGTAACTTTTCTCTATTTTATTTAACATTGATACTTTTGTTCTCCTCTCCCATTTTCTTTTGCCTATTCTCCTCGGGTTCTTTTCATAGCGCAAAGTTTTGTGTGTAAAAAAGAACGTCGATTCTTCTGTATGAGGTTTACGCACGAGTGCACGTGCACTTGGTTTGAAAAAGTAGTCTGTAATTAATCGATTCTCGTTTTTCATCAAATTGAAGGGTTATTTTTTCGACTGTTTTTTCTTCTTTTTTTTTTAATGATGTTGCTTGACACAGAGAAAACTTAAGTATTGATGAATGCGAAGATTTTGAAGAAACTCATGAATGAATGAATGAATGAGAGAGATATATGCTTTCGAGAACTCGTTGATTACTTCTTTTTTTTCATTTATTTCGTGAGACCGAAGTTTCGTAACAAGTCTGCTGACGTATAGAAAAAAAAAAAAACCGAGAATGAGCGATCAATGTGGGTTGACCTTTCCACCAATGAAGATGAAATTGATCCATATTTATCCTGCTGCTTTGTTGGCTTAGACAAAAATAACGCAAACACCATTTGACATCTTGTCTAGTCTCATACGACCCCCTTCAATCTTGCACCTATCGGGTCATGTTTGAATACCTTGACTCAGCCTTCTGTGATGTCGCGTTAACGTAGACGCATCACCCGTCAGACCTGTCACACATTACTCGTATATTTCGAAATAAATCTCCCGATTCGATGTTCCAAAAAAAAAAAAAGATAAAAATCTGAATAGTTTATGGCTTATACAAACTACCTGCCTCCATTCAACGACGATATTTTTGTCCAGTTTGTCCGGATGCGATTTCCATTTTTAGAGAAATTCCTAAAATCATTCCTAAATGGTCAATTATCGAAATTCTTTTATGTCATTCAATATTTGGCTTCGATCGACGTGCTTATTCTTGGTTCATTAGTATTTTTCGTATTTTTGTCGCCGGGTCAGTCCGTGAATCTGCTCGCAGAATCGTTAGTAAAGCTCTGACGAATCATGAGTTTTTTTTAAATTCCGATATGCGAATCAATATAATTCATTATATTTTCACATTTATTTAAACAACATTTCTATTATCGTCATCGGCGTTTATTAAACTCTATTTATATCGCACGGTTTTCCAACGCTATAGAAATTCAGTATCGTTTTAGTAAAGAATTATGTACCGGAACTAACCATTGTAACCAAATGCATTCTCGTGTGATTCCCTCCAACCGTTCCCACAGCAGTCGAGTTTGAACGAAGAGAAATACATGAGTTTCCGAGGTTGGATAAAAAAATAAAAAATAA
Source organism: Campoletis sonorensis (assembly GCA_013761285.1). Lineage (NCBI taxonomy): Eukaryota > Metazoa > Arthropoda > Insecta > Hymenoptera > Ichneumonidae > Campoletis > Campoletis sonorensis. The sequence goes on from JACEOJ010000202.1 coordinate 167,179, forward strand.
AACGAAACAAAACAAAACTCAGCACGCCAAAATTCCCAGTGAGGTTTTTCCGGCAGACGCGATAAAGCCCCTTAATTAACTTCCGATGGTACCGGAGTGAAAAAATGTAAAAAAAAAAATGGACGTAGTAATAAATCATGGAAAACTCTTCGTATTCACCGCGTAATTGCTAGTATCGATTTTCATTCAATTAAAAAAATATGGACCATTCGACGAGTCGCAGTATCGAAACTTTACGTGAATAATGCAAAATAGAGAATCATTGAATAAATAAGAATTACAAATTTATGTTGGAAAAAATAAAATGGACAAAAATCGTTTGGAAATTGGTCGTTTACAAGTATTTATTTCACGATAAATAAATGAACGGTCTTTTCATCATTTTTGTTATTCTTGTTATTTATTATAATGTGATCAAGTGTGTTTTTGTTTTAATTGAGGAAACGGAAATACAGAATAACCTACTTACAACTAGTGGCGCGCGTTTTCTACGATAATGAAATGGGCATTTGATGTGAAAAGGCGTTAGTATGAATAGCGCGATATGCGATAATGTTTGCGTTCAAAAGTTCTTGATATTTCCATTGATAATGCAACGAGAACTAAAGAGATAAAATCTAATGGTTAATTTATCAAAAAGCTGATTCTCTCGATAATAATCGTTTAAAGAGCTTTGACCATAACGTTGCTTCAAAATGATACCAAAGCGCGCTGCCCTCAATAATCTTGATAACGATTGAAAAACAAAAAACAGCTATCGCACTCGGTCAACCGAATGCTCCATTAAACAGAACATCGTCATTGGAGTCTCGCTTCGATTTATTGTCAACGTGATGACTCGTGTCATTGTTTGTGCAATACATATATATATGTATATATTAAACATGACTATATGTTTGATACAAACTGCACTTAGGTGATCAATCGACCTTATTAATTACTTCGGATCAATAGCCATATCGATTGTCTCGTAAATGAAGGGTCGTTTTTGTTATTTCGTGTCCCAGCTTCTGGTTTATTATATTTTATACTTTGTTTCAAATAATCATAAAATTAGTCATCGTAGTTACGTGACTCATTTTTTATTTTACATTATTGTAATATAAAATGAAAAGTTATGACTAATTATTTAGTTTAAGATCGAACCAAAGTTTACATGGATTTAACGATTAAATTTTTGATTTATAAGTCATTTTCTTTGGTTCGGAGGTGGGGCAGAAAGTGAAAAGAACATGAATATAACTCTTACGAAAAGAAATTGCCACGTGGTTGAATAAAAAGAGACCGCGAAGTCCTCGAAGAGTATATCGAAAAATTGAAGGGATAGAAAATGTAGAAAAAAAGTATGGCTGTATATCTGTATTTTATGATGAAGAATGATTCGCCAACGCGAACTAAGCGGGTTGTCAGGATTGACACCCTCTCACCCCTCAGCCACGCTTTCCCTATTTTATGCCTCTATTTTCCTGCCTCTCGCTCATCTATCGCCATTAATGAGAAACATCGCGTCAATCGAGTATCGGCTTTGAAAGTTATTCACAACGCGTTCCTCACGTATCTTGATGTACCATAGATTAGTACAAATTTAAACCTGCACCATGTTAATTACGATGGTTTATCGCTTGTGGATTTAAAGCCAAGCTTATATCACGAAGAAAATATGATTAGTTGAAAATGTGCGGATTTTAAATGCTTTCGAAATATTATCACGTAATTGTACATTGGTTGAAAATATATGTGTATCCAATACACATGCATGAATGTGCCAGTTGCTTTTCCATAATAGCTCGTTAATAGCATGACCGAGAGTTCTCATTATTTATAACGATAATTGCATTCAAATTTTATGTACACTCACCCACCATCGATATCATAATTCTCCGAAATAATGTACGATTATAGCTTCACGCTTTTACAATTGCAATTTCATAATGAATGCAAGACGACCAACAAAGTATTGAGAATGAAATATCTGCATTCGATATTTAATATTTCGATTGGAAAGGGTCGTTGATGGCGTGGGTGGAGATAAAAAATATTGGAGTCTGTTTGTTGTTATTTAATTTGCGTTAATAGTTAATTTACATAAAAGTATAAACAGATAAACAATACAAAAGTGAATAAACGACAGCGTTTATTACGGTTTTTTGAAATTTCCCAAATTTCTAAAACCAAAAGCACTTCATATTGGGTGACAGCTTTTTCACCTGATATTCGTAACAGATGTTACAAAAAGAGTGAACATTCTGTTCAAATCAAAAGAAGAGAGACTGTTCTCCCTTCGATTTTCATATGCTAATGCGCGCATATCGAAGACATTCTGCGTTTAACAGAAACCGGAAGCAATGCCGGTGAACGAAGAGGCCCCCACCCAACCCTTGCAAAACCATGTTTACTCGTGCTTGCGATCCATACTCAGAACACCAATACCGCAATCACGTAATGTTGAGGCTTGCCGCACAACCGGTTAGGGATGAGAAAAGGGCAGGAGTGAACGACGAAACTGTTAGGGGATGGGTGATCGCGTCGTCTCGTTCACAGTGTTACAGAGAAGCGAATTTGGGCAGACCGCGACGCCCGCGAGAACTGAGGAACAGTGACATGAGATGATCCCTTCCATACACCCCAGAAATAGACACGAATTTCTCACCCTCTCGATTCCTAGCATTTTACATACCGGATGATATATACGTGGGTATAGCGAGTGGTTAAAAAAACGAAAAAAAAAAAAGCACTTTCATTCAATCTCGTTACTATCGATCCAATTCGTTTACGCTTCCTGTTCGAGAAAAACAAATAAAACCGTCGTGGTAAATGGGCTTGACGTTTTTTTTTCGCGATCTACCATTTGTCAACGTTTTTTATGAAATATTATCATTTTTTTTTATTCACCAAGATCCGGGCTAAATATGTGTTATGTATTACACAGCATCCATTTTTGTTTTTATTTCTCTTCATTTCGTTGGATTTAATAAAGAAAAAATAATGCTCTTTAAACGATAGCGAAAGGTTTGTTGTCCTTTCGAAAGGTTTTCTAGTTTGTTTTTATAACTCTCTGGCATACTGGGGTTTTTTTTTGAAGTGTTTGACTTGTTATTGTTGGACTATCAAATGACGCGTTTGTTTAAAAATAAACAAAAATAGTAAGGGATATACAAGGCGCGCGCGTGTGTGTGTATGTAGTAAAAAAAAGTTCCTGTCATACTTCTGTATTCTAACAGTAAAATGGCACTTACTCGTACACCATCCTTTTTTTTCTTCTTTTTGTTCATACATCTTATGACTCTCTTCCCTTGGGTAAATTTGAAATATCCCTTTTATGCCGAGTATCCACGGTGCACCACCTCTATCTCGCTTCCTTCGTCTATACACTCTTGGTTTTCGAACAAAAGAATTCTTACAATGGCTGCTGGCTTGGTTGGCGTCTTAGGGAAGTAGCGAGAGTCTTGCTCCAAAGAATCTTTTCGCTAAGATTTTCGGTGCTAAAGATTTTCACTCGCCAATGTTCGTGATGCTGCTATTCAAACGGACCGAATTCGTAATCGTATATGGGACCTTGGAGTTTGTTGTATTTTCCGATTATTCTTCTTTTTCTGCTTTATTTTTAGTTAAACACTGAAAAATGATGAAAAAAGAATGTATTCAAAGGTAGTACGTAGATGAAAAAGATTTTATAGGGAGAATGACTTATTCAGAACGTTTAGAAATGTTTCGTCGTTGTGAGGATTCTCGGGCGAACGAACATGCGAAAAAATGATATCATGCAGTAGTGAATTGTAACAGCAAAGCCATTCTTACAATTACGAAATGCTCCCTCGCTGCTGTGTAAACATATTAATCTTTCGAGTAACATTCTCCTCGTATAAATATAAAATATTATTCACTCTTTATCAAGGGCACCGAACACTCCGTCTGTCTGTGCGTCAGTCTGTCTGTGCTTCCAAGTCTCGTAGCTGAAAAAAAGTCTTTCTAACAATCCACCTTATCCATGGGAGATTATCTCGGGTTTAACATTACTTCAGAAGACCCACATCATGATTTATCCATGTCTTGATGCAAGCTCATGTGAGAATAATCCTCTTCATTTATTCACGATTTTTTTCCTTTGGAATAAACATTTCTGTAGGGTTTTTTTTTTTTATCAAAGTTTTTCCAATTAGGAATTTATGTCGTAGAATATCGAAATATTTCGTCTCCTTTTTTTTTAAATAATGTACGACTAAAGGTTGGTTTATCTCGAAAACACAAAAATAGACATGCCCCAGACAGAAGTTCGTACAAAATAGATGACTATTTCTCGAGCGGTATTGCCACTACATGTCTAACCATTTATCGTCCATATCCCAGCTCTCTTCTTGGTTCGATGAATTATTTCTCTCGATTTTGTAGTTACAGAGTGGGTGTTACATACACGTTTATATATGTTGCACAGAAGATTTAAGTATCGATGTTTTTTTCCTACGTTTTTTCTTTATATACAGCAGTGTAACTTCGTGTCTTTAATAGCTCAGATTCACTACGTTATTCACACCGACAAGCCGATATAATACATTCGCATTCTCGATCATAAGATCCCGGTTGACTGAGCACCAACTCGACTGGATATTTCAACGATCCTTATATACACAAATACCCCAAAAAAAAAAAACGTCCTTGGAAGGTCGTCTTCGGTCCTCCAGTTTTTAACGTTTCCAATGGTCACACCGATACAATACAACACAACAATCGCGATAGTGTTAATAACGCTGGTTCGATGTTGATACACGAGCAAAAAAATGTCGAGCTACTTTTCTCGTTACCCCGTAATTGGTATGTCTCTGTTTATTTATCCGATAATTGGTTCAATGATACATTGGCGATGAGCCAATTTAACGTACAACAATTCGAGTTAACTGCTACTTTTTTTTTTTACACTGTGCGTAAAAAAGCACATTAAAAAGAAGAAAGAAAAAAAACGAATACAAATAAAAAAGCGATATGCCAAAATACACGATAAATGGCAGCAGGGATGTGTGTTTGATGAAATTGTAATTGCTCATTTTTTCATTAAACAGATATCGCACAATAGGGTCAATCGAATTAAATTTCTTTTCTCTAATTAAACTACTAATGATATTTTCTCTTTGTACAGAGAACAAAAGAAATATTGAACTCAAAATATGCCTGACCTTATATAGAGACATTCGTTGAAGTAACTAGCGTTTTGTGGTTTCCTCCATTAAGAGGGTTGAGCATTGTCTTTTAGGGGTCGGCAGCCAGAGGGAACTTTTGTGTTCGAGAATAGAACTCATGGAGCCACTATATACCAACTGTTAGAAATATAATTTTCTTGTTATAAATAATACTTTTGAAGTATATTATTTCATGATTATCAAAATAATCCTTATAAAATATAGAATGACTAGTAAAATTACCCAAACAAAATCTGCAGAGCGTTGCAAAGATAATGAAAAAATGTAATTCGGCTAAATTTCAACTCTTTTTGCTCAAGTTACCAACCTCTTGAAATTTCATAACATTTCCCCTTCAAATAGAAATGAAAATTTATGAAAAAATGAATGAATTTTGTCACTTTTCAAACCAAGTTTATGAAAAGAAGTATATATTAATTCGTGGCATGGGAGAATTTGGAATTATTAATAAACTGACCAATGTGGCGACACGTGGTGCTCAATATGAGAAGTTTCATCCGACAGACACACCTAGTAGTACATGCCATATGTGTATGTTCTACCACCGGTAAATGCTGTAACTACAACATATGGACTACACCTAAGGTGGATAATGCTCGACGCTCATTTAGTGCGTGTACATAATGGGGGTTCTCTCTGTCCTCACATGCAGGATACAGCAGTATTAATGCTTGTCCTTGTGCCACCATTGCTCTCCTATACTATTTCTTGCATGCTTACCAGCACGAAACACGTCATTCAAGGCCGTGACGAGTGAACAGTCTTGCCTTAAATTTAACGGACAATATGTCAAACCAGCTCATCGGCCAAGTGCTACGAAATAATAAATGAATTCGTCACATTCGTGAACACGGAAATAGAGAGATTGAGATCTAAGGATTGAACAAATATACGAATTTATTGATTTGTTGAACAAAGGATGAATGAAAAAACTGCGTTAAATTTGTGTATAGACTAAAAAAGTAATGAATCGTCTTAGATTTTATCATAATAATACTATTCGTTCGAAAAAATTGTCGATGCGAAAGTAAGTTTGGAAGACCAAGGGAAATGGGAACAAAAGTAAATGATTGTACGAATAAACGAAAGGATTAAGATAATGAATGAACTGTTAATTGAAATTATGATTCAATCAAATAGTAAGTTAACCTATTGTTTCATTAATTAATCACTGGATAGATTACAGAATTGATCGATTGTTGGATAGATGTAAACAATGCCCTATAGAGCGTACTTTACATGCGTACATGGAGAGGCCTGTGCGTCTGCTTTGAACGATTCATTATCGTGGGATCACGATGATCATCATTGATCCCAAATCTAGATTGCGTAACAGTACATAGCGAACATATACTGTTCAAATAATTCAAAGACAATACACCATATATAGCTATAGACGCAGTGAAAATTTGATTAATCATATGGTGGGTGAGGATTATATCGAAATCAATAGAAAAAGAACTTGTTAGAAGAATTAAATCGAAACTAAATCCTTTTATTTATAATCGGAGGATAAATCATGCACATGGAGCAATTACTTTGAAGAAATAACGTACACAAAACTGACACGTTTATTTAGGATTGAATCTCGGGTCACGTATTATGTATTTATAACAAAATGGCGTCTCCTTTGTCTTTCCTTTACAACAAAACAAACATACCTGCAAAGAAAAAACTACAACAAACCTAAATATCTGACCCTTGCTACAATGCCTCGAGAATCCCTCCAGTGAATCCTAAACCCTGAAGGATATTGAGTACGGATTCTGCCAAGGATAGTGTCCGGGATCCCTCGGGATACTGAGTAGATTCCTGGGGGATGCTCCGTAGTAGGGGATTGTCGGGGTATACTAACAGGATTACGAGAGAGTATTTGGACGATTCTTGAGGTATATATACGATGAAATTTTTAACCCCAATATTGAGCCTACCATGGAAATGGTGGCAAATGTGTACTTAGGTTCAAAGGAGTTTCACCCTTTAATCTCTAAAGCCTGAAAAATGTACACTTCTTTACAGGAAATTCAATATTTCACACCACTTTTCAATTTGAATTGCAATCTGTACATTTTCCTTGCTCATCCGGGCCTTCAACATTACATTGAGTTTGACAGATTTCTACAAAAACGTACTATTTTATTTTCCAACCTTTTTTTATATACTAAAAACATAGAAGATCAATAATAGTATAATTATTTATTGCACTTTCAATTGGGTCGATAGGAAAATTAATGGTTCGGTTACACTCTCACTTTAATCGAGAGATTTTTTCAAATCTATTTTGCACCTTGAAATATTTTCGAATGATCGTTCATCATTAAATAGGGAACTAAAAATCATGTTTGACAGAAAATTCAACAAAAATTTTTGCAGTCCATACTATTACCAAAGAACCGTTAAAGGGTTTATTCGTAAATGTTTAAAGGAACATATTTTATTGCTTTTAAAACTAGAGAGTGACTAACTAGCGTACAAAATATTGTCCAGTCCTTGAATATTGTTTCTATCGTAACTATTAATTTATCAATGTTTCATAAAAATCGTTTTATGTCGTGAATCGAGGAAAACCCATGGGTGAGCTGATAAATTATTGAAAATTTGAAAAATATTTTCATGGAGGAACCTCATTCGAAGACTGTGAATAATGGATGAGCTTGCTTCGTGTAGATGTGTACACATATATACATATATTTATATATAAAGACAGAAAAAACAAAGTAGGTTGAGTGTAAAAATGATAGAGAATGACAACAGATCCTACGCAGCGCCATAATAACATTACGAGAATAACGCACGTCGTTTTTTTTTCTCCTACCTCAACTTCTGCGAACATTAGATGTATATTTATAAGGTAAAGGCTGAGCTTGTTTCTTTCCAGTATAAATAGTCCAGGATAGGAGCACGCGCGCGTGGGTGTTTGTGTACGTGTATATGAAACGAGGACCGAAGATGGGGATAAAAAAGACGGTACGCGAGGAGGGGTTGAGGGAAAGAACGTTTTTAACCGTAAGAGATAATGTATCGGCCCGAAAGCTTTATGAGTTTTGGTTGTGTGTGCGCGCCTTAATATAGACGTCACATGGAGATATACCCGCGAGGCTGAAATCTTTTTCCACCTTTTTTATATATATATATATACATATAACGGTATGGCCATTTATATCAAACGTTTATAAGCAAAAGGGCTTAAAGTCGACGAATTCAACACGTAAGATTTGTGAAATGCACCCTTTTTTCCTAGATGACAGATATTTATGTGTTCGTATAAGGCAAGCAAAATTCGAGGCAATTTTTTTTATTCTTTCTCTCTCTCTTTTTCTCACTATCACTTTATTTTTTGCTGTCTTTCTCGCACTCTGAAATTCCGTTGATTGTATGAGATTGAAAAAAATATTGCCATCTACTTTTTACACGGTGTGTGAATATCTCGTGCTCGAATAAACATTTAGGAGGCGTAGTAGCGATATGTACGTGTCAGCTAGGAAAAAAAAAAAAAAATAATGTTTCGTCTGCCTTCCGGGCGTGAAAAAGCAGGGAAGAACGAGCAATCCACGAGAGATGGGGTGCGAGCAATATATTGGAAGGGTAACCGGTGTCTGACGAGTTGAAGGCATTTTCTACCCGCTTGACGCTTCATTTCGAACGATATATGCCTTGAACATAAATTATTCACCCGAAAATTCATTCCATAATTGCTCGATAACAATCACATCTGATCATAATTATATGTTTCGTTAAACTGTTTAATTTGCAACGAAAATAGTCGTGTTTTTTGAATTCATGAATATTTTAAAAAGTACGTGTGAACAATCACACGGAATTGTTCTTTATCAGAGAACTGCAAATGGCAGAAACAACTCGATCAAACACAAACTCTCAAACACAACAATGTTATATTCATATTTCAAAAGAAATACGACATTTTAAAATGTAATTCATATTCCTTTGAGTCTTGATAATAATCAATCGCGAAAATAAAGTTGACATCAAAGTCATATTTTTTTTTTTTAGCATCGGAACCAAACTTAAATTTCAAAGGCACCTGATTCTCATTCTCAAATACGATAAATAAGTCACAGGATATTACAAACTAACGAGCGAAATACATTTTCACTGAAGTTAAAATTATGTACGGTGCTCTGTAGTTTAATCAAACGGACGTCATATTGAGAAAAAAAAATAACGTCCCTCTGCTTAATTAAGTACGAAACAGAGTATGAGCGTCGAAAAAATGAACGAGAGAAAAGCGTGGAGACAAAACGAAGAACCATATTCCCAGGATATTTATACAAATCTCTTGGTAACATATTGCTCCAGATTGAACTTCTGGGTATCGAGAAAATAGTAGATTCTATGATTATTTCCGCGTGTACAAAAAAAAAGTAGATTCGTGACTTTTTTTTTTTGAAATCGTCCTTACTTTTTACTACATATTTGTTAATAACTCATAGACATTTTTCAGAATTAAACATTTCCATAGTTTCTCATCATTCATGTCACTCTATGTGATTGTAATGAGCCACCAAATTATGGCATGTAAACCAAAATCTCATTAGATATTCCTGTGAAAATTTCATCTCACATTTTTGGTACAAAACTTTTTTTTAATGCCTCTTTGTAAAAGCGGGGAATGTTCCAAAAACGAAAAAATGACAGATTTAAAACGAAATGAAATGAATATTTGAGCTCATAACAACGTTCTTCCTTGTCCGAACTGAATAGAAAAACTTTTATCTCGGAATTCAACGTGTCATTTAAATAGAATATGATTAGATTTTTTTCTTCTTTTATTGAATTCCTGGAAATTCAAGTAATACAATTCGAAACCACACACATTTTTAATTGAATTTATTTTTTTAAATACCATTGATGGACTTTCACTGGATGTGATAACGTATGAAATTTGTTTTTGTTTCAAATATTAAATTCATTTAGGCATCGGTACTGTGAAAATATTAAATCACGTTCATCACCGGGATACAATGAAAAAAAAAAAATACATTTTGACGTTACCTTTCATGTAGTGTAACAATATGCATTGTTAAGGCACCCTCACACACAAAATATTATATATTCGTGTAAAATGAACTTCGACGAGGCGAATTGATTGGTTACCGGACGTTTTAAATTCGTAATATCCGTCCAACAAAATAGTGTTTCCTCAAGCGCGTTATAGCTCGATAATTTCATATTGCGCGGATGGAGCTTCTCGTCAAAGCATCAGTAATGATATATCCCAACACCTAATTTAATGCGTTATAAAATCAGACTAAAAAGAAGTTGATTTTATAGGATGAACAATGAAGATAATTCACAAGAATTTATGAAAGCGATCGAATTGATGATAGAAACTTTTACTCCATAAAATTCCCAATTAAAAAAATCCATCGAACGATGGTTGTAAATCATAAACAAATAATACGTTCAGTACGAAAAAATCGTGGGATTATTTACTCAACAAATTGACCTCATTAGCCTCTTTTTTGGTGAAAAAAAAAGTACTATTCGTATCTTCTACAGACGTCAGAAACTCTCAGTCCGTCGATCGAAAAAATATCGATTCGAATTAGCTCCAAGAATCTTTGGGATCTTGGTAATGATAAGTCGTGAAAATCTACACCTGGTGGTAGTCTAGATCCTAAAGACTGTAAATCATACCTTGGAGAATTGGCCTTAATGTATTTCGATATATGTTATACAATGTGTTGTTGTAACATTCGTTTTTTTATCACAGTTTCTCAGCCTCTCTCTCTCTCTCTCTCTCTCTTTTTCTCTCTCTCTCTCTCTCTCTCTCTCTCTCTCTCTCTCTCTCTTTCTCTTTCTGTTCTTCTTTCGTTTAGACGCGCGTATACACACTCACTCTTATCTTCATCATAGATCCCTTGATAGAACTTTTGGCCATTGTCATATATATCCATTATAGCGAGCTATATATATGGTAAATGGTAAAACGTCGACGAGAGAAAACTCGTTTCTCGAACTCGTCGTGCTACCAATCATAATCGTCGAAGCTCGGTGATGCGAAGTTTCGGAAAAGTGGGAATTCGTGTACCCGTGGAGAGTTGGGTATAGCTGGGAGCACCTGGCCCAGAGTTATAACGTGCCCGTTGCCACACACCACACCCATTTGTGCACAGACTAATGTACTATGACATATAGTTTGTTATATACCACCCAATACGTATAATCCAATCTATACATAGGTTCCCTCATGCGAAATCGAATGATTTTTTGCTATAACTTTTTGTCGAAAATATTTTATCGCCCGAGTTTGAAATACGAGTTTTGTATAAAAGAAAATATAGTTTTTGTCCTCATACTTTTTTCAATTCAATGCAATTTTTTTGGTCTGGTGAATTTTATATTCTGCTGAATATTATATTAAGAAAAAATTTGTATTCTTTGCAATTCTTCTTTTAAAATTTGCATCTGTCAAATTTGTATTCTTTCAGTCCGGAGTACCAAGTTTCTAATTGAAAAAGTTTTAATCATCATTCATTGGATGATCGCATTCAACGAAAGAAAAGACAAGAAATAAGTTGTAACCCCAGGACAATAATTGTTACCATTCACTCGGAAGAACCCTTATACGTGTGAACTAGTACTTTGCCCACGAGCGTATCCAGAGTTCGACGAGATCGTCGTGAGATCCCACAGGGGTGCGAGGAGTTCCCATATTCCGAGCGACAGTAGACTAGGTCAGTATATACATAGACGTCACTCACTCATCCATACTACTTCTCTCTCTCTCTCTCTCTCTCGCTCTCGCTCTCTCTCTCTCTGCTGTGCTCGTATCCCGGAGGTATAGACCTTCCGACCACAAGAGCCATCTTTCAATTCGATCGCCGTTAATATGTAAAATTGAAATTCGATAGCTTTTCGCCCACGATATTTCAGGGCAATGACTTCTGACCTGAGCCGAGGTAGAAATTCCAATTGATTTTATTCTTATTTGTTAAAGCTTCGCGTTCTTATTTTCCTCTGGGCAAAAGATGAATTTGAAAAAGTATAAAATATGTAAAAGAGAAAGAGAAATACTTGTGCTAAATCATTTGCAACGATAAAAATATGCTCCGCAGCCTAAATACGGAGGTTGATATTTATTTTGTATTAAATTTAAATATACATCGAGAAAACTTTGATATTAGTTTTTTGTTATGGAAAGAAAGTTTTTGGTGAGCGAACTGCTGGATATATATTTATAAATCTGAGCGACGCACCCTCGTACGAAATAAAGATAAATTCAGTTGACACGCTATTTAAGCACCCAGAGAGAAATTCATTTTCTATGAATAATACACACCCACACACAAACACACACCCTCTTACTGATGAATCAACTTTTTGCTTGATGTCAACGTGGATTATTAGATCGTATATGTAACCGACGCTCGACCGACTTGCATTATTTTAAAGCTATTCCATTCCCTTGCGACGTCATCCCTTATTTATAACTCGTTACATTACTCGTGATACGGTTTTCATCGCTTCTGATGCAGAGGATAATCGTGAAAGTCCCGAGAGCTCGAGCTAGTTGAATCGCGTTAATTGATATATCATGACTGAGTGAAATCGACTAATGTGACTTTGGCGATACCGCGAGGCTTTTGTAATTAAATTATCACTGTTTTCGTGCCACCGTACGACGTATGAGTAATGGCGGAAAATTTTTATTTAATTTTAACGGAAGAGATAGAAAGAACGTGTAAAATGAAAAAGAGAAGAAAAAAAATGCTAACGGTGAAATTACAAAGTCGTAGAAGTTACAAGTTCTCTCGTTTAAACGCGAATATATAAGGTTACGATTGCTCTTCCTCAAGGAGTACGTACATATATATGCACTTAAATTTTACATATTTTCTTGGAACTCCTTTTGCGAACAAGGCTTTTCAAATGACGCTGAATATTTGCGAGTACTTTAAAGTCTAGATATGACCCTTTTCATCGACATTTATTATCGCGTGTAGATCGTAACTTGAAAATGTTTTTAGCGACGTACTTTACTTCCTCTTGTCATTTAAACTCCTATAAAATCTTTTACATGTAGCCTCAATAAAAAGTAAGATTTGAGGAAACTTTTAAAAGCTATGAACAAATGAATTTAATGGATACATTCTCACAGTCCATGGTAAAAGTGATCACTCTCGTAGGCAAAGTTGAATCAACGTATTCTTTAGAGAAAATGTACATGAAAAGTCTCACTTATTCACCAAATTACATTTGTCATGAGACAAAATTTCTTTGCTCAATTTACATGAATTTAGAAGTACTAAAAGAAGAGACGGTTTCAGCAATCTTTTGAATCCTGAAGAAATGTATCAGTTATAACAATTATTTGTTTATCCAAAAAGACGCGGATCTGAATAAACCTAGAACATTTCATTAAAGAGATAGCTAAGCCGGAGTTGTAGTTTTTATAAAATCGTTTTTAATCCCCCAAAACAGTATTTACGATAATCAAGATTCTAACAGTACTATTTGACTTGGAAGTGAGTTACAATGAAAAAAAAAGTGTTTTTCAAATAAATAAATAAAATTTAATCGTGAGGTAAGGATTTTTGCGAAATTTGTTATCGTTTTAGTCTGATATACGAAAATTATGACGTTCTCAAGAAGTATTGCTCGAAATATAACCCGTAGATTATTTAGTAAACTGTTAATGTAATCGAAATAGTGTTAAGCCTACAGGAAATTTGTATTCCGATTAAAAATATATTCAACTATTGGATATTCCTCATCAGTGAGTGAAGAATTCTGTAGAATCAACCACACTGCGAATCTCTCGCAGCTGTTTCATAAAGTAGATTCTCTTTTATCCTATTACGAGCTCACCATCCGGCCATCGTAAAGTTTTAATTCCCTAATTTTCATGGCGAAAACGTAACGGCTGAATATTCAATACTCATTCTCAGTTTCTAGCAACCTCGGAGATCTGTGCAAGCTTAACCTACAAATTTATACCGTAAAATTTTGCAGCTTATCAATATTGTTATGATGTTTGATGGGGGAATTACACTGTTCTTCTATGACACAAAGGAAACTTGCTTTGTAATACGTGAAGTAACAGCTGCGAGGAATTTGCAATTAGTTAATGAAATTCATATTCACAATTTATTTAATTAAAAATAAATTATATCTCGTGACAAGTGATTACAGAAATAATAATCCCTCATGAAGACATTTTTTTCTCTTAATTTGCTTTTTAAATGAGTTTCGCTTTAAATTCGATGTAAACAGTATTGGGAAATACACGCGAAGAGCGGAATGTCCACTTTTATTGACTCGCTGTTCCAATGAAAATAATATTAAAAAATCTCAATAATCCTTATTCGACAGTGGTGGGCTTTGAATTCCTGGAATGTGCATCGACCCTTCTCCATTGTAGTCACATTCGATCGCACATACCCAATTTATATGCTAAAAGCAGTCCATTGTTTTCCCGAATCGTTCCAAACGCAAATCGCTTTGACGTTACGAAGAATTGCATTTCTATTTTCAAGATAAATAGACTGGCTCGATGTTCAAACAAGCACCGCGACGCTTGCGTTAATAAAGCTAACATTTATTACTGTTCTGACAAATAAACTTATATACCTTTTCTTTCGAATATTATTTCTTGGAAAAATAAACTGTTACATTCGTATTTTGGAAGTCTATTCGTGTATGCAACAAAGGAAATAAAATTTTATTCATGTGCGATTTATCGAAAAAACTGTTTCATTCGTATTTGGAAAGTCTCATTTGCATGCAATAAAAACAAAAAGGAATTTATTCGTGTGCGATAAAAACGAGTGACAATATATTTCGAAAAAATGGAAAGACGCATAAATTAACTTGAATCATTTATTCTTATC
This sequence comes from Campoletis sonorensis, assembly GCA_013761285.1. Lineage (NCBI taxonomy): Eukaryota > Metazoa > Arthropoda > Insecta > Hymenoptera > Ichneumonidae > Campoletis > Campoletis sonorensis. The sequence goes on from JACEOJ010000202.1 coordinate 182,225, forward strand.
TTGGAATGATTTTTATTAGCTTTGTTGACGCAATTAAATCGTAGTTTTCTTCGTGACCCTTTTTTCCGTTTCTTTTCCGGACTCCCGCTTCGAGAACTTTACGAGAAGATATGAAATACTGTCCGTCTAGTGTATTATCGTGCATATGAATCACTGCCCACATATCGATCCTCGAATTTGCTACGACAATTATCCTTCCCCACGTTAAAGACTCAACTCTTGAGCTTCCATTGGACTAAAGTACAATAAAAACAACAAGACTTTATCCCGCCATAAACTCGCGAGTTTAAATAGTATATTACGCCACTAGGGAGGGAAAGTAGACTACTTCAAACCGTGGGCAAAATTGTCACCCGAGCCGAAGGCGAGGGTTACAAGCCCACGGTTTGAGGTAGTCTTTTTTCACTCCCGTGTTGCGTATGCTATTTTTCACCACCACTGCACCGAAAATTCAACTTTTCGAAATCGCAAGAGGGAGGGAAGTTGAACTTTCGGTGCAGGTGTGGTGAAAAAATACTTTACACTGGTATTTTAATCCTCCGAGTTATTCCAAAACAAATATCGGAAAACCACGAATGCTCGTAGGAATCGTGAATAACTATAGTAAAAAAACAATTGAAGTTCCTTTTCGAAATCTTTTTTCTCAACCTTTCACGATGAACGACTTTCGTTGTCTTCACTTTTCAAATTCACTGTAACAAAATGTTGAAGTCATGAAAATTACATTTAATTCAAATCATTTCTTCCAAAAGAATAACAAACAACAATTATTTCATCGAAACAATGCAATTTAAAAATTCATAGACTCGAACCAGAATGCCTCGTACATACTCGCGCGACTTGAGACTTAGGCAACCCGTAAAAGTAACAATGAGAAATTTATTAGCGAGTAATACTTTGACTAATGTGACGACTCTTGTGCACGCATGAATATGAATAGGAAAACTGGTGTCTCCTTACTTTGCGGTTCAACTTTCGTTGCCATAGTAACTTTGAAATGAAACGATTTTTGAATGATTCTGTCGTGTAAAATAATCATTTCAATATGAAATTACGTTGAATTATTAATATTTCATTATGAAACTACGAAGAAATTAAATATTTGATGAATTCATAATTAAAATAATAAAAACCACAAATTGTTTTTGAAAATTAAATTTAAAAAAACGATGCTCGTCCATTATTCATACCCACTCGAACATTACACCATGCGTTAAAAATCGTCGTCAAAACTTTTTTCATGCTTTTTCGCGAGTATGAATAGTCGAACCATTTGTGGATTATATCCTTGGTCTGACTCAAAGCGGGGCGCAACCACTGGAAGTGGTCGAAGCGAGTATCGGCCAGGCCGATTGAGCGCGTTCAGTGATGCGTCTTAAGCTGCGGGCTGACGATTTTCTCTCATGAATTTTTAAATAAATACGAATCTCAGGAGAAAAAAGAAAAAAATATTCTGAAATGATTACATCGAAATTCTAGGGTTTTCATTCGTTTTCTGAAAACTGTCAACATTAAAATGCATAATAATTCAAGAATTTAATCATTTTATATTAAATAAAACATCCCAAGATGTTTCAAAGCCCAATTTTTTAGGACGCAGAAACCATCGATTTATCTTTCAGTCCTTTATTCCGTTTTTTAAAGAAGTATTATTATTATTATTATATTTTTCGATTCCATTAAAAATATTTTAAGAATTATCAGGCACAATAGTAAACGAAACGTAATTTTATTTCATTAATGGCCGTCAAATGATTAAAAAGTATTTCGTTTGAATTTATGAAACATTTTTTGTTTTTTTTTTTGGGGAAGGTTTCGAAAGAGTGTTTATATTTAAATATATATCTATGTTGAGTTTGTCTGTTACATTTGATATCTGGTACGATTACTCATGCAACTTAGTGGTTAGTATAATATCCTGGAAAACTTCTACAACTTGAATTCTAGGAAAAAAACGCCCCAGCCAGAGAATCAACCCTCGAGGCTATGACTCGACCTCGTGCTCACCTCACTGTCTTTGCATATTCCAGGTCACGTACGATAAATGGCAGTGACCCTTTGCGGACGCTCGTGAAATTCTCTATTACGTCGTAGTTCTTTCTTTTCTTTCGCGTGCCCCTCAGTCTTTCTGTCTTGTTCATTCTGCTTTTTTTTTTCATTGCCACGTCATGTGATAGTCATTTATAGCTATTTTTTTAGATTGAATATACTTTCGCGCGACATTGAAAGAAACTAAAGAAATGATATCTTACAAAAATAACGTGTCAATATGTCGTTACTTAATTACCTAAATAATTTTTTTAACAAATTTTATTTTTAACTAACAAGTTCTTTCAATACATTCTACCACGTTCCTTCAGAACAATTTTTTCTTGACTTTCTTCGACATAAGACGATACAAAAAATAAATAAATAAAACTTGGCTCATTCAAAAGGCCAACTGGATCGTTTTTGAAAGTACTGTGGGAGAGTTTTTTCATGTTCGTCAGGTTTTCTCATTAAGTATTTTCTATGACACTTTTTTCAAATGGTATCTGAGTTTTCTGCAATATTCTGTATGAAAGAAATTCTTCGGACCAGTGTGAAGACACTTATAAATGTGCACTGAAAATAAGAACATATTTTCTAATATTATATACCATCTTCAAGCTTTTTGCACTCGACACATTTCACTCTGCACATGCTTCTACGATTTCCACCTCCCCCACCCCTTGAGTTCAAAGTTATAATCACATTCGTTCGAAGCTTCGACCATAAAAATAAGAAATATATCAAAAAATAGAATATTAAACACACCAGAATTGATATGAAAAAGACCCAACGTTAGTCAGCTGAAAGAATTTAATTTCATAAATCTCGAATCACCGAAAACTGTCTCTCGTCGTTTATTTCAATTTCAACGAATATTTTGAATTTTCATTTGTCTCTTTTTCGAGCCAGTCTTCAAGCCTCTGAGTCCGAATTTTAAAAATCCAAACATTCCAAAGGAGTGATTTACTACTACGCGATGATTGAGGATTCAAAGAGCTTTCGTTCCATTTCGAGGATGGTTTCGCGCGTTATATGCTCTTTTATATTTCAATCAAGCCAAACCAACTTTTCACTACGAATACTGTTTATTTTTTCATTGTCAGTATTATTTCTTTAATGAAACTCTGGCGAAGCCAAAAGGGCGCAGCTAGTTGTAGTATAAAACAGTTGGACACAATGTAATAACAATAAAAGAATAATGATTGAGAGAAGAAAATAATAAAGTTGCAAAAACGTATTCCCTTTGTGAAAAGAGCTTCATAACATTATTGCAGTCAGAAAGGATGATACGGTCGAGTAATTTCCAAGGGAATGGTACCTGCGCATAATATTTAATGCATGGATAACAATTGTGTGACGTTTTCCAAGAGATTATATTAAAAAAATAAAAAATAAAACGTTTGGGACTTCGGAATCTTTGTTTCTCTCAGTGCTCCACGCACACAAGGATTACCGCAAGACCAACAATTCGTATATTGAATATATTATATATTTTTTTGAGAAAAATCAAAAAGAGCAATGATGCTGTGGTATAGAAAGAATGTAAAGTGTTGGAATTCGATATCACATCGAGAATACGTTTTTGCGTCGCGCGAGAAACTGCATCATAAAAATTGTGATAGACACAGTGATACTTTACCGCTATTACGTTTTCCACTTCATGGTTCATGTCGAGGCACTAAACTATGAATGTAATATCCGGGGAAGCTTTTCCACAAAGCTACGAGCTTGAAATGGGCCACTTCAGAATTGTGACGTAGCAACGTGATGGATTGGCAAAATATTATCCACCACGTATAGCCCATTTTGTGTGTCACAAACACTAAACAATTCAAAAAGACTCCTTCCGCCATTACTGTCCATCGCCTTAAGTTCAGAATCGTTGTAATTTGTTTCTTAGTCGAAAAATTCATTCAACGGTCTAGGTGTGTTAAGATTGCATTATATATGATCTTATTATTCTTGGAGTAAAATTCCATCGTTGTTTTCTCATGGAATTTATGGACATTGTTTGGCTTGGTCTTATTCGCATAAATACATTAATATCCGACGCAATTTTCAATCATTTAAATTCTGAAGATTCTGTTCTATTGTCATTTTACATCAGAAAATGAATCATAATTCTCAAGATCGTTATCATAAAATAATCATAAATTTGAAGCATACCTCAATAATTAACAATTCTACTCTCCTTAAATACAGCATAACAAACATAACTCGACGAAATCCTCATTAATCATCGAAGGCATTAGTTTCTCAAAGGCAAACAGTCGAAACTCCATCGCAAAATACAACAACCCACCAACAGACCATATGCTTTACAATTCATAAATATGTTAAATGCTGAATGTACCTGTGAGTACGAAATGATGAAAAATTTGAGGAAAAAAACTTTTTCAAAGGTTTTAATAATAAATGTGTCGTCAAGAGAAGTTTCTGATTGAAAAAAAGTCATTAAACTTGTTGATAAGAAATTCGATGCCAAACTTAACTCGGCAAGGATGACTATTGATGACGGAATATTTAGTGGATGAAATGGAACAGTTTTTCTAAAAAAGTTAAAACGATATTGCGAATCTCGGGAGTGCATAAAATTTCAATTTAATCGTATTCGATACAATCTCGCGGAAATGAGGACAGAGAAGCTTAATCAAAGCATCTGTTTTTTTCTTCTCTCAACTTAACACTCGCGGCGGCATTGGCCGATGCTTTCGTTTCGCTAAATTACCGATATCGTCGATCGATAATGCACTTGCGCAGAAAGGAACGCTCGAATTTTTCATGAAGTGTACTTTTCGAGAGAAGCGAAAAAATGTTGGAAATTTTTAACCCACGGATAACTGTATGTCGAGGGAAACACTTGAGCGAGGTCACGTAATCTTGAAAAATATATTATTCATACACGATCAGATCGATGGAAGAGTTATCGATGAAAATTCGTTCAATCGCCTCAATACATGGAAAGCCCCAATTTTTCAATATCGTCGCTGTACGGGAATCGTGATAGAAAAGAAAAAAAGACAATAGCACAATCAACGGAAAGTGTAGAACAATTGATGGGGCGAAGATAGGTGGTAGAATTGCGAAGGACACTGAGGTTTTACTGGAAGAAAATTGAGTTAACCATTCGTGAAACAGATGTTTGAACATTGGAAAAAAAAAAAAAAAAAAAAAAAAAAAAACAAAACGCGAAACACAGTATGTCTATATCTCGGGCAATATCTGTCCAGGCAGTTTCTTTCACACTCACTGAATAATGCCAGCTGATGAGAATCGGGCAAAGAATAAAATTCCACCAATCTTTAGGAGCTTATCAAAATAATGAAAAATGATTTCTTCCGCAGTTCCCAATATTGATTAATGCAAAATAAAATGATATCGAATAGTTACAGAAAAAAACTGATACGTTGACATTAAATTTCAACCTTTTAACCATTCATTAACCAACGATGGTTTCAGCTGGAATAGGAAAACACTTTGATTCGTCAAAGTGATTTCCATCGCACAATCCTCAATGCGGTTCATCGTCACATGGAAGTCCAACTCGTTAAAACATATTAATGTGTACTGAAACGTTGTTACTTCTTTCAATGAGCCCTTGATGATCCCTTGGGGATATAAGCGTAGAAACCTTTTTTCGCTATTTTCGTTGTGCAAGACGTTGGACAGATCGTTAAATTCACTCTGGATGATCGAATAGTTGGAGTTAAATAAAAGATTGAGGAGGGCGAGAGTTTGTTTCCTCGTGATGGAGTGCATGTGACAATCGTTGAGGATTGAAGAGTACACTTACCTTTAAAGCACTTTAGGTGAATTGCGTTCACAGTCTTTAGCAGCAAAAATAGAAAGAAATCGGTGGACATACGTTTTGAAAATAGACGTAAACTTATTCGCTGATATTCTTGTACGAGAAAGTTGTTTTTGCCAAAGTTATTGGATTCGAATGAGTGCACGCGCTTACGCATTAATGAGATACGATCATACCGGTAATTAGCAGCAGTTGGGCTGAAAATAGAGCATGCGAGTCCCGCACATTTTGTTGCCTAAAGCTGTGTAGGGAATTCAATGTATGTTTGACTTTCAGTGGGGATCACATTCGTACAATATCTATATACACACACACACACACACACACAAACCCAGTGGTAAATATTTAATTAACTCGAAAGTTTACGTTTGTCAGGATATAATGTTTCGCAAATTTCACCTCCCGTTTCGACTTTTGATTCAATTTTCGTTAGTATGCAAGTCCATGACGAAGGATAATATGATAACGATAATTGTGCCATTAGTTATGAGACAAAACTGCAAAAGTCTGTTGAAAAACGTCTGATAAGAAAAAAAGGTAGAAAAAGAATAAAAACACTTGGCTCTTTCATTTAATTAGAGCTGCAGATTGAATAAAGTTACGGTTCCTTTGCCATTGACAAATTACATCCACAGCTTGAACGAAAAGAAGAATAGTATAAGGAGGACGATGTTTAAGAGAATAAACTGGATAAACAGTTAATGCCAAGCGTAAATACAAGATCGTATGGGAAACGCCGTAAACTTTCTATAGCAGCCATCGTCGGTTATGTCCAACTGTATTGTCAGTCAAGTTGTTGCGTTTTATAGTGTATTCATCTTCTTTTTCTTTTTTTTTTTTTTTTTTTTTTGTCTCTCTATATCGCTGGCCGGCGATCGTTTCTCGTTTTTCTATTGTCGACTTTTTTGTACTGCCTCTCTGTGCTTGGGACCACGTGACTCTCGCAAATGTCAGCACAGCAGGGAACGGTCCAACATTGAGTTACACACATATATATGCACAGAGCTTTGCCGGATATAGTGAAGAGAATGAGAGCTTCGCGACCCACCAGCTAGGATATCGATGTTAGCATTGTGTCAGACAAACCTGAACGTGCACTGTTTTCTCTCATACCATATATGCATACTTATACATATGCATATACGATATTCGTGTGTATAAAGGGAGAGACGAGAATCTATATATACATAGTATATACATATATATGTAGATCGTTTATGAAAGTGGTACATAGGGAAACGCTCGAGCGTTTCTGTGGTGACGCGAATGTGAAAGCGTGTCTGGTGGCACCCGGAATAGTGAAAACCCGCGTGAGCAAAAAAGGAGCTTTGTCGTTCATATACACACACATATATATATACATATATACACAGCCATATATGTATATAGTCCCGTTCATTGTTAACGCAAACGCAGAAGCAATCTGCGTCGCTTTGCTTCCATGGGGTATCTTTAATCCTCGGCTGAACCAAACGATCACGAGCGAATGTATGTACGATACAGAAGTTACTACTAACACACACGCATATACATGCACGTGTATATATAGCAGTATTTATGTTGCTGTATTCATGGTACTCATCTACATAAAAATAGACGTAGATAAGAATGAAAAAAAAGGAAGCGTTGATGCAAAATAAGATAATAATTAAAACTCGATTTGAAAGTCTCATTTATAAAACGGAGTAAGTGTGATAAATTCATGCTTTATCGTATTTCATACGCAGAATTTATATTTCTTTTGAGATGTTCTTTTTTGTTTTTGTTTTTTTTTGTTTTTTATCTTTTGTCGTATCTTCTGATGATACCTCCGGTAACTTTTTTCTCGAATTCGGTGTAAAGCTATTCGGTGTGATAGAGAAAAAAAAAAAAAAAAAAGAATGAAGAAATGTTGGAAAAATGGAAATCCCCATGAACACGGTTCATACCACGAGAACAGAGTTGAACGATGGAGCTCGTCTTGCTATCTGTAACATTAGTGAGGGTTGCGGCTGTTATCCGTATCTTTAAACAGGCTGATACTCTTTCGTTTATAATGTATATATAGATATAGACGTTGTATGTACTCATTTTTTTCGTATTTACGTTCCCATCGGTGATACCGCATGCACAAGAAAATTCGGTTGAAAGCTAAGGCAACTTTGAAAAGATTCGAGAAAGATTCGAGAAAGTCTTTTCCGGGTTATGAGTTGCCATACAGCTTGCTCGATCCTCCATGAATATATCTATCGATCTCGCCAGTCGAGAATCATGCAGACTCGAAACTCCAACCAATGACGAGTTCAACGTTTGAGGTTTCTGTCAGTCCATGTATATATACATATATATTTATATGTTTTATCCTCTAGCCTTACTACTTATGTATGTGATGATACAAACTGTCTACTTCCCCTTAACCCTCCCCCCTTCCGACCCTTATCGATTTCGCTTTACTCCGTTCGATTTTTTTCTCCTCGAGGAATGGCATATTCATTAGCGCAAAAGCTCGCGTGTATCATCAGCTCGCGAAGGGGAGACAAACGTACAAATATTACAAATGCAAATATATTTTTTCAACTGTTATATCGATATCATACCATCCTTATCGGTGCTAGCAATACCATTAAGTTGTGGCGTGACAAAAACCGTAATATCCGAATATATAATATTTGACCTTTTTTGAATGATTATTTTTATTTATGTTTCGACGGAGATTGCTTAATAACATAATTTATTATAATCCAGTTGACTTAACTTATTGTAATTTTATGATTTAATCAGATATCGACGTTTTGAGCTATTTTTATTAGAAACTTTCGTTTATCATTGAGATATTTCTTTATTTCATGTAATTTATGATGAAATATTTTTCAAATACCTTCCGAAAATGTAGCCGTTCGACGGGATTAAATTATACAGAAGTTTGATCAGAGCTATCAATCGAATAATCCACATTATTTTGTCTTTCAATTTTTTTTTTTTTTCATCAAGTATCGACCATCGTTGAACAGCAAAAAATATCTTGAATTCCGTTGTAAATCCGCACAACAACATGGAATAAATTTGATGAATCAAATGTAAAATGTTGCTATGATTGTACGGTCTAATGAATGTTTACAGGCAGAAATTAATTATTTTCATTTATTATTTCTCTCGGTATAATCTATTTGCTGAGAGTGATGTAAATTCTAGTGGAGGTGCGTGCTCCGGAGCACGAAATAAATGATACCTTCTCTATCTCTTCAGCTCTCTCGCTCACTCACGCTGTTTTTTTAAAGTCTACCAGCTACGAGGGAACCTTTTACTGCGAATTTGCGGTGCTTATCAACTGCGGTGATTTTGTTTCCCTACTCAGTTCGTAGCTAAATAACACTGCGCAAAAATAAAATACCAACGAATTTTACAAAGATCGCTCTCACTGACTGTAACAAATCACTTAAATAGTCTCCATCATTTTACTTCACTCCCACTGTTCGTTGTTTTTCAAAATAATAAAAAATTGAATTATATTCAATTAAAAAAATTTCAATAACCCCAAGTAAATTGGAAAAACCGAGCAGTCAATAATTGATGCCCGAATGGCGAACAACACAAAACTGTACAGACCAGAATGTTCATTTATAGATTGCCTATTTATTGTTCTACATTAATCGAAGAAATGATCAATCAGAGCATAAATAACTTGCATCCAAAAACCTATATATCTGTAGCTCCGGACATCTCTAAAGTTAATCAGAATCCGATAAGATCAATACTTGGTAGGTGACCACTTAGCCATGCATCGACTCCTCGCATATCAATCGCTGAACAGAAGGCAGTTTTTCTAAGTGTCTGATGGTGATAATTAACTTAAAATAAGTAAAAATAGAGCTGCCGGTATGGGGCGAATTTTCTCACAATTTCTCTTGACCCCGGTGCAAATGCGATACTGTAGTGCATTAGGGAAAATAGTGGCTGTGTAGGCAACACTCTGCAACGCTCACTTTCTCACAGGTACAGTGATGTGAGGGAGTAAAAGTGGGATTAAAATTCTGAACACATTTTATAATGTAAATTTTACAGTTACAGTAAAAACTAATTTTAGCGAATACATCAATCATACATTTAGCAAACACAGATAAATGCAATCTTGTTACTTGTGTAAATAGTGAAAACAAATCAAACAATCGTACACTGATGCCACAGTGAAATGAATTTATTTTCGTAACATTGGTTTTCATCAAAGTTTACTAGTCGCAGCCTGAGAACTTTATTTGAATAATAAATATCGAATTGTATTTCTCCTGTACATCCAGAACGAAAAAATCTTTTTCAATTTACTTTAGAATTATTTTATTCAATATTTTCGTATTTTAATTAACAAGGTTTCCAGTTGCTTCAACTAAAGAGCCCTATTTGAATCAAATAAATAATGCTATTCGAGTACGTTTGATTGAGTTCCCACGTTAAAGCCTCTCGCTCCGACCGCTACGTAGCGCAGAACGTCGAGACATTTCTCCAATACCCATTGCGGCGTTGGTTGCGAAAATTGCAAGAACCAAAGTAGATTTATTATTGTGACTTACTGAAAATCATTTCCTAAAGGTAAATGGAGGTCTATTAGGCTGTGAGACAAAGAAAAAATAGTTTGCTGTATTAACTAGATCGTAGTTGAATAAACAAGACGTTTTTTTTTTTAAATTATATTCGCGTTTGAATTTCATTAAATATTAACGTAAAGAATATCCACAGCAACGCATTCATTTCGGTTTTTAATCATCGATTTATGAGCCGTTGCATAAATTATAGTCACGTAAATATCCATACATCCGTTATCAAAATTAATGATGAGTCGGATGCTGGATGATTACGAAACCTAAATCCCTTTCTGATCCTTTTGGAAACGTCCATTAGTAATAATGCATCAAATTTTCAGTATCGAACCATACAGTTGTTCATGGGAGACGAGGATGTCAAAAGTAAATAGAAAGAAAAATCGTACACAGTTTTACAATCAACAATGAACATTTTTAGATTTCAATATCCATTTAATCGAATCAGTTTTCAATGTGGAGAAAAATCTATCCTTGTCGATCAGTTCAAACAACCGAACTAAAAAGTAATGGCACTTTCATAAATTATAACTTTGAGGCGTAATTAATCTCAAAAGATAACCAAAAACAAGCAGCGAACTGAGTTGTCCCTTGTACAAAAGAATGAATGAATCGAAAAAGCAGCAAAGCAGAAATTTCGATTCATAATTTCTTCTAGTTCGGTTGAATCCATCGTTTCTAAAGTAAATTTATCAACACTGCCTTTGAGTTGTGTAAAAGCTACGAAAAATATTAGACCCTGAAAGCAACCGTATAACTAGCACCTTATTAACGCGTTTCATGGTTGTGCCTTTTGTTTAATAACAATCGTCGCCCAAAAGGGTCAAATTCTGTGGCATTTCTATGAGTTTTCCATGATTGGAGAAACCAGAAAATAACTAAAACTTTTTCAATCATGAATTTTGAAAATATTTGTAATAAAAAAGCAACCATTTCCTCGATTTGTTAGGGTTTCAAACTACTAATTGGCCATAAGTTTGTACCATTAGCATCCGCCTTTAGTGAAGATACTTTCAACTCAAGTTGTTGCATGGTGCGATTGCTGAATTCGTTCGAGGACTCTCGTTCAATGGAGATATACCTGAACGTATTATTTTACGTATATAGATAGACATAAATGAGCGTGATACGTCGTCATACGGTTTCGGTTCATAAATGGCACACATATACATATATAAGACGTAAATCGTGATTTACAACAATTGCTCATTGAATGCAGCATTAGAAATGGGTTTCTCTCCGCGCTACCATTGGCAATAATCAATAATACTCGGTAATTCTCGATACTCGCGTTACCATACCGCTCTCTCACCTTTCGAGACAACTCGCCCGTGGGCGTTTCCAGAGTTAGCTACGTCCGCATTCTCTCCTGATATTTCCATATATTCACAAAGATTCCTCCAGGAAAACGCCATTTTCAGGATGCATCCTTCAGTACTTGTCATCCTGAATGCATGTAGTCTCTTTCATGGATATACGTTGACAACATCAAAGCGAATGTATTGGGAATTAAGGATGTATGGGAAGTAAATAACAGAAAGCAGGATTAAATGTTATCTTGTGTGTTTCTTCTGCAGAAGTATTTCACACTCTGGAATTAAAGAATAGAGGAATAAACTCGGTGACTATATGAAATATATTTGACATATGTCATTAGTTGTAATAATTGATAAATAAATGTTAAAGTTGCTGTCATATTTTTGATAAAGTAAAATTCGCAAAATGCCTGAGGTCGAAATTTCAATTTTGTTCGTTCGAATATTGCGACTATGCCCAGAAGAACCCAGAGAATGAAGGGTGTGAGAAGAAAATCCCGTTGATGGTTTTCTCGCTTGAAAAGCATCAGCGGGAGCGTATGAATGAAGTTGGAACAAGTGGAATGTTGATAGAACATTGATCATCGCGAATTAATTACGTAGCCAGATTAGAGCACCCCTATAGACAAAAACCTCGAATCAAAATGTTAAGAACCAGGGCGAGATAAATGAAGAACCCCCAAAGTTGACGCTACGATTTCTCGAACTTGGCAACTTTTGCGGTTGAGGAAGCTCTTATCACGTGAAAATAAGAAGGTATATAGCATGAAGTTGAACTTGTGGATAAGACTTGGCGCGTTTCTTTACATCTCTTTGCCAATGGGCGTTTGAGCTAAGTATAAAATGACGTATCTATAAATTTGTCTTATCTTGAGGCCGTAGTCTCTTATTCCTCGAATTCCGCAATCAAAATAATTGTTTTACGATTGATCAAATTTTATTATGAAATCCCGTGGTTTCCAAAACCATAGAACTGCAATAACTGAATAAAAAGATTATAATCGAACGTTTTTGACGCATTAGCGTTTTTCGGAGCGTTGAAAAATCGCTCAATCGATAAATTGTAACGTTCAATGACATGGCGACCGATCAACCGAACCACGTGATCTATACGTTTGTATAATGACGGACATTGACGTAAATTGGGTAGCATTTAAACGATTAAATAGATACAAATAGTTAGACAATCTGATTTATCGTATTTGTCCTAACAGGACACGTACTGACACAGATCCTCAGAGTTTGTACAATCTAGGCTCCCTAAAACATGTGTGTGCGTAACAAGATTGAATGTTGTTTATAACTTGTGTATATATACGTGACGCAGCAAAGCCTTACCAACCCTCAAGGCAAATATTGAATTTCACGAAAAGGGTCTCCCATTCATGAACAAACCAGGAAATTGGCAAAAATGTCAACTCATGTATTTACATTAAAGGAATGAAAAGGTCAAGAGTTTAAGATTGATATTTCGACAGATTAATTGAAGGATCGTGTTAATGGACAACGTTTCAATAATGGCTTATGAATACTTCAGCTTGAAAGCTTGTTAATTGACTGTAAATAATTTATTGATTTCTTGTTTTGTATATACTATAGATTTGGAATTCAGGTTATGATTGTTTGATGGAGAATATGATTTTCGAGGGAATAATTGTTACCGGAAATATAAGGGGAATTGTAAACCACCATTGTCTTGGGAATTGACATAATGAATCTTTAGATAACAGAAATAGTTTAATCAAACATCAATAATTACTTTTATAACAAAAATCGCCGATCATTAGCTTTGTTTATACACAAATTTCTATCAATGAAATCACAAAGTTTATTGACGATCAAAATTGTTATTCTGTTTGTCTAAAGTAAAATTCATCAATGGAACAATCACACATTTTGAACCGTATAAGTATTTCGAGGAATTGTCAAAGCAATGAATAACTTGCCACAAATTGACAAGCGAAGTAAATGCGAATCAACGAGGGAACTTTGAAGCCATTAACGGTCTTCTCATGTTTCCTACTCATGAAAAGTTATTATAACACAAGTGATTTGTTTTGTCACTGTGAGCACGTACGTCGCGAGATAAGTTGAGAAATAAAAATGACCATCACGTACTTGAATTTCGATATAACGAAGCATCATTCAAATTATAAAATGTGCGGTTTCTCTTGTTTTTATTCTACCCTTTTTTTCGCTCATATTTACCGTTTCATGGGGTAATTATAACACGATGGATAAATTTATTCTTTTTAATTATACCAACCCTGGTGGTACGAGATAAAAAAAATATTTAAAAAACGTAGACGGTTTTACCGTTAACTTTGTGAAAAGACCGTTTAGGCGTTGGAGAAAACGCCGAGGAGAAAAAAAAAATCTCAATATCCGTTCACCTCTCGTCGCGGCAATAAATGGGGGGAGAACCGAGAACATCATAACGTAAAAGTTCGTTAAAGCTAGTTTAATGAAGGAACGATTAAGTCGATGAACCGAATGAGAGATTGGTGCAGAGAACGCCAGCATCACTCAACGCAAATAATCTAAGGGCTCGAGACGAGAGGCCTCTTTCTATCTCTCACTCACTTACTCACTCCTTCTCACTCTCTCTCTCTCTCTCCCTCTCTTTCTCGTTCTTTCTCTCTCCCTCTCTCTCTTCTGTCAGAGAGGAAGAGAGAGCATCGATTAAGTGGAGAGAAGAGCCAGCATGGAGAGATGGAAAGAGCAATGCCTCGAGCTGTGCCTCCGCAGAGTGCCCTGAGTACATACCAGTATGCCGTATACGCAGGGCGGATCCCTCTTACTCTGCAATCTCATATTGATCTGAACTCTGTCTCGAAATTACAATATCTCCTCTATCTTCCTCTTTCTCTCTCTATCTCTCTCTCTCTCTCTCTCTCTCTCTCTCTCTCTCTCTCTCTCTTTCTCTTTCTTTCACCCTGTCTCGATCTCTCTCCAAGCTGATTATAGTTTAAATGAAAGTTGCATTAAGTTAAATTGGTAATTTCCGGTTCTGCACGGCTCAGAAAGGATATATAGCAAAACGGGAAAATGGACGATATGTATATGATGCATTTCTACCTGACGACTACCTCTATAGGTCTCTGTACATCGCCACATATATTTTTTCTTCAATTTTCCTATTTATTTCTGCATTTGACCTCTTCGAAAAAGCCGGCTGCTCTATTATTGTTCCGATCAAACCGTCACAATTATGGACTCTTTTCTTTCGACATATTAAAAAATTCATCTATTTATTTCAAGACGAATGAAATTCGATGCGCACATTCATACGTTTTTTTTTTTTTTTTTAATTCGTCTTTAAATAATAGTTCGATGCTTTTGAAGCGACCCTGGTCTTTGTTCAGCACTAGTTTCATTTGCCATGATTTTTCAAAGTATTTTCAGGACTAACAACGTTTATTTAAGAAATTTCGAGTACCTCGAGGAAAAGTACCGATCCTTCAATTTCGGATGGAACTTCTTTTTTCCCACCAGAACAATGAACGCCATCAACGATAAAAATTTCTGATTCCTATAGCGCTGTATATATATCAATTGGCGTTTCTGATGTTAAAATCCTTTCTCAGCTTCCTGTGACTTTACTTCTCGTTCTGTTTCCCTCAAATTAGAATAATCGTTACGAAGTCCACGCGTAGTAAAGTTAAAATGAGATTACTTCTGTTTCAGCTTCTTTTCACAAGTAGCATGATGTATGAATATATATTCATATAACTATACAGCTTTCTTCATTTAATTCGTTCCTTTCATTCACGGCTTTTTCTTTTTCAAGTGGTTCCAGGCAATTATTTAACTCTCCCTTCAACTCTCTGTTCTTTTCGTCAGTTCGCTCGATGTACTTCGCACACTCTACGATTAAGATAAATCTTTTTTTTTCCTTCTTTAGGGTTCTTACTCATGGTAAATAGAATGATGACTATTCATACAAACCTCTTGCCACTTGCCCATACGTGATTATTCGCGCGCTACTTTCATCACAATCTGAATAAACATTTTGCCAAATGTACGCGAATTTTATTCCTACCTTCCCAAGACGTTGCTGCTTGAGTACTTTTATATTTATTATTACTTGTATCAAAAAGTGTGTTATTTTATTCATCTGTTTATAAATCAAAACCAATTATATAGTAATTAACGTACAATCAAATGATTATTCAAAACGTTTGTTTTTTTAATTAGCCCCAGTGTAATTGTTTCTTTCCGTTAATCGACTCTGATGTCATTTTTTTCAAGGTTACAATAACCCCAACAAGTTTTTGATACGTTCATTATACGTACACATGCGTCGAACTACACTAGCTTTCCAAGTTTTGTCTTTATACATGGGAATTAATAATAACTTGTATATATATATAGGCTCGGTATACCGCATCCTCTATACGTGTCTCGATGTTATCTGACGTATAGCGCTGTGACGATGAAAGCCTATGAAACCACCATCGAAACCGCTTGAACTCGTACACCCTCCAAACTTTTCGAAACTATATTAAACGGAGTGGATACATTCCTATGTACCACCAAGAACAAAACTGCTTCGTGTTATATACAATATATTACACACACACACACACACACATACACATATATATAAATATTGTGTGTGTATAAATTTCTTGTATCTCCTTGTTGCGTCGAACGTAGCTTACAGTTTTGCTACGACGTCGAACTTTGTGCAACTGCTTTCCCGGTTGCGGACCTTTAATAACGCGAGATCCAACACACCTTAGTGTTACGGAAACAACAGCAACAACAACAAAATATACCTGCGCGCTTATAACGGTAGCTAAAGAGGGAGGGTACTAGACTCACCCCAGCTCAATGATTCTCTCGCAATGGATAGATATAGACACACTTGACTTCACTACTTACTCAGAGCCCGAAATTCATTAGCGCAATACTTGGCTGGCATTCATTTTAAAGTTTGGCTCATTCTTGATAGATTTTTTTCATTGAAATCCAACGAGAATTTACAAACTTGGCCATTTTTTTTATCATGAAGCAGCTGAACTAGGAAGCGTGTTTTTTTTTCAACGATGAAACACAAAACGAATAGATAAAAATCTCAAAATCAGCGAAATCGGTAATGTGTGTTGTTTTTTTTTCGTTTTGATTATTCAATTATATTCTAGTTTTCATTACGAGAGTGCAAAAACATTAATGGACGGAATCCAATGCCCTGTCAATTTTACATGCGATGCGTGACATGGTAGTTCAGTATGCTGCATGATAAACTGTAAATTAACGATCTGAGATAACGATTGGGAATGGAGAGAAAAAAAAAGTGTTTTTGCTCGCTCCTCTCGTTATTTAACATTGGTCATTATTTTTGTACTTCACCTGTTCTGACCCACGAACCTGGCAATATTTTATCGTAAATATAACGAGATATCTACCGCGATGAAGGGAGGGCAAGAGGAAAAGGGGGGAAAAGGACAAGAGAAAATTCATTTTATTCGATACTAACAATGATAATCGTATACGATAATTTACGGATCCGTGAGGCGCAATTTTATAACTAGAGGTTATTTTGTTTTTCGTACTTTAAAAGTTTTTTTTTCTGTTATCCTTCAAATTATTATAATAATGAAAAATGTGCCAATAGGATTTGGCAAATTTCATTCCGATCGAACGAATATATCGTTAACGAGCGAATACTACGAAACTGGCAGCCAGACAATTTTTCTCCGAGCCCTACTTTAACTCGTGTTTGCCGATATGTATATATATAAATATAACGAATTCAGGAATAAAAGAATAATGAAAAAGAGAACGCTTGCAATTGTAAAAAGAATCTCTTTCACACTGCGTGCGGTGTTGAACGGCTTTTATGGATTGAAAATCCACTAAAGCCTCTCTCAACGTTCAAATGTATTTCCTTTAGTATAATCGATATTTAAAGAATCGCGCAAACATCTATTCTCCCCTTGCCTTCTTTGCCTCCCCGCAACCAAAGCTCTCTTGGCTGCTTCTTCTTTTTCATTCATGGTATTTGGCCCTGGGGCGGTGTCATATAGAATTTCACAAGAGGAGAGAATAAAAGAGATGTAAAAAAAGAGGAAAAAAATAAAATGAAATAGGTCATCGGGAGGTTTTTTGTCGTTACGAGGGAAGAAAATCAAAACTGACGAAAGGTCGAGCAGTGCGACCGGTGACAGGGTCGTTAAGGAATTGAGAGACCTTGAAATTGTTGAAAACAGTGCTACGGAAAAGTGCCCTGACCGAAAATCGACTTTATATTGTTTTTCGAGCTACGCTGAATAAACAAGTGGGCTATTGTTTCCTTTCAAAAGGTTTGTTTAACAACGGTGACCATGAGCACTTTTTCTCATGTCTGTCAATCTCTCAGGTCTCTTTTTTACCGCTGTTACAAAACTCGCATAGAAGAATAATAATTATTTTTTTAATTACCAGAAGAATTGAAAAGCGTGCGTAGTTTCAGGAGAGTTGAAAATTGCTTGTTATTTGACTTTGCTCGCGACGTTTACTTATCGTGGTAAGGCTTTTACAGCTGAAGCTGTGCGGTGAGGAGAACAAATAATGAGAAAGTTACGTCTGTTTATATAAATTGTACGCTGTTTTTCGCATATTTACTTCAGTTTTAAGTCGATCATTTCGGTTGTTGAAATTCGTAACAGGAATTGACCTAAATGTGTTTTCGAAAACTGTGGCGCGACCTCTAATTCTTTAGCGGATCTAGGGTGACTTTTTTCTCGTACACACGATTTCACGTGGAAGAGTTGAATTTAGCCTCCCGCCGCTCAACTTTCCCATTTTCTCTGGCCTTGGGCTTCGTATACAGTTGTTTTATTTTTATTCGATCTATTGTTCCGCAACCCCTGTTATCCAAAAGATTCTATCGCTAAATTTGCGAAAACTTTTAGTTCGTCGTTCCGCATCGACCAGTTCTTCACGATCACAAATATATATATATATATATACAATATGAATGTACGTGTGTGTGTGTGTGTGTGTGTCGGAACAGCTTCGAAAAGACGATTCACCCACAAAACGATCAGAGCTACCCGATAAGAAGTTATGGACTTAATTCCCGTCGTTCCCTCGACGCCATTGCTGGTGATGTTTCGGCGCCAAAGCTCTGGTTTCGTCGTCAAACTCACACAGTCCTCTTTCAACCTTTCTTAACTCTACGGAGTACGTGTATTAAGTGTATCGATTAATATAACTGTATATAGTGCAAGCAGCTAGATCTCAAACTTTCTTCCGCCCAATACAATCTCGCAAGGACTTTCGGACTTTGTCAGATCGCTTCGCTACTGATTTTCTACTCCAACTCCAATTTAATCGTCGCTCGCTTTCCTAACGCTCGTTCTATGTCCTTTGGGAAAATCCTGAAACTCAACGGTTACTACTCAAGAGAAAAAAACTTCTCAATTATCCACTTTAAAAAAATTTGAAAAATAATTATATGAAATTTATCGTTTGGAATAATGTTCATCGAATAAATGGACCCGAAGAAACTGAAAATAATACAAGTTTTGAATTATTGACTGCGTCAATTATTTATAAACAATAAAAACGACAATTACGCATGGAGAAGCTTTTTACTAAATGACTTCAAAGTTTTACGAGTAGAAGAGAAATGGAACTTGATGATTGATATGCTTCTGTTGTAATCGATTACAGTATATCCAATTCCTGGCTTTTGAAGCTTTATTCAATTAAGTAGCTTTGCAGAATGCTTTGGCAGAAATTGCTTGAGGCTGTATACGTTGTCATTCTATTGTATATTTATAACCCATCGGTCCGTGGCTCCAGCCATCAACAACGTTAATCAGCCTCGGACGAGGTCAGTCCTCGGATGGGTGACCGTTTACCCATGCACCGAGCCGCGTATCAATCACAGGAACAGGAGACAGCATTTTTCAGTTTCTGATGTAACTAATCAACAGAAACTAAATAAAAAATACAACCAGCTGTAAAAGCCACCTGTATGGCGTGGGTTTTCAGCAGTTTCCCTTGGTCCTCGTCAGAAGACGATCAAGTGGTGCATTGAGGATTGGCTGTAGGCAACTCTTTAGGAGGTTTCACAGAAATAGAATCAGGAAAACTGGGATAGGAAAAAAATGGATTTCAATGGATAAGAGGGGCTCGAACCCTGCAAAGTATTTTAGCAGGGAAACAAAAATAAAATTAAAGCAAATACAATTGTCTTCACGAATGGTAAACTTACCACAATATTACCGCAAACATCAACGTCGTAAAGTTTCGTAAACAAAATTATTGAGCCGGCAAAAGTTAACGTAAACGAATAAAAAAGCTTTAATAAATACGGAATAAAGAATTCATGTTTTTCTACTTGTCTATATTTCGCTAGAGAAATAACCGAGCGTTTTTGGAACGGTAAAGAGATTTCTGGTTTGCTGGTAGGAAATACGTAGCCATATCATTAAATTGCTAATGGTTTTTTTTTAATTTATTTTTTTATTCACTTTATATTAGACTGCTGCACCTTTTGAGTTTTTATGCATTAAATCCACTTGAATGATCCAGCTCGGAAGAATATCCCTTGAGTCTGAACGAGATGATTAACGACCTCCCACTGAACAATTTACGGTAAAAATATGGCGTCGAGATAAAAGCTTGGAGTTTGCAGCTAGAACTGAAAAACGGATGCCACTGAAACGATATTATTATTTATTATAATTATAGTTTTTTCTTTGATGTCCTGCTGCTGCTGTTGCTGCTGCTGCTGCTGCTGCGAATAATGAAAGATACTGCAACACTTCTGATGCCACAATTTATTTGATTTATACCGCGGTCTATGGTCCACGTCAAATGTGGTATACGTGAAGACACGTTGACGTATGACGCCCGTGTGTAGAACTCAGAGAAAAAGAGCTCACCGTCCCCATCAGTAGAAATATACATGTTGTTGTGTGCATGACATTTCCCCGAGGAACGGTTTTTAAAGCGGATTTCTAGAGTGCTTTGCAATGCGGAAAACTTTAAAGGATAGTGCACGGGTATATGAGTAAAAGAGGAAAAAGTAAAAGAGATAGAAGGAGAAATGGAAAAGAGAAACCAAGTCGAAATAGAAGTACAACGCAGCGGTAATGCCCCCTGGCCCCGTTGCTAGTGGCTTTGTTTGTAGCCGTTCACTAGAAAAGTCCTCGTGAAATCTAGTTTGAAATCAGCCCGAACGTGAAACCCTATATATAGTATATATGTTTATACAAAGTCAAGTCTGTCGAGATCTTTGGGGGGAATCGCTTGGTTGGACCTCCAGGGAGTTATTGTTGTTCTCCCTTTAACCATATCACGCTACTCTATTAAAATAAATACGGGCTTAGTGAGGACAAACTTGAGCATTTATTATTCATAATAATAAGTTGGAAATACGAACCGGGACAAATCCGAGTTGGCATGATTCAATCCGACGAAGGAATATTCATTTCTTTCATAAATATTCAAATATGATTGAAAAAAAAAAAAAAAAAACACGCCTACTTTGATTGACAGATATTTTTTTCTGCGTGTCATTCTCGTCGACAGCCGGTGAAATTAGGACGTCGTTGGGATTATTTCGCAGTTGATTAACACTTCGTTGAAACACTGGGTCATTTTGACCCGGACAAATTTTTCAGACGCTTGTTCAAGGAGTTTTAAATAATTGAATATTATTTTTCTCAAATTGTTATGATTTAGACATTTAAAAAAAGTTTATAATGTCCTCCAGATTTATTTCAATGAAAACCAACTCTAGGACCGTTAGGACAAACGGATCCACATTCCGGGTCAATTAGACCCGACCGTATGCATGAAAAAGCAGTGGTCAAATTTGAATGTGTCAACGAAAAGTCGACCCAGAAAAGTCGCCTATAAAATCTTCGCTCATTAATAGCGTTGGAATACTTGGAAAAATGCCGATTTAAAAAAAAGTGCAATGTCATGAAACGAAATATAGGTTTTTGAGGTCGAATATTGAAAAAATAATCTGTCAAGCTATAAAAAGATAGAAAAACATTCGCGAGATTATGTAAATGCGTATCAGCTCGAAAGGACTAATCCTCAATCGAATCGATTGGTGATAGGAATTCATTGAATTCTTGATATACCGGTATAAAAGCAGTTGAGGACTGATGGTAGATGCGTATACACGAGTAAGGCAAGTGTTTGCACTGTTCTGAGAAAATCCGCGATGTGCACTCGATGGGTTGTTGATACGTCGGATGGATTTGCGAGTAGTAGGCATCGCATTAGATCCAAAAGAGGATGGAAGGGTTCACGTCATGACTGAACGTATATATATGTACAGACTCGTCCACTTAGGTTACCATCTGTGTATATAGCTTGAGTAGCCTGGAATGTCGGTGTATATGTGGCCTTATGTGCGTTCAGCAATGACGGCAGTGGATTCACCTCGATGGTAACGTTGCATTTACGGTTGCACGAGCCTAGTTAACGATGTTCCGAGATCTCTGTGAGTAAACTCAGGTTCCTACGTCGTTCTCGACGTCATTCTCCCTAAGGCTGGTAGCAGACGAAGAGCAGTAATGCTAGAATATATATATATTTATATATCTGTAGATATATGTATATAAAAGGAGGAATACACATGAGGTGAAGTGCTCTCTGATGCTTGCGGGAGTTTGAGCCTCCAACGTCCCCCAAGCGGACGAGCCGAAAAGGGCACGAGTGAGCAACGATTTTCACGTTGACGTTCGTCCTCCTCATCGTCAGTGCTCAACTAAAGCACTGCCGAGTTTCCTCACTTGTACATCCGTATGTGTTTCTGAGTGTGTGCCCGCCTATTGACATGTATATTTAGAGACGTATGCAAGGGCTAGAAACATTGGCCGGAAAGAGGAGAACGATCTGAGAGCTTGCGAGGGAGACTCTTTGCTTTTCCTCTTAACGTTCGAGGGTCTGTAATATGGTTATAACACGAATCCTTCATGTTTACCTTTCCAGGAGGGCAACGAACATCACTAGAATGCGGGACCGACTCTCCTGGTACATGGTCTTTCTGATCTTACCGACGATCCTACTCGCCAGGTCTCTCGACAAAGGTGAGTGTTTGTTTTTCTACAACAAAATTTTAAATATACGGAATACCCTTGCGGGACGCGTCCTAATATTGAACATTCCTCGAAAAGGTACATTAGTCAAATGAGCAATGTCGCTTGTGAACGTTTAATTGCAAGCGCTTCTCGTTTGAAAAACAAACCTTATCGTACGCGGAAGTTTACAAAACTATTCATCTTTTTAGCCAGATTCATGTTGATGAATTCAAATCAAACGCTTCTTCAGTTTTTCGATCATAAACCCAGAGCGATAATAAACTCATTCGATCATTAAAATGAACGAACGAAAATTTTATAAAATTCGAACCAACGATATGAAACAAAGTTGATAAATAAGTTAGCCAGTGATCGAACTGCGTGCCAAGATGAAAACCATAAAAACTTGAACAACACGCAACCATTTTAGTCATAACCAATAGCCTGAGACTGATTTTTTGTTTTTCTGCGGCTGTGAGATATTAACATAACGTTTTAATCAAGTCCTTGCTCGGGCTTTTCACGATAGACCATTGAAAGGATAAACGTCATCATTGGTTATATTAGATAGCTCTTGGTAAGTAGAGAACTAAAAGAAAAGCATCGGCAAAAAAAGTTTATATGGATAAAGGACACAGGATATATACGCGATCACCTCGTTTCCTACGGTTGCCGAACTCCCAAAGCATATAGTTTGCGGATTACTGAAGAGAAAAAAAGCTGAAAAAAAAACTTTCGTTTCATTCTCGTAAGGTTATGGTTTCAATACCGGATTATCCTCGGCTGATTGCCACTTGGGGTCTAAATTGCGAATAAACTGAAATTATGTGGAGGCAAAAAAAACGAATCTCGATGTGACATAAAAACTAGCGTCTTAACGTTCCGGTTAATTCTTCTTCAAACTACTCGATATATATTTTTCGCCTTTATTCACTAAATTTTATTAGAACAGTGCCTTGATCGATCGAGTAAACCATTCGAAAGTTTAGTTCGCTGCTGAGCTCGTGGCAGTTTCTTCCACTTGCTGAATTCTATTTAACCAAAGCTCCCATATTTTTCACTGCTGTAAAAAAATAAAAACGGGAGCTCCAAATCATATCTTTACACAGATCAAAACAAACGGTGTATATACGTATGCGTGTAATTCGATATTGGTCGGCTTAATATTGCCAGTGCACTGGGAAAAAGAGCCGTTTTCGCGAGGTTTTGTGAACGATCCAACCAGAAGCCGAAAGCCGAATGGGGCAGCTAGTTTGATCCAACTACATACAGGTTAGTCGTGTGTCAAGGAAACGTATGGTGCCAGGGTTTTTTTTACTCCTGCCTAAGCCCCAAGGCTGGGATAGGGTCGCCCGATAGTCGATAGTTATGATCGTAAAACCTCGACAAAACGCAAGAGGAGGCTGAAGCCGGGAAACGACGAAACTCGTTTTTTCCTTTACGAGGAAAGAAAGAAATAAAAACCGGATCTCCTGTAACCCTCCCTCGTGTGCCGTATCCACAACCCGAAGAAAAGCAATCTTTCCATTTTCTCATGTAAGACTAGTAGCCACCACTTCCCTCTCTCATACTCTTCTTTCAACGCCGAAAGATGTACAGATTTTTATATCACAGTATTTCTCTCAATGTGCTCCTGCGGCTTCTCGATTTTTATTTTTCGTCTACCGATAAATTGAAAAAAGTGTAAGCCTTGACAAGGAAAAAAAATACAAAAAAAAAAAGGAAAAACAAAAAACGAAGAAAATAGTCACGAAATGTCATCGCATGTTGCAGTCACTAGGACGACATTTTTCGTTTCATATTTTTTATCATTTATATTTTTCATCGTTGAAAATGTATGGAGCATGGAATTGTGGTTGAAATAACAGTTTGAACGTTTGTTTTCATAGCGCGATAAACATCGTAGTGTTGAGAAAAATCGATGTACACGATTTTGAATAATGTCGGGGAATCAAATCAAAGCAGTTCTCGGAACGCCATTGAATTTCTTCGAATACATCAATATTTATAAGGATTCAATTAAAATAGATCGGTATAAACGATTATTCTAATGAAATAAAATGTGTCAGAGATGGAATGAATTCATTTGACTTCATAATAAATTTGGTAACATCAACGATCACATATAGACTTGATTTAATTTGAAAAACTCGATTTATGCACTTAATTCTTCGTGATTTCTCCATTGTAATGCTCTATTTTGCATGGAAACGAAGATCATTATAGATGGATTAATTAAAACAAACCCTAAGATCAATACCGCGAAAGCAGAATTTAATTTTACTGTGTGTCCCATTAAAACATAATTGATTTAATGAATTCTTTACATTTCAAACAATTACGAATGATCATTTGAACGATTAAAAAAACTCCACAGCAAAAAAAAATAATATAACATAAATTACAAATGAAAAACGAAGAATCTCACTGTTCATAAAATGTGAAATATACAATTTTGCTATATTTACTTTAATTTTTACGGTTTGCACTGAAATTCATTCCCAAGTGTACACAGAATTTCACAGTTTAAAATGGTATTTAATACTCCGGGTGATTTTACTGCGTATCCTGTTATACTTTTTGCGGTTCCATTTTGTAAATATTCTTTTAATGGATCTGTACCTTCGTTGGTTACGATATTAATAAAATATAAATGAGTAGGCTGCTTTTTTTTTTCTCAACTGGATGAAGTATTGATTGTTAAACCCTCCGGGAGGTGCCACCAGAGATAAAAACTGTAAATTTTACAATTGATATATTTTCTTCCATTTGCGGTATTGATTTGAATTGTTTGGTCCATAAGACACAAAATGGCGCCAAACGCAATGCCATTGGTGTGTGATGGATTTTCTAATCGTAATACAAACACACATTTCGATTGTTTCCCGTACAATATCCAGTAATTTCGCGTGTTAATGGAATTCATTAATGAATAAACAGCGAGCCGTACCGTGACGACTGTTTGGCTAACAAAACCACACATTCAATGATAGTCCGTCTCAGTTCTACCCCCGCGTCCACTGTTTTCCCCTCAACCTTCATCTGTTTCTGACTCCGTTTCTCTCCAACGCTCTCACAGTCCAACCATTTGACAATCTGATAACAGCAGAACCATCGGAATCACTATGAAATAACAGCAGCAGCATGGTCAACGCTTAGAAACCACGATACTAACTACCAAACTCGTTGAAATAACATTGAGCATTTAGTCAATTCTCATCATAACAACACAAAACAACGAGAGATAATTATGCCAAACTATGCAACTACAATTGCGAAACTGCATGAATAAATTGGCTAGATAACATATGACCCGACAACATATATCCATAAGACGAAATCTCCCGAATTTCGTATGCCACACACCAACGCAATATTCCTTAAAAAAACAGTCGTGTCACACCATACTTTATCATATCATTCCATAAATCATCGTGTCAATCACACCATCGTCACGTGTTTTCGTAAGATTACTATATTCTGCGTTTTGTTGACGATAATTGTTAACTTGAAGAAGTTTTAATAATGAAAGAGATTGCAAAACTTTGAGTTATTTGAATGAAGAGTCTTCTGCTCCGCGTACGGAGTAAAATATGGAGAATTTTGATCACTATTATTCTTTCCATTTGGTCGATGATGGTCGATCAGTGGAAATATGTAATAGAATTCAAAGCTTCTTGGTGAAAGAGATAAAAAATGACATAAGAAGATTCTGCATAAAAATTCAAATCAAAGCTAAATATTCCCTCGTCCATGGATGCGTAAATTCCCATTTGCAGATACAGCACATATTTACCCTTTCGTATATATCCAGTCGACGGTAATAGGGGAAAAACTATGATTATGCTAATATGGCCCTTTTCAGCCATTCACCCAGGCAACCCCATTTGGTGTTTCCTGAATGTTCCTACTTTACTCCCATTTATGAGAGAAAATCGTTCGATATTTCGCAAGAAGGATACACAGCAGAAAAAAGAAAAAGAGGCTGTGAAATCGTTCATAGAATAGAGCCTGCGGATCACTTGAGGCGACAAGGAGTGCCACCAGGTAATATAGTGCATCGATTCAAAGAGACGAGAGAGGAATCAACGAGAGCACTTGCTATTCTTTCTTCCTCTCTTTCTTTTTCTTTTTTTTTTTTTTTTGACCCCTACTACTAACAGCTTTCGCTCTCTCTCTCTCTCTTTCTCTTTCTCTTTCTGGGTCTCTTCGCCAATCACACGAATCTTTCGAGAGGGACAGCCTCAGAAACCGAGTAAAGCTCATCTCTGGATGGTTTACACTAGGGCATACACACACTTACTCGCATAAACATACACGTTCACATATAGTGGAGTATCTGGTTGCATTGTCTGGGAAGAAAACAAAAGAGAGGTTACTTACGTCTGTTGCCCAGCACACAAGAGCTCAAAGTTCAGTCTCGAGTGTTCTCGTCCTGTAGAGAGGTGGGCTTAGGAAGGGCGCCCTCTCCGTAGGCGACGATGTGGCGAGACGATGGCGCCACGTTCGCTTTTTCTTTGTTATTTTTTGTCGTGTTTTTTTTTTTTTTTCTTTTGCTTTTTTCGTTCCACCTGTGCTCCTGGCTATTCTGGCTTATAGCATCACCATCAGCCACTGGGGAGGCTTTTAACCAAAAGCCTCTTTTACCTCGTCTCCAACTGTGCAATCTGCCAAATACAACTATTCACCGACTGACGGATCCAATTTCGTGCTCTCGTATTATTTATTCATATCAAGCCTATTTGAATTCATTATATTATCATTGCGGTTTATAATAAATCTTTCAAACGTAATATCAACCGAGCCTTTGCGAACAGAATTCTTCGTTAATCCGTATCCGCAGTTATTTCGGCATTCAAAGTCCATTCATTTCGAACGTTATCGATTTATCTAATAATTGCAATAAGTTAACCAACAAACACACACACACACAAATCCTTGATTACTAGCTCAAAAGAAGAAATGTTAAAGTTAATTTAAAAAAAAAAAGGACTCGGAAAATATTTGGCATTTGCCATAAGAACATTTTTATTATTTGTTTTTCATTTTCAAGTACAGCGTTTTTATACCGCAGGTGAAATCTGTTGTTCCGTATTTGTACCTCATCGTTGAGCCATTTTTGCAGTCCTCGTTTCTCTGCTTCTTTTTTTTTTATATAACAGGTTGTCTTGTTGGTAACAAGAAAGGCTACGTCTAGTCGAGGCTCAAACGAGCCAATTAAAAATTAATATTACGAGAGTAAGAGACCGTATAAGAAGCACAGCTGTATCATATTCGTAGGCTTGTTCAGCCAAGCCACGCATATGAAGTAAATGATTAATGAAAGCTCGTTAACGATAAGTGGCTGAGACTACTGTTGAACACATTCATCATAATAATGATTATCTTCTTCTTAAAATTTTGCATTTACGGATTTTAGTCTTATACTGTCTTAGGGTCGAGATAATTTCGAGAAGTATCCATTTTTATTTGAATTAATCAATGAAAAAAAAATTCTATCACTTTTATATAAATAAAGATAGAATGCAATGAATTATTCCGGGATTTTGTAAAGCTGGACTAAGTTAATCAGGTGGAACTTGACTTTAATCAAAAGGAAATAATGTTTGAAAGAAAAATTTAATTGCTGGCGCAAGGTCTCTGGGGGCTGGCAATAATATCGAAGATTTTGTTAAACACGCAGTACGTGAGAGGAGACAATAAGTAATGCTCCAGGGAAATAGGGACTTCTGATGATCGTTTGGAAGGGCGAAGCCAATGGTAGAGGACAATAGCAAAGTTCTTTGGTAGAAGACGATGCCCTGGTACAGGAAGGATCTTGCTTTTGATCCCATAGAATATTACACCCGGTGGAACGTTCAAAGAAAAATGACCCCAGGAGAATTTGACCCAGAACACTCGACCTTATAAGGATGTGTGTTGTGTAGGAGTTTCAGCTTATAGTTGGCCAAAAGAACGAGTTGGATATCGTCAAACCTCTCCGGTTTCTTTTTTTTTCCTCTTTCTCCTATTCTCTTTGCTTTTTCTTGTCCTCTCTGTCGCTTTCTCTCTCTCTCTCTCTCTTCTTCTTCTCTCGCTCTCTCTTCTTTTTGCCACTGGGAACATTATGCTTGATCGTAACGAATACCGTACTGCCCTATTCTCGGTCTGAAAACCTTCCCATTGACAATGTAAACTAAATGCATATATGCAAGAGACGGTGCCACGAAAGCAGCAGGAACCTCGTACAGAGACATGTCTCAGACACGGATGCGCAGATATACACAACGAACGAGAAAACCCTCTGCATTGCACCTATACAATAGCCAAATTCAAAGTTCGAGTTGTTTCACCGGTTGGATAACTCTCTATATGGGTCATTCGACAGCAAATGTTAACGTAATGTTCGACTGCGTATCGTTAATGTATCTCGTACGATTTTTCAACCATTTATGGCACCACATTTTTATGTTATTTTGTTTAGAAACCTTCAACTTGACGCGTTTTGTCTAGAGTCGATAACAAACAGACAAAAGGAATCGTTCAGTGATTATAGAAAAACATCCACAAACCACTTGATCAGTCTTTCTATTACGATTTGGGAAACTGAAAAGATTTTTGTTGCTCTATGAGTGCAGTTGACGAAACTGGTAATCGTATTGTTCGTAGTCGTAAAAATTCTAATAGAAAGTCCGATACCTACACGTACAGGTGCTTCGAATCCGAAGTTGCTGATGCACAATTCACTCTCCGATGCTCAAGAAGCACTCGAAGTTTCGTGCGGCGATTTTACTGGCACAAGGAGACAAAATGAATTTGTGTGTTCGTGCACATCTCTCAAAAGTGAGTCTGCAAAACGACAGGAAGCTTCTGAAGAGGGAGGGCCGACGACCTGTGGGGAGAGCTTTATTGCGGTTAAACTATACGTGTTTATTCGCACTTCCCTGCAATTTCATCGTATAGAGGAGCACACGCGGAATCGTCGACACCCCAACAAAGTATAAACTTCATAGGGCAGTAGTATCGAAACTTTCTCACGATCCCTGTGGCTCTCTCACTCTTCTCGAACTTGTCAGTGCGATGTGAAGCGTCCCCAGGAAATGTACTCACCAATATGTCACAAATGTTTCATATTAAATTGAACGTGAAGCGACTGGAGACTAAAGTCGACACTTCGTGCCACAAATGTTGAGCCAACTTTTTGACACATCAAATCAAAAATATGTCCCACTGCGAATCTATTTTGCTGGGACGAAATATACGATAATTATAAAATCGATGAAAAATTGTTTTTTTCAATAATATCAAATGTTTTGCGGTCGCAATAAAATTCATATTGAAAGTTTATATGACAATTTTATAACGAACGTTCCATTCATTTATTCATTTATATTCTCTATTTGATTAATGAGGAGTCATACTTTTAAAATCGTTTGGAGAGAAGCGAATGATAAAGTACGATGATTAAAAGATCGGAAATTGATTTCAACCACTAAATTATGCTCGTGTACTCGAATATGATTAACTTCTCTTCATTTTCACGCGACCGACGTTTTATTACCAATATTTTTCAAATTGTTACGATTTTTACTCAATAACCGAAATTCGTTATTGAAATCAGTCAATTTAACTACCACCATGCTTTATTCAAGTCGTGTTTAAATTTCATTAAAACTTTTGAATTCCCTTATCGAGTGTCTATCAAACAAAATATTCACTTAATACATCAAATTTTCCATCGAAGCAACCATTTAATTATCCTGATACACGACTAAATCATTTCATTTCTCTCCATCATTAACACCGTGAATTCTGTAGAAAAACATTTCGATCCAAAAATGTTGATCATCATTCTACCTCGTAATAACAATATACAAAGGCATTTTTATGACACAATTTTGTTGCATTATTGAAAATCAGTCTTTTCAGATCCAATTTTCCGAGTATTATTTGATTATTCTCTTACAGCCCATTACTCGATTCTACTCTTTGAATTAATGAAATATTAACTAAAATTAGGCAGCTGGAAAAATTACCGCACAATCCTATCAGTGCAGTCTTTTTTGCACACATCGTTGAACAACTGAATTCCCGTTCACGTTTCACTCGTGCGTATGACTCCGCAATTTCTCGCCTTTGATGCGAATGATATATTTCGAAGTTCAATATAATCCCCGATATTTCTACTCCGTTTCACCAACTTTTCTTGCATTAATTTTTTTTTCTTTTTCACTCGTTAAGTGTAAAAAATATACGCCAAGCTTTGAGAGCCAACCATGTGCATGGCTCCGTTCCATAATGGACGAACGTCAAGGGTCTCTAGTGTGAACGAATTATTCATTTTCCCTGATGGTCGTGTCGTAGTATTCGTCGTTCCCGTTAATACCCTGTTTCAATATATAAGTAGAATATTCAATGAGGCTCGTGAGAATATAATTCTTATGTATAGATAGATTTGCAATCGAACTAAAAAACAAAAAAAAGTCTTATCGCGAACTGGCCTTCTGGAATAATAGCAGAAACGCTTTCGCATATCAATTCTTGCTCTTTGCAAAGACTCAATTCTCGGGTAATTTAAGTTATAAAGAGAGCGACGAATGAAATAAACGAAATAGGATAAGAAATAAAAAATATCGAAATTAAAAACTTGCACATTGCTTCCTCATTATTTTATCTCGCTGACAAAGCTTCCGAACGATCGTTCTCTCCTTTTATCTGCCGGAATGAGCGGGTAATTCAATTTTATCGTCCTCTTGGAAAAAGCTTTGTGGGCGGAAATAATAATGAGGAGTCAAATTTGTCATTTTCATGCTTTTCCTTTTACTCTAATCGATCTGATTAATTCAAAGGTGATTTAACTACAGATTAATAAGATTCAGGCATCTCTGGAAAAGATCAAATCAAGAATATCTAGACTCATTACGGTGGCAACTGTACTTAAATTATTAATTTTTTTTTTTTTTTTTTTTCAACATCACGATCTTCTAGTTATTTCTGCATTTTCGTCACCTGAATAATCTTTTAATGCAGATGCTCAGTACCTAAAAGACTCAGTGCCTAAAATGCAATTGACAAATTGCTTTCCTCCAAATTTTCTATTGCTCCAGATAATAGAAAAAATAATTAATTATTGTAGAATTTTATTATATACTGTTGATATTTTATTCAATACTTGAAAAATCAATGATGTCTTAATAAATAAAGTAATACCGTAAACGAAAAATAGTACATTTGGTCTATTGTGTATTCCTAGATCGTCGGGTCTCGTACAGCATACCATCAGACTGGCGAGCATTGTGGTACAGTAATCTCGATGAACTACAAAGAGTCAACGAGGCGAATGACAATAATACTGTTTCAAACGTAACGGTGCAATTGGGAGGCACGGCCTTTCTTCACTGCAAAGTTCGCAATTTGGCGGAAAGAACTATCTCCGACGCTGAGGTGAGTACATTTTTGTACATTTTTTTTTCTTCTATTAAACCTTACCTTTGACTCGTCGGCTTTGGCGGTTCTAACAATTTAAACGTTGCTTGTGCCATGAGAGGATTTTTCAAACGTTTCAAGTGCCTAATTAGACAAATGGGAACTTGAAAATAATGTCGTCGCGGTGATTTTGACTATTGAACTTTTTTTCAACTATAAGAACAACGATGATTGGCACAATGGAAAAAAAATAGCAATTTGAAAATAAAAAAAAAAACATTTTCAACTCTTTCATCCTCATTCAAATTTGAGATTTTTGTCTATTTTCTCTCGAGCATTTCGTCAACTTAGCTTCGATGTAATTAAACTTATAGCATTTGATACTATTCGTTATACAAAAAATAAAAGATTTATGTGTTGGGACGTCTCTTTATTTCTGTAAAAACGATTCTACGACAAAGGAAAACATAAGGTCGATAAGGTTTCTGGTCATGTGTCAAAAGCTACAAAAAATGGGACACGAACTCGAGGATTCAACCCATTAATCAGATTTAAAACACACGCAGTTAATTTGAAAAAAAAAACACTCCAATTGAGAAAAAAGGAAAGTTGCTTTCAGATTAGAACAAAAAAATCTTGTTCGCAGGATTAATTTCTTCACGAAGATAAATATGTATCGATAAAAACAGACAAACTCTATATAAACTAAATATTTAGCTAAATATATAATTAATCAAACATTTTTCCCTTGAGCTCCTGAGCCGCTTAATCCTTGCGGTCAAAAATATATATATAGACGTGTATCACTCGGGAAAGTTGTGAAAAAGTTTCGTCTCATCGCGCCAGACACATGCCTGCCATTGTTCGTAGAAGAGTTTTTTTCGTCGTCCCTAAGACTTTTGTAACTTCAAACTTTTTCTTCGTATCTCGGTTTTCTTTCTTCTTTTGGCGGTCTATCTTTCCTCCGGAGACTTTGAACATCAACGAAATCTCGTTGACGTTGAACGCGGACAAAAAATACACACACATACTCTATAGTTGTTACGATACAGAGACTTTCCTAATGACGTATTATTACTTCACAGAATATTCGAAAAAGAAAGTTAATCCAGCAATATGTTTTTTTTATTGAATAGCTATTGAAGTCTGTCGTCATTTTATTTGATTATTAACCCACCGCCACAGGATAAAAGGGAATTAAAGGCAAAGTCGAAATTTCCATTTGTGATATCGAGTGGAAAACAAAAAATTGTAGTTTTTTTTCCATAAAAGTACTGAATAATCTACTGGACACTTTCGTGATTGTATCCTACTCGGGAAAGTAAAAAAAAAAGGTTTTGAATTGTAGAAACCCCCTTCAGAAATTGTATTGATCGGGTTTTTTTTTTTGGGGAGGATTCAGAACCCTTGGCAGCGGAAATTAAAAATCGTGACTAGCCGCAATTTCGAATTCAGGGGATAATCGTTTTTGCTAAATAACTCATTTTTTTTATAAGAACATGGATTGTTGTAAGTTTAATTTTTCAACATTTTGATCTTTATTACTTTTATCGTACGATCGATATTTTTCAATTTAAATGTAAAAAAAAAAACGACAAAGTCCCATTATCGTTCGGTCTTGTTTGTTATTCTCTGTAGAAGGCAAAAGGTTAATATGATAATTTCTGCTGTTGCTGTCGATGTTATTATTTGATAAATTTCATTGGAACTTGTTACGAACGTTCATCAAAGAGACAAAATAAAATATACGTGTACTCATAGGAAGTGATAGCTTTTCAACTATTCGTAATGTCATTCGGAACTCGATAAACCTCGCCTGGAACACAGTTCATTCAGTACGAGAGTATCTTGTTCAACTTGTACGTTGTACTTTTCAAAACGCATGCTCGCCAGAGTTCAGACTCGTTACATAATGTAGCATTGCACTCGTTTCCTTTCGAGTTATTTCGAAATGTGTCCGGAGACAAAGTACGACATAGCGAAACGAGAAACGAGCATTCGACACTGATTGTCTCGAAATTCTCCTTGATCCTATTTCGTTTCAACTTGTTATTGCGTCATATCCTTAGTAGCAATAGCCCAAGGAACAAAGGTTATATGGAAGCAGCATGAAGTGTTCAGATTCCAAAAGGTTCGCGTTATCAGGGAAACGAGGACTGTGCCAGGCTTGTATAGAAAGATTCAAATAAGTATTCACAACGTTTCTTTTTGTTCGTTCAATTTTATACACATGAGCGAATGAATGTCTTTTAAATTTATATATTTCGAAATTAATAATTCGTCTTGTACAAAAAGCTCACTATTTATTTCAACTCGAACTTTGTTTGAATTGTTCTGGATTTCTAAGACCGAAGCACATTTGAACGAATTTTCATTTGGAGATTAGAATGATTTATTGACGGAGTTTGCGAACGAGCAATGAAATTCCCTTCGTAACTCGTTCTATTTATTTATTTTCATGATTTATTATTCTTATTTTCTACCTCTTAAATTGCCTCGATATTTAATTCGAAAAAAACTCGTTTTGAAGAGCTCCAACATTTTGTGCTCTATGTAATTGCCGAAAAAAAAAAAGAAAAAACTATCTGAAAATTTAATCATACGAATCTGCGAAAACTCGACTACTCGGATCGATGTTAAGTACACAAGCCCAATATTTGGTTGGTTACTACCCACGAAGCTCTTTCGGAAAGAACCTCGGAAAAGTAACGCTACTTATTTACAAAAAAAAAAAAAAAAAAAAATCTCTTCTGAAGATCTCGATATCTTGATTAACTTTCGGCACTGACGGATGTGCAAACTCTCAAACTTTTCCAACAACTCGAGCCTCCTAAGAAAACTTTATTATGCTTTTTGACCTCTAAATTCATGGCTCGTTCGACTGCCCTACTTAATCATCCTCCTGTCATTCAACATTCCTTGAAAACATGATAAAGCCAAGTTATTTACGTTAGAAATACCTGTGTATCTCATTTTTTTTCTGTTTCTGGCATTTTGGCTCATTGGCAGTCAAGAACGTAAATATATTGATTTTCTTAAACTTTGCCAATTATTCGTTGAGCCATCGACGAAACGTTAGTAGGTTACGAATAGATTAAAAAATCAAAGTTGTAGCAAAATTTGAATGCTCTGCGAAGGAATATTAAGTTTGACCTCTCCTGCATTTTTTACTATCAAAACTGTTTCGAACGATTCTTTATTCAAATGTCAGACGTTCCCGTCCTGAAGAAATTGAATTAATTACGTTCTATTGTCTCTTTTTCACATTTTCTTGGGCACCAATTGTACATCGCGGAGTTCGGTCGCATTCAACATAAATGAGGAACGAATAATGACGTGATGAATATAAATTATTGCACATTTTCTATAGCATTAGCATTAAATATAAAAAAAAGATGAAAAATTCGAAATAAAAGAGGATCATTAGATGCAAGATAACGCGATAAATTTCATTCGAAAAGGTCGTACACGCGCGGGAACGAATCGACAAAAAGAAGAATTTTTTCAGATTACAAAACCAATGTAACGTTTACCTGAAATGTTGCAAAAGCTGTCAAGTCTGAATCGGTAGAAAAAACTTGACTTCAAAGTTTATGACGTTCTCAATGAAGAGTCATAATCAAGTTTGAAATTTCGAATACGTGTTTTAAAATGAGCTTTCGAACTACACGTCGAAGCAATAAAGTAGTAAAGAAATAATCATACAGATTTAAGCATTACCAAAACGTTTTCATTCTTTTTTTTTGTGTTCCCGAAGCGATTTTGGTCGTTGAAAACTCGTAGTTCTCGGGTATAGTATGTGCCACCCACGAAGGTGGCATAGCGAGAAATAAATGTAATGTAAAATACGATACGTGGTACGTGAACCGAGGAAGCGATGGAATGGTGCGTGGTCGGGTACAAGCGCGCGGGGATGAGAGATCGAATTACGGTCCGTAGCTTCAATCTCTCGAAATGTAATTATTTTCGTATGCGCGTTGCGTCTGGAAAGGGCGTGGTGCGAGAATTGAAAGCACAACTTTTCTCACTCTAATACGTAGCAGCGCGTATTCGAGCAACGGCAGCAATAGCAGCGTCACTTTTTCTCCCGGGATTCGAAAACCAACCGAAATATGTATATATATATGTATTTATAATATACATATATATATATATATATACGTGTGACCCCTTTGGAACGATCCATTTCATTCTCTCACTCCCCCACATTCACCTCCTCCCTCATATAGAACTATATTCCCGCTTATTCTGCAGGTATTATATATACATACATACGTCGACATGTATGTATAAATATACATATATGTCATTTTCAGAATGTAATATACGTATATAGAGAGCGTAGTGAAAATGGCGTAACCTCACATAAGTTAACTCGTTCAATCGTGCGAGTTACGTCCTTTTTGTTTCCTCAAAATTGATATATAGAGCGTGTATTCTCCCAGTCAAGTACTACCTACTCCTGGAAAAGCTATTCCTGCATACGACGCCCGAACCCTCGTCATTCTCCTAGCCCATAAATATGTACTAATATAACTATATATGATGGAATCGTCTCGATGTGAGTGCACATCTGTGTGCATATACATACGATACATATCCTTTGGATATGTATATCCACTGAAATGAAAAACTATAAAGCTCGGCTATGTTTTATTTTATTTTATTCATATTTTATATCTCTTTCTCTCTCTCTCTCTCTCTCTCTCCACTCTCCCTTTCTCTCTTTTTCTCTTTATCTCTTTCACTCGTTCATGTTCTCTCCAGATATCCTGGATACGTCGACGCGATTGGCACGTCCTGACGAGCTCGTTGTTAACGTACACGAACGACGGCAGATTTCAGGCTCTTCATCCCGAGGGATCTGACGACTGGACACTCCAGATCAAGTACGTCCAAGAGAGAGACAATGGTACCTACGAATGTCAGGTAAGTCGCTGCCTATTCATTCCAATTCATATTCCACTTTTTCTTTTCATCTTCATCGATAAATCGGGATCTGTTATCGTTGGCTAGTTACTCACAATTATTGTTGAAGGTAGTGCAACATATCGTGGTCTTTATCAGATCGATATAGAAAAACTTTTACTCCGATGACACTATTGATTGGATTCAACGATTTAGTATTTATATTTATTTCCTCTTGGATTTAGGCGTCAAAACTTATGGCAATTACAATGAAAAATTACGTAGATCAACACGTAGTTTTCTTACGATGGTCACATCGAAAATGTCAATAAAACGACTTTTTCAACATTTTGTTCATTTCGCGAAATTTGGAATTTAAGTTTTTCACATCGAAACATGAATACAGTTCCAAGAGTTTTAAATTAATGGAAATATTTCAAATTAACTGCAACTTCTTGTACTTTGAAATATGGCACAGCTTGGTTTTATAGAAAAAAAAAAAAAAAAAAAAAACAGAAATCTATGGAATTATTGTTTTCATGATTTTATAAGACTCTTGTAGACTCTTCACTGGCAAACTGTATACACGTGCGAAAGATTCTTTTTTTTTCATTATCCTTGCATTACATAAATAAAGTCGAGCTTTCATTTCAAAGAAAACTGAACGAAGAAGTTGCGTGAAATTTTATATCGCCCTTTGTTTGGCGTTGAACTTTCGGAGAGAGAATTTTAATTCTACAAAGCTCTCAAACTTTGGTGGAACTGTTATTTTTTCAATTTTTTTTGTAAGAAAAATCGAAAAGTACGATGGGAAAACTTTTTTTTGTTCATCTCCTTTCTACTTTCTGACTTCTGAGATATTGATAAAGATGGGATTTTAAAATTGAATAAAGTTCGTGGTTTCGTTTGGTTCATAGTTACCCAAACTAACGGGATTCATTTAAGAATTTCTGTGTTCTCAATATACCGAATCGTATTTCGTTTTACGAAGATTTTTTTCGTCAACATCCGCGGGCTCGCGTTCGTTATATATTGATTACGCAAAATCGATATTATAGGTCCGCTCAATTTAATTGACGAAAGTTCACCGAGTCATCAATTTCGGCGTACTCCCATTAATTAAATTACGTCACAGTTGTAACATCAATTTCACAAAATTCACGAAAAAGCGTATTCAGTAGGTGGATGAAAAAAAAAAAAAAAAAAAAAATCAAACTCTTGAAATATTACTGTATCAAAAATGGATCTCGTAAACTACACCAACGCACACAGACCCACGGTTACGAGTAATTATAGAATAAAACTCGAAAACTTTGGCTCGACGGAACGATCGAAAATGAATGGCGTTTTCATGTATATCGTCCATAATTTTTTCTCTCCTCCCGCTGTTCAACACTTTTGGCGTTTAACCTCGAATTATTTTCTGCTGTTAATTAAAGGCCTGCACCAGAAACGAGGACTGCCACGCGCTTCATCATAAGAATTACTGAATTTTTTATTTCGAAAACGAATAATTAACTCGTAAAATGAAAATCACAAAAAACATTGAATTCACATCCGTAAAAAAATAATATTTATTCTGTGGCCTTAAGCAAAAAAATTGTCTTTTTGTAAGTAATAAAAAGGTTTCATCTCCAAGTTTCTCTCCAGGCGAATGTTTTGTCATTTTCATTTTTTACAAAAATTGTTTCACGCTGAGGTGTAAGCATCCGAACGGTCGTGAACAAAAAGTCGTCTCATTTTTTTGGTCTCTATGTCGATGTTGTACCGTTAATGAATTGTCATTTACATAATATGTGTATATTAGTTTCGTTCTATTTGAGCGAATTGAATGCCAAGATGGGAGGGAGATATTCTGGTTAATGTTTTTACCAACTGCGAATGAGCCAAACTACCGGAATATTTTTTTGCCTCGTTCCCCCTTAATGTGCGACGTTATACGCATTTTCACCTTTGTTTACACACACACTGTCGGAATATTTTGCTGTGTGTTGTAGGAAACGAGCTCTTGTTTTTTTTTCGTCCACATTGTCTAATCATCCTCGACGCTTCTTTGTTTTGTTTTTGTTGATAAGGAATCGCGAACCGCGTGGATGAGGCTTTGCATACGGTATGGCATCAGTTCGGTTATTCCGTACACGTTTATATATTATTTTTTTACTCGTATTTATCGCGACAGTGTCGTTAGTGAGTGTGGGACATTTAACAATTATGCCTGGAATTTCAGATACGATATATGTTTTTTTTTTTTTCCATGCTAATGTCGATATCGTATGATTCATTGTGTAACATCCGTGTTTGATATTGAAATAAAAAAATGCCACGTACAATTATCTCGCTACATCGACGTAACTAAAGACGGAGTTATTTATTTACGGATTTCCGATAATAACCCGGTTGTTCGGGTACTTTAATCACTTCGTTACTTAGTTCCTTATTACGACACGAGAAATGTGAATTTCCGATGAAAAAACGCGCGAACGGTATGTATATTCATATACATATTTTTTAATTGTACACACATACTTACACTTTCGAGATAACGAAACATGGAGCCGTCGGAAATTTCCGCTAAATTATATCCTGGGAAATGGGGAAAAAGAAAATAAACCTAGATTGTGGCTAAAAGCTTGATGAAAATATGTCATAAAAATTGCGAATGCTCGAGAAAAGTTCATCCAGTGAAAATTTTCAAGTAAGACAGCTTGTTTCCAACGTAAGGATGTTCCAGCGAAGGAAAAAAAAAAACAGAGAATAAAAAATTATCCCCGTTAAGCCCTGCAAACAAGATACGCCGCGTACCAAACTGCACAGCTTTTCTTGCGTGCCAAGCTTTCTACATCGGAGCCTTCCTCGCAATAACGTATTAAATTTTTTCTCCCTTTTTTTTTTAATCCTATTTTTTTTTTTTTTTTTTTTTTAAGAATACCTCTAGAGAATAAAGTTGGGTTCGCGTAGTTGGATCGGATGCTTCTAGTACATACATATATTGCTCATAGAGACCGTCACATGCACGCACAAAAATGTCGCCTTGAATTCACTCCTCAGCCTTCCGCTTCCTCTCTCTCCCTTCCGTTCCCCAAACTATGGTTTTTTTTGTTTTTTTTTCTTTCTTGCTTCAGCTTCAAACTCCGAAATGGACTTCCTTCCTGGTTACAAAAAAAATGGCACTGTTTCCAAACTGTGTGTCCGGAGTGCCAGTCATAGCCAAAGCTTGACGCTGACCTCCCTCTCGTATATGAACTTTCTCGACCTGTCGACACACTAGTTTTGCTATATTCCTGATTTTCCGTCGTGTTGCTATGGTGCTACAGTTGATAAATAAACATTCTAGCCCTCCAACGCGAGAACAGATTTTCAACAAAATCTGAACTAACCTTTTTTCCGAAATTCGAAATTCCAATATTTTACTCCAAAATTTTGAATGCCATTCAAAAAATCGTGATCTATTGGGAGGCTGAGTTTGAATTTTCTTAGTTCGAGACATGTCTGTATTGAAGTAGAAAGTGTATTTTTTCGGATTTTTGACAAGAACAGGAACACTGTATAGGGGAAAAAGTGGGGATAAGATGATCTCATAGGCTCGTAAAACCCTGGACGGGTATACACGCAGGATCAATAAAAAAAACAATAGTTTTCCTTAATAATGAATTTTGAATATAAAGCAATGAGTAATAAGTAAAAATGTTGATTGTTTTTGGCAAAATGTCACTTAATTTTCTGAATGTTTGACTAGGGACATAAGAGTAAAGTAAAAGGAAGCAGAAACTTCTGATACGCGACGATCTTAATAATTTATTGATCGTGATAAGATAGAGAAGAATAGAATAAATCGTTAATATAATATGATCCAGAAATAATAGATTTTTATGGATGATTGGGAGGGGTGCGTATACATAATTTGATGACGAAACATCCCCGAACCCAACGGACTGACCGTGTCAAAACGAAGGCCGAACACTGTCTTTAGTGTCACGCTTGGAGCTTATAAAAGTAGGGGACAGATATGGAGATTTTAGTATTATTTGTTCGCAGCGTAAAAGCTATGTGTGAAATATCAATCTGACCAAAATTGTCGGGGACGAAATGATTAAATATACGATAAAAAGAGAAGATGAAGAAACACGATGATCAATCGAAACACGTTAAGTGTTCGACAAACACTGTGTCGTTTCGTTTGCCCCTGAATTTATTTTTATCTATCATTTCCCCTAAACTTCACTCTCTGTCTATCACTCAATGCGTATTATTTATATACAATATATAAATAAAACATATTACCATCTACGAATATACTCGAATTTCGTTTGTGTATGTTCGTGTGTGTGTGTGTGTTTATATCAGCCTTGAGACATGTTAACTTAACGTATATATCACCTCACCGTCGTAACGGTGATAAAGCTTTAGCCCTTCTCCAATATCCCTTCATGTGACCACAGCAATTGAGATCTACAATGGGATTAATATTGATTTATCGTTATCGTCATAAACGCACATGCACGCGCGAGACGTCGAGCATATCCTAATCCGTATTAATACCGTTCGTTGCGGCCACTTCGCCAACATAGTTCTTTTGGCAACAAATCATTTTGCAATATACTTTATTGCCAATGTTTTCATATTGTAATTTTTTCACCCTCAGATCCATTGTTCAGCTTCCATAGCTCTTGTTTGGAAATGATAGTCCATTGTTTCGTTTATTCTGTGAATTTATGGACCAAACAAGTCAAAAATAAAACATCATTTCATTACTTTATGTCGGACGAGATTCTAGACACCAAAATCAAAAGAGGTAAAGTTCAACACTTCTTTTTCATTGCACGTAGACAGGACTGTTTAGTCGCGATGGTCTCCACAGAGAAAATGCATCAGAATTTTTGAAAAACTGCAGATGACTCAATTTTTTTTTAAATTACTGCCTCTATCTCGGTTTCCATGTCAAAAACTTAAAGTCTACCTGACTACACAAAAAATGACAGATTAGAAAGAGTCAGTTCGTTGAAATTTGCTGCAAATCAAACTGCAGAAAAACAGAACGTTGTTGCACATCATTTTTCGGTACAAATCCCATCAGTTTTGACGCCTAAATTCAAAGAAAAATTCACCTATAGATCGTTTAGACTAATCAGCGGTTTTATCGTAGTTGATGGTTTTATGTCGATATTGAAAGCAAAAAAATATAAGAACAAAACTTCCTTCATCATAACTCACGTCAGCATTAATTATATTCCAATTAACCAACGTCTTAAGTCAAGTGTCACTGTCTGCTATTTTCTGATCAAATTAAAAATTGATGCGAGCTTCTCTACTTTAGTCACATTTGATGTTTACGATGATTAAAACTTTATAGTTTTAACGAGAAACTTTATAGTTTCTCGTGTTCTAATAATGCAGCAGTTTTTCAAAATTAATATACGTATTTCAAAAGGTAACAAGAAAAATGTGAGGATATAGATTTTTCTGTTAAGGCGCGCGTGTATATGTATATTTGCCTTGTTTCTTTTTTCATCACTTTTTGAGATAACTGCGCGACACGCTATTCATACGACAAACTTTCCGCAGTTAGAACTTTTCAATTTTTAAAACTACCCACATCGACCCCTGTGTTACGTGGTGATACATTTTTTATTCCGATTTTTTTTTTTCAATTCGTTAGCAAAGT
Organism: Campoletis sonorensis; assembly: GCA_013761285.1. Classification (NCBI taxonomy): domain Eukaryota; kingdom Metazoa; phylum Arthropoda; class Insecta; order Hymenoptera; family Ichneumonidae; genus Campoletis; species Campoletis sonorensis. Next base: position 224,965 of record JACEOJ010000202.1, read on the forward strand.
GGTAGTTATTACATCGTTACTTAGGTGCAACGGAAAGGAAGGTAATTCAACGAGTTCTAGAATTTTTTAAAGTAACGATTAAAAAACCAGCGAAGATTGGTATAATTAAGTCTTTGGTGTCAGGACAAACGACGAAAATGACGAATGCCACAATATGTGATTAAAAAAGATTGATTTCCATTTATTTAAATGTCACTTTGTATTTAATCAAATATTTTTGATGTATAAAAATATCTAAAACGTCGAGTTTCAACTTGACAAATAGGGCAAAATGAAAAAAGAAATATCCTCTGATGAAAATAATGACAATTTCGTGTAGAATAACATTATAGATCACATTTACGATAGCACAAATGTTTGCGCACTTTGATCTCATATGACACTGTGAACATCAGCATTACGAATGACAGAAAGGCCTTTGAAGAAATCCCGATCAATGATTATACGGTGACAGCAAAGACAGATGTACTGCACATTGGCAGAAAAAAAGAAAAGGCATTTCGTTTGCAATAACAATGTCATTCTCGTTGTACAAAACGACGAGTGAATATCAAAGAAAATAGAGTTTCACGTCAAGTCATATCGGCAGGACGATACAATTTGAGGTATTTATGTAGATATTGAGAACAAGACAAAACTTCGTGCAGTGTGTCTGTCAAAGGGACGAATACAGACAACGAACAGGACGTAAGCAAACAACTGAACAGTTTTTGGTTCCTAGTTTCTTTGCTAGGCCGTTGAACCTTGAGTATTAAAAAGAAAAAAAACCATACAATCCACGATCCCGATTCTCGCTGGGAAAAAAAAACTCATCTGGGCACGATCGATCGCTCGTAACCTTCTTATGTTGTGTTTTTTTCTTCATCATAAAATATGGAGGTGCAAACAATCGAAAGGTTAGAATGTTCTTTTTACCTCTTCGAGTTATGTACACCACGTAGCATAGGAATTCAAAGAGTGTTTATATATTTAAATGACATTTAGTTTGTCTAGTTTCTAAGCGTTTTCAAACTTTGAAACAGTTTTCATAACAGTCAAATGCCTTTTCAACTTTCACGATGGTTTAAGTTTAACATGACAATCAAATAAATTAACGCTGGATTCGTATTAAAATCCTGATAATGATAGATTTTTGAAACCATCGAGTTACTAATGCTGATTGATTTTTGTATAATTGTTTTTTTGATATCCAGTCTCATGATGGGGCCAATTTTGAAGATTATGTTTATATTATCACCGATCAACCGAGGAACGAGTTTGATCGGTGATATCTTTTCAAATAAAAATTGTTATTTACATGATTTATTAAAGTGTAAACGATTTGATGAATTTTATTTTAAATAAAAGTAAATCATCAAATCGATGTTGTATCTGAATCGTTCAATTTTAAATTTGAAAAAATAGACTAGCATTCAACCACTTGGTCAAACTCTGACCCACTCCCTGAAATACTAAATTCGTTGAAAACCACCCATCGAGAATCTTTACACAAAATTTGAACTATAAAAAGTTATTGAAAAGACTCAAGTCCAATGAATACATTCAATGGAAAGAGTCTTAAACACTAGAATATTTTTTCCATGTCATTAATTCAGGAGTCTGAATCAATTGGGATGAAAAAAATGTCTCATTCTGTTATTCAATTGTTCCAATTCATCTTCGAGCACTTTCTTCTCATGTGCATGGGGAATACCCTCTCTTTTTCTCTAAATTCAATGCATTAACCTCGTCGTTGATAAAAAGGAGATTGAAAAAAGGATAAACACGATGGAAATGTAATTACAAATCTTACATCTAAGATTCCTTTTACTCTTCGAAGCGTTGAGCTCTTAGAGCCAGATAAAATTCTCGAAGTTTGGAAATTTGTTAAAACGAGCGTTCATCGAAAAGTTTTTCTTAATCAATAAAGCACCGGGTTTATGGTTGGTTGTTCACTTTATCGTCTGGAAGAGCATCTAAAAGTTTTTTCAAGCATTAACGAATATCCTGTAGCAAGCTCGTACAATATCGTCCTTTGCTTTTTCTTGCTCGTTTTTTTCATGTGTGTAGCGCTGCTGTACGGGATTCGTAAAGATCAATTTTTCAAAGGTAATGATTCCAGAATTTTTTCAGATTCGTACGTATACCTATTTATTTTTATTATTATTACCAGTTCAATAACGACAGAGTCGATATATACGAAAACTTGCTTCTCGTAGTCACGAAGTTCTCGACTCTCGCGATTGTCCTTGTGTTGTACAAACAACTCGATTCGTTGATTCTCTCTCGTTCTTCCGTCCCGATCATTGCAAAAACATAACAGAAGACGAGAGCATTGTTTCGTTTTTATAAATTGTTATTCCACGTTGGCGTCGTCGGGGTAAAAAAAAAAAAAGGAAAAAGAAATGACAGTGATATCGAAGGACGAACGAGTGTATCCTTTTATGTGCGCAATTTAAAGAAATATCGATGGATGACAAAGGGAAGACTGGAGAATTTCTCGAAGAATGGATTTTGTATTCCGTGTTGTATGAGATGAAATATTCAGTGGAAAAATGTGCAGACGCCGGATTTCGTGTATTTCTACATCGTCTCGACAGGCGAACATTTCTTTTTCTTTCATTCGACACTCTCCTTCTCGCGAAACACCGACGAGAATGTAAATCCCCGAAGAAACGACGAATTTTCAATGGCACACCGCAGTTCATATATATTTATATTTATATGGGACTCCGTACAGCACTTATAGTCAAGAGCATCGCATGGGAATTCGTCGCGTTAGTACGATGAAAAGACGAGTCTTCGTAGAAAAGATTTTTTGACAATTTTCCTTGATGGAACAAAGCAATATAGCACTTTGGCAGAAAATCAGATGAAAATAAGTGTAAATTAGTACTTTTGAACAAATAAAACTCTATGTTTCATAACCAACCATTATTATGCTTGACCTCGTTATTTTTAAAAGCTGCGTGGAAGAGAAGATCTAAAAAAAAACATGTTCTACATCTCGGATACGACAACAAAACAATATTTCTAAACCAAACATCAAATTACACCATAGATTATATCAAATAAACCCTTTTGCCATCATATCGCACGATGTATCGTCACATCGCACCATACATCACCACATCACACACCATACATCATCGTTTCAAGCCATAAACCATCATATCACACCATACACCATAACATCACACCGTTTATATCATTATATCACACAATACACCATCATATCACACCATGCATCATCGTATCACTCCATAAACCATCATATCGCACTATAGGCCATAAAATCGCACCGTATACATCATTATATCACCCCATATACCATCATATTACACTACACACCACCATATCACGCCATACATCATTTTATCACTCCATAAATCATCATATCACACTGTACACCATAATATCCCACTGTGTACGTCATTATATCACTCCATATACCATCGTATCACACCGTACACCATCATATCGCATCATATAATATACAACCAAGTTATTCCGTTGTTATAGCATATTTAACACATCCGCACTTAAGTTCAGCAGAGGGAAAAATATTCATTGTACCATGAATCAAATCCTTTTAGTTAATAAGTAACAAATTGCAGATTAATTAATCGCAGATCAAAAAATTGGTGATGTTTGTAATCCGTTTATACAAACGAACTAATTTAACGTCACTTATGATAATAATTTGAACCGCCACTTGTTTTTTTTTTTCTAAATCAAATTGTTTGCCCATCATGTTTCCACAGCATATATACAAATAATTGTGTCAACTTGGAGTTTTCCAATCGGTCAAATAAAATCAATTGTGTAGGTCAGGTTGGTCGAGAGTTCTACTTGATAATACCCCATAAATCGTTGAATGACGGAATGACGATTGAAAAAGAAGAAAGTGAAGATATTCGTGGGTTGAACAAAACAGGAGTGGCGCACAAGGAGACACAGTAGTGTGTACCAGACCTGAGTCTGTTTACAGTTTGATGGTCTTTCTAGCTGCCCACAAATAGTCACATCGGTGAGTTCCAATTTTTCCTATCGAACGACCCAATTCTCATCGCTGCTTCCTGTTTCTATTCCCTCTAGTTCTCTTGGTCTCTCGATTGTCCCATAGAGTAGCCAGCCAACCATCACGACACAGTGCAATCATCATCTGGCTTTATTGTCTCCGGGCTGTCCAACGAATTGACAGTACTTTTTATATATATTATATATATATATATGTATATACATATGTTTATATGTGTTACAATAAAAGAGCTTGTGTCGTGTTCAAATGGGAGTAGAATACCAGGACATTTTTATAGTAATACGAAACATGTTCAATAGATAATAGAACTTGTGAACAACTATATTAATGACCTTTGAGCTTCTCAAGAACTACTAATTTTTCCGAACTCTTTTCTATCGTATTCTATGTCCATGAAAATTGCTTTATTAAAAAATAAAAGAATAAAAAGACCAATCAATTGTGTCTCAGAAAGGACATTAAACGATGTTAGACCTGGATTTTGTGTAGTGCTTTCATGTCAGTGTTATTACGAATAGTTTGAAGCTTTGGCTGCCCACTTGTGCTAATTTGCAGGATAAATTTTGCGCTATTCTGGACTACATGTTAAACTCAATTCCAAGTTATATTTTTAATGATGAACAATTATTTGGAAAGATTTTGTGGTTGGAAAAGCATTGATGGGGTGATTGAAAATTAGGCGATTTAAGCTGGGGAAAGAAGCCTTCGAAAAGCCGTGGTGAAAATAGGTGCAAAGGTTCGAATGGCTCAATTACAGTCGCGTTTTTAGGTTAGTTTACTAGGAAAATGTCAAATATTTTGGTAAGCAGATTACTAGGAGGGTTTTTTTTTCATAGTTTTGAAAGCGTTTATTTGTGTCGTTGAGAATTTAGCAGGTATGAGGTTTCCTTCAAACTCGGTAATTAAGTTATAATACACTTTGAAGGATGAATGTATAAACATAGATATATGGATATAGAAAGGATTTTTTCTTTGGCTGGCCAGAGAGAAAGCGGACTATGAATGCTTTGACTGTATATACACAGTTATTCAAGATAAATATACATAAAGACCATTGAGGGCACACGGCTCTGCGTTCACAAGCTCAAGTGTACCTGGTACTTGTGGAATTACAGTGGTCTTTGGTGATAAGGGGGATTGTGGCCAACACAGAAACAGTTTGCAACAGGAGCATCCCTTTTGCACTCTCTCCTGTGCTGCTCCTCGTCCTTTTCACTCAGACTTCTCTCCCCTTAACCTCTGCTCATAGTTCCAGAGACTCATTCCTCCTACTTCCGCGTTCTCGGGTTCTTGAAACTTCGTCCCTTTTCGACTACCAACTCGACATTCCCTGACCCTTCCAACTCTCCGAGATTAACTCTAGGACACCAGAGTATGCCCGAATTCTCCGACCCGCAACAATTCGCCATTGTTATTTCATGTTTCGAAGAAGCAAGTTGCGTTATGAGCTGCACGAAAAAAAAAACCGGACAAATCCAAAAAATACAAAACCATCACTTGTGCCAGCAAGAAATTAAACCCAACAATGTTGCATGGACAATTCTAATAATTCACATCTGTTCTGTACCATTTAGTCTATTGGTTATTCCACGAACCAACAATTTATGTGATATATTTTATTCTTCGAATTTGAACCATTTCCGAGAATCTCGAAAGCAGCTTTGATACAAATCACAAAGATGGTATAATATGCTTTGATGCATGAATTTATTTTCCCTTTATCTTCAATTAAGTGTATAATCCAAAACCTCTTCCAATTCCAGGAAGTTTCGCGGTTCCTCGTTCTTCGATTTTACCAACAGAGACGTTTTTTGACATCACTCATGAAAATTAAACTTTTAAATAAATTATATTGCTGTTTTATCACTATGCAAATGCTTTTACTCGCACTCGCATCACTCTAATAAATAAAAAGATATACATTCACATGAATACATATAAATATATATATATGGCGTAAAAAAGGATCGAGAAGTAAGGCTGTCAAAGCTTCATAGTTATATATATTAATGAGGACACCGAAGCGGATGTAATATACATCGCTCAAGTCATGTACATTCTCATGTATACTGTGACACGTGAAACCCAAGTACGACACCGTCTTTCTCGGGTGTCCAGACTTGCCGTCCGAGTGGTCGCTCGAGCGGCAGGTTTTCGGGTACTTTGTGTGACCGCACGGTTCTGGTTTTGTAAAAATTCATGAACCGACCAAAAGCAAGAACAAAAAAGAGTAACTTTAAGCCTGTACCTAACGAAGCTTCACAGAGAATGTCACGGATGGAGCTTTTTCCTCAACTCCAAGACGAAAAGTTTTATTATACATCAGACATTCCACATAAAGTGAATCCTGAATATTTGACTGAAAAATCTTCCTTTTTTTTATGCCGTTATTCTTTGCCGAGCTCGTGAAGGACTCGAGAGTAAGAAAAAATTGTGGCGAATTAATCTAAAAACATTCAATTGCGGTCTTTTCAGACATTTATATTTTAATAACTCACTCTCGTGTCTTTTTGTGCCGAGATATCAGCGAATTAAATAAGAAATTGGAAGAAATATTGTTAGATGATTGTTTTTGTTATTTTTATATAAAAATCATTTCATTTTTCAAAAGTTTAGAAATGTATTTTTAATGATAATTTTTTTTGAAGATTCATTTTCTGTAAAAATCTTTCGCCGTTTTGACTCTTGAAGAAATAAAAATTGATTCTCATCTAAAAAAGAAATATCAATATTGTTTTTTTTGCTTTCTTAACATCTAAATTCTGAAAATTTCACCAAAGCATTATTTTTATATTGACTCCCGATCCCGAGCATTTGGAGAGGTAACGATTTCATGTTATTTTTTTTCCTTTTTATCGAAAGAGAGCTCAGCATTGCTATTTTTTTATGTACCAATTTGAAAGGGATGTAAAAAGTTGAGTGTACATTTGTCAGTAAAAGGGGTTCCGAGATATTTCGAAATTACTGATTGGAGTGTGAGAGAGTCGAAGGTAAAAGATGCTGGCCAATACTCGAAGGAATGACTCGTGTGTATTGGAGCCTTTGCCGCAATTTCGCTGGTCGAATTCGCGCGCAATCGAGTGACCACGTGCTTCCCTCTACTGGTTTTATCGTTGCACAGGTCTTAGGTCACCGCGGCCAGAAGAGAGAAGCGAAAAAGGAAAAGAGCGAGAAAGGAAAAAAGAAAAACGGAAAAGATTAGAAAAAAAGAAAAAGAGGTAAGAAGAAAGAGCAAAAAAGAGAAGGAGAAATGCATGACATCGCGAACTTCGTCTTCACCATGGCGCCGCAGGCGTTGCAGCCAAACTGAGATCGATACCACCACCTTTACTATAAGGACCATACCTCACACTATCAACCCAACCCCCCTAACACCCTCTAGATTCGACTATACGTATCGATTACCAAACCCCAGAAAGCCTTAACCGTCCAATCTTTTACGTACTCTTGTACGCCCTTACAATATTCTATAAATAAAAATAGTTGGTATGGGATGAAAAGTTTGTACATAGTGAGGTCGAACCACCTCCCAGCGTCCACCCTCTCGTACAGCATCGATTCAATGCACGGGATATGCCGATATAATTTCTACCACCAGCGATAAGATCTTCCTCGTCGTCGTACTTGTCGTCGTCGACGTCCTCCTCATCGTCGTCGTCGTCGTCGTCGTCGTCGTCATGGTAAGGAAACTCGGCAAATTAGCACATTTCCCGACTCTCACGTTCTCGTCAATTCCAAAACGTTATTCCTACGTTACTATATCTATCATTGATATTCATACTATTCATGAACTTGCATAAACGTATGCTCGGTATATATACCTGCATTCTAATACTCCCCGAGCCGCGTAATAACCAACTTTATCGACTGTGTTACCGAGCTTCTTACTCCAAATCGACGAATTTTGATATTCAACTAAAAACAAGGTGGAGAGTTCTCATTGAGGAATCAACTATCACTACGGAATATTCGACAAAAACCTTTATTTTATTTCATGCATTACGATTCTGCCTGACAATGTGAAAACTTTTGAGGCATAACCACTTTGCGATATAACGGCATAAATTTTAAGCCATAAACTTAATTTAATTTAAAGCTATAATAATTTTATCAATGGTTCAATTTTAAGCTTTCATAGACTTTTTCTTACTTTCAAGGGTTGTTGCTGATCACGAATTTGAAGTCAAATTTTGAAGTAAATTATTTGTTTGTTTGAAAGAAAAAAAAAAACAGTTTGAGAAAAATGTTGATAAAAATCTGGAACGTTCGGTGGAGTGAATTCAGTTTGTAAAAAAAATGCCATTTCAATGCTCGTGGTCATTTTGTAGAAAATTCAATTTCTAGTGAACAAGTGCAAAATTGGACTGTTTATTTGTATGTGGTATTTGAGCAATTAATAAGTAATGGCAGTGTATATATTTGTTTTCTATTTATGGCTATCGCAAAAATCATTTAGTACCGGAAAATCCGACATTTGTTGTTGATATAGTAGTTCAATAATGAATAAATAAACTACAGGAAAATAGGTATGAAGCGTTCCTCCATGTGGCTCAAAGGGCCAGGTTGAAAAACTACGTAATTCAATTAGTTTGCCATAATTGAAATGGGAGGATCACTTGAAAGCATTTTTTATTGACTTTTCCGAGCATCTGAAAACCATGGATCTCTTGAACGGTCATGGAGTTTGTCTACAAAAAAAGTACCAAAAATTTTGATTTTTTCGAAATTCTGAAGATTTTTGGATCAATATAAAATTTCAAAGTGATTTAAAAGTTGCGTGAGTCCGACAGAAATAAGTAAAAAGTAGATGAGCATTATTCTTGGACAAATTTGATATTTCGAGAAAACTAAAAGTTACACTTTCTTCTCTAACGAAAGGAACTCAATTAATAACTTTCATTTTTTCTATAAAATCAAGCTTCATCGAGAAAAACAACCGTGGAACAGGATTTATACGAACCGAACGACTGACGGATGGTCTTAAAAAAAGTATTTGAAATCCGAAATCGTTCCAAATTCGAGTGACTTATCGAAAAAAGCTGTAGCGTTTCGTGAAGTGCAGTTGACTCGATTTTTCTGTCTAAATATAAACACCAGACGAATAATATTGAAAAAAAAATGAGAATCTCTTTATTATTCGACCCGATTTCGTTGATAAGGGCAATATAATACTCGGTTAACGAAACCGATATGTATTCAGTAGCCAGAATCAGATGATGTACTTCGCTAAAGATAGAGAATTGTACATCAATTGGTAAATACTCATACTCTCGTCCCATTGACTCGTCAAAATTTCGGCGTAAAGTCAAGCTCGTAAAGTCCGATATGTATATATAACTAGGATGTACATAATATCAATTCCTACAACTTCCCAGTGTAATACTGCACCTTTGAAAGGAGTAGAGACTGCGGCGAGAGGTCAAGGGGTGTATTCTCGATTTGGACTCACACAGGGATGCTTCGCTCGGCGGAAATCGATTTTATAAGCGTCCCGGACAACGTTAGGTCGTTCCGAACGGGAGATAAAAAAATGGAGAGAAGTATACGTACACATGTATAAATATACCGGGAAATAAAGAAAAAGAAAATGAATGGGAGATAAAGAGATAGACACAAAAAAAAAGGAAAAACAAAAGGGAATAATGAAAGCCGGAAACTCGGGTGGACATTGGTCAGTAAAATTTAAATAAAAATCTCGATACCACGAGCGAGAGTCGATACATATTGAGCGTGTATTTGGATCCCTGTTTACGCGAATATTCCTACTACGTAGCGTAAAAATATCATTTACACCCAGACGGTGTATTTGCGTTTGAAAATTCTGACAGTTTGCTTAGCTCGACTCAAATTCAAACAGGAATATCTGGCCCTTTGATTTTGGAATAAGCAGAGACCCAAGTCCTCCCAATATTTCTCTCTATCCCTTCTCGTTCCATTTCATTTCCCATCTTGCTCTCTCACTTCCTTTCTGGCCTCTGATATTCGCAACATTTCGAGTATACACACAAATAATTTACTTGGTATGGTGCGCTAAAGCATCTGGAATCATAAACTGTACTCGACGTTGCGTGACCCGCGTAAATAGTCATATATTTACGGTTTAGTGCTTATAAACATAACAAATGTGTATACAGGATAAATCAAAATACGTCATTTTTGCCTCAACATTTTTTATGTTTACGGTAAAAACCTTATGGAGCGTGTATAAAACATTGATTCTTCAATCAACAAAAGTGTTTAATCAATCACAAACCCTTTTATCTGTTCGCTCCAAGAAAATCTTTTGGCTCTGCGTATAACGCTTACAAGATTCTTGCAAATTTGGTGAACCCTACAAATTGATGGGAAAGACTATATCTTTTATGCTTTACTTTAACGAACCCGCTGATTATATCTTTAACCCCATTTCCTCCATCCGACATTCTGACGTCTCATTCTCTCGCTTTTCTTACCCTTTGCTTTACCAATCTCTATCATCGAACTTTTCTTACAAGAGGAAGAAAAAAAAAACAAGAAGAAATCATTCTGATCGTCGTTCCATCGTTCGCTAATGATCATAATTACGAAATAATCGAAGAATATTCTACGCTTGGATATAAATATTAATAAATAATAATAATAATGACTCAAGCATTTTCACTTCTCATTATTAATTAACAATAGAGGACACGAAGTTAATTTCGTAGACAAATGTACCGGTTAATTTCCATCCCATATTACCTGCTTTTTCTATAATTATTATTAAAAGGTATCTGATGTGTGTATCATTAAAAATTATTATAATAATTCATGCAAAATGTGAAAAAATTATTTGATAAGGATCCAAGACCATTGTTTCTTTCTCGTACACCACAAAACCATAAAGTATGTCGTAGTAATGTATGCTTTGAAGGGTATTTCGTAGTTTTGCAGTCTGTCGAATAGCGCGAGTGAAGAATTTTATAAGAATATACAAATTTTTGTGTATTTTTTTGTTTTTTCGTTTTTTCTATTGGCATGAAAGAAAAATATGAAAACGTTCGTTTCTTTTAAAACGATGCGATATTACGTATCTTCGAGGCTCAAACACGACTGGTAGGTGGTGGTGGTGGGTTGAAAAGGCCAGTGAACTCGCGCCGTCATACCGAACGAAAGAGTCCTTTCGTAGGTGTATATCTTTCATGAAAGCACATACAAAATGGTATATTCGTGACTGCTGTGTGAATTATGCATTGCGATATTTTCACTCCGTTGGCCCTTTCCTGGTATTTTTCACATTTTTTTTTGTAAACGTATATTTATATACTTATATAAATATATGGATACGAGTGTGCATTAATTTATATACACACACATATAAATATATACATATACGTATGAGAAAACGAGTGATAGGACCGAGTGTTGAGCAGCCATCAAAGTCAACGTTACCGTTTAGCCATTGCATGGTAGAGTTTCCATTATTTTTCTTTTTTAATTATATTTTTCACACATATGCTTTGTGATTTCGATTCATTTATAAATTCATTCATATTTCTAATTGAGTGTATCATTTTCATAGTTTTCTAGAGTCAGACTTTCGCTTCAATTCTTTTTGTTTCAAATTAATTATTGCACAATTTCGAACTGTAACTCTCAAGGTTGAGAATAATCAAAATTTTTGGAAAATCAAGTTTTTGGTACTACAATCATCGGCTATTTCTTCATCCTCAGACCATAATAAATGGAAAACAATCCACAGGTTGAAAAATCCATGTTTTTACAATATCTACTAAATGTACCTTTTACGCTGTTTTTATGTTCATATTGGAAAAGTTTATTATTCCAAGAAATCTGTTTACCAGTACTGCACAACGTTCTGAATTAAAAAAAATAAAAATAATAAAAATAAAAAACTGTAAACTAACTTTGTTTGGAAAATAAACGTAACAGGGTTGGATCATTTTATACATAAAGTGTTAGTGGAAAACGTCGTACAAACTCGTATCGAATTTCAATACGAACTTTAGCTTGAAAGAACACGTGATATATATGAAAAATTTCGTATTAAATTCGCTCATATATTTCACTCGGGATGTGACAACAATACAATATTTTATTCAACATTTTCAACAAAAAAAAAAGTAACATTAATATTGATTAACATTTCGTTTTTTTTTTGTTTTTTTTTTTTCTTGTTGCAAGTTATAAACCTTCAGTGTGTATGGCAAGTTTGTAAAGCAAACAGTGAAAAAAGTCGTAACTTTAAAATTTCTTTTTTACAGTATACAAACATGTTCGGATATGAGAAACATTCTGAGCAGAAAAGCTTCCTTTTGTATATCTATATATAGTTCGTAAACCGCAGAAAGCTTAACTCGAAAGTCTGGTGGAATGACGAGCTGTCGGTACAGAATAGCGAATCGAACATCCGTGTTGCCTTTTCAACCAAAGTATATACGCTTTGTAAAGAGAGTTTATGTCCTTCCTACACACATATACATTCATTAGCGTTAGATGACTTGAGGCGCAAAATGAACCTCTGAAACCGTAAATTGTTTGGCTTTGACGGTGGATTGGCACTGATCCGATTTACTCTCCCTCTATCGGCTCAGCACTTCCGAAAATAGATGGGTTTGCAATTCTTTTGACAGTGGTCATTATTCTACCATCAAATTTGGCTGAATATATATTTTTCACAAGAAAATATTTTATAATGTTTTATTTCTCGTATCAACAGCTTTTTATTTTCATTTTCTCTATACATTTGAATATCAAAAGTATATTTTCGTCGATATTCAAAGTGATTTATTGATAAAGATAAAAATTAATGAAGCTTGGAATATTTTTAGAAAAATTAAAAGATGTTCTACATTTGGCTAAAATAAATCTGCCATAAAATTTCAATGAATATATATTTTTGACAAGCAAAGCTTTTATAATGTTTTATTTCTCGTATCAACAACTTTATTTATTTATTTTGTCTATAAATGTGAATATCAAAAGTATATTTTCATCAATATTCAGAGTGATTTATTGATAAAGATAAAAATTAATGAACTTCGGGATATTTCTAGAAGAATAAAAAGCTGTTCTATATTCGGCTAAAATAAAAATGGAAAAATAAAATAAAAAAAAAGGAATAAAAGTAAAAACAAAAGCTCCTCGTGGCTGGTGAGAGGAGCTAAAATATTTCATGAAAACGATAAAACTTTCACGCTTACGACGCCACAAAAATTCCCCCGTTTGCTCGATTATATATCATTGCAACGAAACCCTCAAGATAAATGAAGTCCTCCGCGTGATCGAAGTGATGTGGCTTAGCGCCTGTACAAAGGCGTTAGAGACTCACCCTGCTCAACCTTCTCATTTTACACGGACACGCGATCCACTGAAAACTTAGGTAGCACGATTTCTCACCAAGAAACAGATTAAATACACTTTAGTAAAAGAAGAAAAAAAGACGTACATCGCGAAAAACTCGCAAAGTCCCAGGTTTAAAAAGAAAGAGTAATTTTGCTTATCGCTTTGAAGCGCGAGATGTCGTCCGATTAAAACGTTTAATTATCACGACAAATACCGAACGATAGCACGCGGAATTATTGCACACGACTGCGTTCCATGAAACGAAACAAAAAAAAATAAACAAACTCTAAAACTTTGAAAGTATCAAAAATATCAAAGATTATTTATTTTCCAAGATAAATAACTTCGTGAAAAATCGAGAAAAATCGAAAAATCCATTATCAACCTATCTGACAAACCATAACTTGTTGAGAAAGAAACCAACAATTTTAGTAGCTAAAAGTTACGAGGGTTTTGAAGCTTTCACAAGTCCCACTTTCCAAACGATGTTCGCACGCTTTGAAAAGTGAATAATAGTCAATTTCGCGGCTGTCAATGAATTTTATACTCTAAGGGATCGAGGATTTAACCAGAAAATTGGGGTGTAAGATATTTTTTAGACGACACTAAGGAGCTACACTGGTAAGTTGTGACACAATCAAAAGCTGTCAAACCTGTTAAAAATTTGGGTATGGGTTTGGTTGAGGGTGAATATCCGCCCATACTTTGGTGGACCAGCTTGTGTATATTTTTAGATCCATAAGATATATCTTGCATATACAAAAGGTATTATGTATGTATATGGTGTATGCATGCGCTTTACGAACTCGCTCACATATTCTTGTCGGGGGATCGAGGAAGGAGATATAAAAAAGGAAAAAAGAAGAAAAAAAACACATACGAGGAAAAGCGAAAGAGCAAGAGAGATAAATGCGCATATATTGTGAGGTAGCAAATCTTGCGGAGTATGCCAAGACTACGAGCCAGAGTTTTCATATCTCCATCGGATTCTCTATATTTTACTGCTACCATGTGCCATCTCTCTCTTTCTCTTTCTCTCTCACTTTGTTTTTTTCTCTTCTTCTTTTTTCTTTTTTGGTTTACTTCTTCATTCCCGCTTTTTCCATCATTTTCCGCCTCTCTCTCTCTCTCTCTCTCTCTCTCGTTCTCTATTCCTCTTTTTTCCTCTCTTCCTCCTCCATTTTTCGCCCAATCTACTTTCCTCCATCTGCCAAGACATAGAACAGTAATACCTCACTATACTCCCGACAATGAGAACGAACAGCTAGTGTAAAATAAAAAAGAATGGTATCTTTAAAGAAAAATTAAGACATTACCTACAGCGATAATGCTACCCTAAATCCTGAAAGGCAATGGAAAGGAGCGAAAAGATAGGACTAACGTTGAAGAGGCGATAACAATGAGATGTTACATCCCCTATTTAAAGCCACTTCTGTCAACCGAACCTGATCACCTAATCATGGATTTAAAGGGAACGATCAAATCGTTTGGAAGTAAAAGCTCCTTATTTAAACAAAATGGCTTTTGTAGTCGTTAAATTAGTCAAAAAGAATATATGATTCGATAAGAATGATTAAAAAAATGATGTAAGAACAGTTGAACGACCTCGTACCACGAATTTTATAGCTCAATAATATAAATTATACACAGAAAATGACGACGAATGAAAAAATGTGAGGAACCCCGCGAAATATGACGATGAAAGCGAACGATGAATGATAAATAATTTGTATGATATAAAACAGTGCATTGATTTACTAACTAAGATATACAGAAAGGGGTATAGGAAAACTATATGCCATGTCTCTGTAGACTTGTCTCCACACTAATGAGCGAGCAGCAAGCTAACATCAGTAGCACTAAGCCCCCGGAGGATTAGAAGCCTCGGGCGAACTGGCTCAAATGCCGCGTGTAACTCGAAGCCACTCCTCCAAGATCGAGAACGTTACTCGACGTTCTCGTCTCATGATTGCTCCTCCTTTGTTCAACACGTCAGAGCCTCACCTTCATTCGCTCACGTACACACGTACATACGTATACATAATCCTTCGAAACTTGATACAGACTCTATACGAAACACCGATATCACTCAAAACAGAATTTGCCTAAAATCCCTGAGGCTACAACAACCCACCAATATTACGAATGGCGCATGAATCGTCCAAGTATGCCAAAATTCACAATTTTGATATCCATCGATCATCGCAACCTCTCCACGTCCACCTTACATTTAACAAGCTGATTAATTCTGCCTCATGTATTTACTTTGTTAATAATTAATCACCAACACCATCCAACTTTGCCACTTCATTAATTCATAAACTAGAATTTCTAACGTGATTAACTTTGTGAAGTAACATCATCCACCAAGGTTTGAACATTTGGAAAAGTGAATTTATCACGACATCATATTCGATCTGATGGAATATCGAATCTTCGTACGGAGTAAACAGTGTAATGAGCTTCATCAACTTTCAATTCGGAACAAAGTGATTCGTGCATCCTTAACATCAAAGTCCTGGGGACTTTTGAAAATTCAACATACTGCCGCGGTAACGAGTATTCGGTTTCGGTATCTAAGACGGTCCCATGAGACGTCACACCGCGATTACGATTGCTCAAATTCAAGGTCAACTGTCAAGGACAAAGATAAAACTTTTTCCACCACTTTGGACATAATATAAAAGAACGTACTTGAATTTGAGAAAACGAAAAAACATACAGCACGCGTTCAAAGATTTTTCACTGCTGCGGAAAGTCTTTGGACAGTGCGCACTAACGACCCTATTGACCACAGTCATTTGGAGTCGGTATGTTCCTTAATGAGTGCAGGCACACTCGAGAAAAGGTCGAGGTCTGGATAACGATTTGGGGGAGCAGATTAAACCGCTTGCAGGTTTCAACCTCGGGAACTCGACAAGAGTCGATGTAATCCCAAGCTCAGCTTGGGCGAAGATCCTTTTCTCTTCTGATCTTAGCCTCACGATCATCAGCCATTGTGCAATAGGTCCAACAGTTTTTACTGAATTTGCACTAATTGTTGAAACGTCATATATCGATTGAGCAATTGTATCGATCGATTAATCGCATTTATCATCGATTTATAAATAAAAAAAATGTAAAATTGTTGAAACCCTTGTATTTCATGTTTTCAAGCAGTTCTTCTTGCCTGACGACAGCCTTAAAATATTTATTTTCCAATACGTAGTATCGAATGAATCGTTACGTTAGCCATTCGACTATCTCTGGCTACTTACTTGTGGTTAATGTGCAATACATTCGCATCTTATCGGTGCAAAGTTGAATGGAGTTTGCATTCGAAATGGCGAATACTTGGAAGAGAGTCAGTGGGTCTTTTTTAATGGTATTTACGTCAATCTACATTCTCGAATCTGAACGTCAAAGTTAGAGGTTTGCATTGGTCTCTTTTGAAATTCTCCTCTCTCTTTCTCTCTCTCTCTCTCTCTCTCTCGAAGAATATATTATCCAGATACCCATCTATCGTTCTCCAATTCAAGTACTTTTCTTCGTTCCACTACCGCGTCAGATACATTTTACTTCGGCAATTCATGTGTTTCGTACATCCATGCAGGCAAGTTTCAATTTCAACATTCTTCCTTTAAATTCTATACGGAATTTCATACGGAGAATGTCAACGAAATCGTATAAACGGATATACCGTAATATATTTCAAACGATATGTAAGTCGCGACATCCGTTTTGTTTCAAATGTCAGACTAGTCAGTAAAATGGCTGTATTTACGGATGTAAAGATGCTATACGTTTGTATAAATCAGTGTACACAAAAGACATAAGCCAACTAGGAATAGTTCAACCTACCGACGTTTTCGCGAACCAGAGACAAACTAAACTCTGAATATCCAATCGATCGGACAACTAAACCCTCGTCTTCGTGCACTTAATTATACTCGGATATATGTTACTATACACGTGTATCTTTTATCTTTATACGTGAACCAATATGGAATTCTGCGGTCGAGGAATATCTGTATGAAAACAAAATAAACCACAATTTTTACTTTTTTTTGCCCTCGTGGCCACACACTGTAAGCAAACATATTTTTCAAATCAAATAAACTTTATTATTTGATGGAAGTGCACGATTATTTCAATATCGGACTGAAAAACTGATTTTTGTTGTTGTTGAAAATGCCAAAATTTCGGTGCAATGATCGAATCATTTTGATGAATACTACAGTCAACTGAATAGAACAAAATATTTTATAAATAAATCATCAGAAGAAAATGATGGAATTATTGAAATAATAATGATGATAATTCACCTCGAATAAATCTGTGGATTCAGAGCAAATATATCTTTGAATATTCTTGCCTCCAGTGAATTACGTATTCTTACAAACACGTAAGATAATTTGGAAATCCTTTGTTTAATTTGTTGCATAATTAAGGAACGAACCCTCAACGGTAGAAAATGATATCAAACGAATGAGAAATATTAACATCAACTCCAATGAGTTATGTAACAGTGTTACGTTGAGAAATTTGTATCATTATTGTTGGTTGTTGTTTTTGTGTAGGATAAATTTGTTATCTGAAGAGTAAAATGATAAATATGTACAATTGAGGGTTGTGAATTGAGTGTATTCGAATGAATGATTACGTGAGTGTTTACTCGAGATATGTTTGGGTAGAATGATGAGGGTTATTCCTCATTAATTCTAGCAACGAAACCAGACAGTGGAATAAGATAGTATTTGTGAAGAGCCATTGCTGACACTATTAGCCATGATTCTTCGGACAGATACCATTAGATTTTAATGCTGTAAGGCGAACCGAGTAATCTTGGGTTAGATGATCATCCTGCATTACTTTCCTCGATGTTATACTTCACAGGCTGAAATTCACAGGGTCCAGAGAAAAGCAACCTCTCCAGGTTAGTTTATGAGCTTGGGCGAGCTCAGCCGTGTAGGACCACAAAATCGTGATATACCTTCAACTTCCTGAGATCTCAACCCTTTTATTATCATTCTTATTATCATCGCTGGAGAGTTGTACAACGGGTTTAAAAGTTTTTCAGATTGCAGAACAACCCTTATTCGACTTTCTCTCTCTCACTTTCACGTTTTCTCCCTCTCTCTCTCTCTCTCTCTCTCTCTCTCTCTCTCTCTCTCTCTCTCTCTCTCTCTCTCTCTCTCTCTCGACTTGGCCATCTAGAACTCTCCTCTCTCGGGTATAGAGGGTAGAAAAAGCTTCATAGGAACACAGAGTATATATCTATGAAGCTTTTCCACTCTCTACTTCAAACGTTTATTCGAGTGATAAAAAAAAAAAAAAAAAAAAACAAAAAAACAAAAAAAATATCGTACATAGAGAAATAGTTGAAGGAAGTTAGCGGACTACGCGGCCGTTTCAGTACATGCAGAATAATTGAGGCCTTTACTTTTTCCACTGCTTTACTCGGCATAAAATATAGATTTTTCAAGCGTTTCAACTTTTATTTTCTTGTACAATGGAAATTCAATCCGCTTTTAATACTAAAAAATAATAATAATATTTAAAAAAAAAAACAAGTTTTTCTCAAGCACTGAGATTTGTCGTAAAACAAATCTGGATTAACTGCCAAAAAAGTAAACATAGTTGATTCGAATTTTTTAGCATATTTTTTTTATTTCTACTTTTATCGTTGAAAAATCAAAGTTTTGTTATCGAAGCGTACGTAACCTCGAAATTTTAATTCGTACGTTTGTGTAATTATCGTTATTTCAAAATTATAATCACTGGGATTATTGTGATGAAAAATTATTTTTATCCGTTTGTAAGCTTTTTTTTTTTGCTCTACTATTCACAACGTATAACTTTGACCCATATTCGTAGCAAGGAGAACTCAACGATTCCGTCAATTAGAATATTAGAATGAGCGTCAGACTGAATTTTTTGCCTTAATTCTTTGTCCCCTTCCATCTTCTTTTATCCCGATCTTTTTTTTTGCACCGTTTTTTTTTTCTCTGTTTTCTTTGTTTCTTTCTATTTTTTCTTTGCATCTCATCTTCTGACGTTTCTTCTTAGCGTTCGTATAAAAGCCTCTTCAGTGACCCTCGTCTTACGGAACCGAGAAGAGAGCACACAGAGAATAAAAGAACTGAAGATGAATATATTCCGACTCTCGCGTATATTATATCAGTGCTAAAGTGAGAATGAGAGAGAAAGCTAAAAAGATAGAGGGAACGAAAAAGAGAGAGAGAGAGAGAGAGAGAGAGAGAGAGAGAGAGAAAGAGAAAAAAGCTCTTGTGGCACCGCAAGTAGAGACAGCAGTGTCTGCCATTCGGTCTGCTCCCTCTTTTTTTTGTCTCTCTCACAGTTTTCACTCCGCCAAAGCAAGACACTAGAGATTCTCGGCTACAGTACTGACTCATTCGGACGCATCGAATTGCCTTTCTCCGGCCACCATGAAACGTTGCTTATGAAGCTCATTAAAGCTCGGTATACTTTTATGCATTTTCCAATGCCTATACATGTCTGTTTATATATCTATGAATATATCTGTGTACATAACTTTCTGCGTATATATAAATATAAATATCTAACACATACAGACATAAAGCTTTTACTCTCTCGAAGCTTTTTTCTTATCGCGACACCGTGACAATTCGAGAGCCAATTTCAGCTCAGATACTTTCGGTATAATGAGAAGGAAAAAAAAGCGAAGAGGAATTAAATCGTGTTTTTTTTTTGTTCCCTTCTTTCTACTCCTCTTGTCTCCCGTGGGTGCCTTCTCCCGGAATTAATCCGGAAAATTAGGATACCCATAGATGAGTTTAAACGTAAATTAGAAATGAAAATTGCGTTTTTGCACTAATGAGACTCGCGTATTAACCACGGATTATTGTTGTCCATTGAAATACGAAGCAATTAGAATCGGGCTCGACGTATTTAGGATGATTTGCATACTCAAGAGGGGACGCCACTCTGACGGGCCAATATCAGGTCGTTTTTTCAGTATTTCTTCATTCCTTTTTTTATCCAATAAATTATTCATTTGACATTTGGAAAAAAAGCTCATTTTATTTTCAACATACGTTTAACTTGCTTCCTCTCGATTTTTCATTTGAAACAATTCTACGTCGACAAAGTTATTATTTAAAAATAACAGAGCCTTCGATCTAATCAAGAGCCCAACACGATATTTGTCTTGTGATTGGTCTGCAAAAAATAAATATCAAAAAGTTTTGTAATCGATATAAATCCGCAGTTCTCGTTTCACGTAGTCAGTTAAATTTTTTTATGGGGGTGTCGACTCTTGAAAGGCTTTAAAATATTCTTCGAATCGAAAGACATTTAAAAATATTGCATTCAATTATTTCTTCTCAAGTATATCTCTCGTCAAAGTGTTTTTCATTTTGTTATTTTGTCATGTTTAAATTGATGTCCCGAAAGTAAAGTGCCCTGAACTTATTAGAATTGTTGTTTTTTTTCGTTTCGTTTTTTTTTTTCACGTTGAGTTATTTTAACGTATAATTTTAAATTACCTTTGTATACGAGTATCAAATTTACTTAAGTACTCAAAACTGGAAACATTCGTCGGAGGTTTAGGGAGAATGCTTTTAGCATGGGGGAAAGTAGAATAAGCGGATAATCCTCTGGGCAATGAATTATGTTAAACACGAAAGTCGAGATTGTTTACGCTTGTGGTAAGAAAAGGTCTGTCACGGTATGATCGCAAGGGTGCAAGCGTGTTTCTTTGTCATATTATCCAAGAGTGGGGAGAGATGTGTGGGGGGCCCCGAACGAAGGGTAAAAATATTTGCAGTCTGGTGGAGAAAGGTGCAAGTAAAATGCACGAGACGAGGAAACGTCACCACCCAGCTTTACACACAAATGACAACAGCTTTAAGCTACACGCTCACGTCGAATTAGGGTAATTTATCGACGCGTTATTTATGCTACCCCTCACTTCTAACCAACCTCACGTTCACCAGATGCACCTTGAATACGTAAAACATATGTATCCAAAAAAAAATGCACCGTGAGATCTCAACTCACAGTTTCAAATTAATCCAAATACTCAAAATAGTCGGATTTTTCCTTAAATAATCATTTCACTGGAAACGAATTTACAGTTTCTTTTTGCTTCAAGTTATTCTCATTTATTCAGTCAATGCAATAAAATTTGAAGAATAACATTCGATGGGCCGTCTGAATATCTGTTTGTTTGTTTACTTTTCAATTTTTTTCATAGTCTTCATTTTTCGCCAGACTAATATTTACATCTAGATTTTCATTTTTGACTTTTTTCCTCGACAACAATAATAATTTCCATAAAAATCATATTTTTTTCATTTCCGTACAGTATAGAAATTGTCTACATGCTCTGCGAACAAAAAGTTTCATCGATTCGATCAAATTGTCCGGTGAAATACGTCGGAAGTAATATTCAGTCGGATCGGTTACTTATTTTATCGAATGAAAAATATCCTGCGTTTGTGCAACTACGTGCAAAAACAAAAGAATGAAAACCTACAAAAAATGTCGAACGGAACAACATTTGTTTTTGGTCAATTCAGTACATTTTTTTTCTTTCGTTTTAATAAAATAAATGATCATAACAGAAACCAGCTGAATATTATAACAGAAACGAGAAACGAAATGAAATATGATTTTTATGCAAAATGATGAAGAGACTTTTAGAAATTCGTCAAAATTGAAGATTCGTTACTTCAACCTCTTTATTTATCTTGGAATACTCTGTGTACACGTAGATTCTCGTGTATATAACTATAAGGATATGTATTATAGTCAAAGTGGTTACCTCAACCGTTACTCACCCTCCGAGACAAGCGGTCGGACGATCCTCAAGCTCTTCGAGTTGAAGAGAAAGAGGGAGAAAGAGAGAGAGAGAGAGAGAGTAAGGGAGGAAGAGAGAAAGATGAGCACCAAAAGTAGTTCAGGTCCGTTCAGTACTAAATTCCATGGCGTGAATATTAGACGTTTCAACGCAAGTAACCTCGCATAGTTTCAACATACCACAATTGATAATAATCATAAATTGTATTGAATTTACCTGGAGCCATACAAGATACCATCACGATAAGTGAATAGTTCGAGGAGCCGCAAATTCACTATTTGCATTGCCATCATTTATGAAAATAATTATTTTGGTACCACTTTGCCTACAACACGAAGAGTTAATCGTCATATTTTTTAAATCAACAAAATCAGCTGACAGTTATGACGTCCGAGCTAATAAACCTTCGTTTTTTCCTTTTCAGCTTAGAGTGTATTTTTTCTTTGATTCTCCCAACGACTCAAAATCCTCGTCAATCTCCATCTCTCATTTTTTCATAATTATGTATTTTCAAAATTTCTTAAATATTCGAAAATCTGAATAATCGATTTATACTGTGGGCTAAAACTTGAGGGCACACTGTTTTTCATTATGAAAATGAATGAGTTTCGGAATGAAGACTCTTGAGATAAAAATATAGCAAGAATGAATAAATAATTAATATATTTGATACGAAAGAACGGAGTTAAGTCGTTTTGTACTTTTTTGCATACGTACTAAACAGCATTACGTTATCTTGTTGTCGTATCAGATCGATGTTTTTTTCTCTTTCGATTTTCTCTTTCATTATACACTCGGGCAAGGGAAGATGAAACGATATGTATATGTGGGGGTACTTTTCTCGAGAGTAGCACTCGAAAAGAGGGTCAGAGAGACCCATGCCCGAGAAAGATCGTAAAAGCCCATGGGACACGGGCTAGGACATGGGCAAAGTGGGAGGGTTCCCTCATTATTTTACTATTCATGTTGCTTCGGGTCTCCACTCTATTTTCTTTATTTTTCTCTGTCTTTCTGGCTATCTCGGTCTCTTTTTCTCACACAAGTACGTATAACCGTTGCTCTGAAATTCATTTCCGCTCCCTTGCTTCGGCTTTTGGAGGACCTGCGCACCGCTATTCCTTGATCTTTTGGGAAATTGAGAGCCTCTTTTCGCCATAATATATCTTTGTCTCGTTATTTATCCTTTTTCCAATTTTTTTTTTGTTTACCTTCTTTTTATACCCTCCGATTTTTCGACGTGTGAGAACAAAAGGAAATTTTGTATTTCAATAAATATCAATGCTCTACCCCTTGTCTTCTCAAAAGAATTTACAGCGTCCTTAAAAATGCAATAGCCGTACAACCGAAGTGTGGAATGTTTCAATAATTTATTCATGTTTCCATTATCATCACAGAACCGTCTCCGTTAGTGCGAGTTCAAATAAATGCTTTCAAAATACAACAGAATGCTATAACATTGCTCTTTATTTAATAAGATTTCGCATTAATGGCTAAACGTTATTTAGGGTTCGAGTTAATTAAAAAAATTGACGCCTCGCCAAAGAGATTTTTTTCAAACCGTTTTTCAATTTTTAGGGCACGTTCAAGGGATCCTTAGAAAGCTACGTTTACGATTTTCAAAAGATTTACCGTCTCGAGAGCAGGCGAAAAATCTACGTTGCACCGAATAAAAATAATTTCGAAACTTTTTGACACATTTCTTCAGTTTTTCTCTCAATTACCAAGGAACATATGTTTAGCTAAAAAATTAGGAATCTTAACCATTTAGCTTCGGAGAAACAGTGACATAAAGTGTAAGCTTTGCTTTGTGTCTTTATAAATATGAAATGTACTTATTTCTCAAAGTCTAAACCTCACATTTGACGTTTTTCCCGATAATGTGTTTTTACATTTCTATAAAATATTAAAACCAACATTTTCAGATTATTCCGCAATGTATCTCCAAGTTTTTTTCAAATTAACTTAATTTTTCAAGGCAACTGTAGTGAAATTATCATGTAAAATTTATAAAAACTCTCTCTCTGTCTCCTCGTGTCCGTTTCTATTTTTATGTACCTTTCCTATTCCGTCAACTCTTAAGAATGTACAGGTCAAATCCTCTTTTATCGAGTCCTGTTGGTCACGGAAATAGTATTTCTGGTTTTTCATTGTTGTTTATTTTCTTTTTAAATCCTTTTATCTTTTATTTAAACTCGTCTTTTCGTTGGTCGGTCAAAGTTCGATTTTTTCTCTCGTGGATTTGTTTCAGGAAGGAACTTTTCTTTGAACGTACAAAAGAGACTTTTTCCTTTTCAGCATTTTTACTTGTCCATCGTTCTGTCGTTATGATCGATATCGACTTCGTTATTTTGACAGATTGTATTAAAAAAATACATTGGAATTGTCATTTATCCAAATAATAAATAATCTTTGACTTTTCGATACTTTGGCAACAAATGAAAAAACTGATAGAACGATAAATATATTAACTTTTTTTCTTTTTAATATCGTTTCAGGTCTCGAGAAGTACGGGGATACTTTCGCACTTTGTCAATCTTAACGTTGTCGTGCCCGAAGCGTTTATATTGGGAAGCGAAGAGCACCACGTGGACGTGGGATCAATAATAAATCTCGTCTGCATAATAGAGAAGGTAAGAACACTCTATTACTGACAACACTTATAAATATGCATACATCGTCTGGTCCTCTATTTGTATCTGCATTTGTGTAATTTTGTCGAAAAAGGCCGAAGGTTTGTTTGCAATTTTGCCGAGGGATCCGACATTGAGCCGGGTACAAACTTTTTTTTTTCTCGGCCGAACAAAAAAGAGAAAAAAGATCGAATGAAATTGTCTTGGGATAAATAAATTGTTGGATTTCTGTCAATCAATAAAATGAAAAAAAAGGGGGGACTGGAAATTTCTTACGACTGCGGACCGAAATAATAAATGTATCAAAATTATTTTCCACGGAGTTGATAAGAAATAAAAATAACGACGAATGAAAAGATATATTTTGCATCGCGCCATTAGATATTATTCTTTGTACAAATATTTTATGTTTAATCATCTAAATTCTCTTCTACTCTGTTGACTTTTTAATAGTGTTCATTAGTTAACCCGAAGACTATATTCAAACGATGCAGCTCAAATGAATTTATAGTTTCCACTGTCGAAAAATTATTCGCAAAAAGCCTCAAACAATGAATTGTTCGAACACAGCGTATGATTCGAGTTTTATTTCAAAACGATTATATTTTAGTGCATCGATTATTCGGTTTGATAGTAATAATAATAAAAAAAAACTCAGTGATAAAGAGATACAGACGAAGAGACATAGAAAGAGATAAAAAGAGAGAAAACACCGCGGAGAAATATCAGGTCAGCAAAAAATGGAACGCACGAACTCACAAAACTCCCCTCGAACCTGAATCTCGTTGCGGACTTTACCGCTGGTATAAATTAATCAGACAGTTCTTTTGCTTTTTCTTTTTTTTTGTACTTTGTTCCTCGCAAATGTGAAAATAGCAACGCCGGACTGATGAGAATTCTCGTTAATGCGATACTTTTTTCTCTCATTAATCGCTTCGAATGATAAGTGAATTAAAGCGATCCTCGGGTCCAGCAGAAATCCAACTGTATTATGGACGGAGATAGAAAGGAAGAAAAAAAATATATAAAAAAATGAAAATAAAGTGAAAAAGTGACGAAAAAATGGGGTCTCGTTAAAAGGTTGTCCGTTTAAGCCGGAGAGACGAGAAGAAACAATGACTGCATGTTCTCTATACATTGAAGACTTAAAAAAAACGTTCTTCTTGGTTTTATCAAACTATATTTAGGCCAGCGGGATACTTTCTCTATTTCCTTCGTCTTACCTCAATAAGTAATAATACTAAAACCTCAATTTGTTTTCATTTTCACGAAAATGAAAAAATTCTACTTCCTTTTGTTGTTCATATTTAATCACGTACGAAATACCATATAGTTTTATAAGTCGACGGTTTTTTATGGCTACAGAGAAGCTTCTTGCAGAATATTAAAATACAATTTCGTATGTACTTGCGCAAAAAGTTTATAACGTTTTAATCTCTTGAAAAATGAATTAATTGTTGTTTTAAATTTATTTTGCTTCGATAGTTCAAACACACGTTTTTCCAGAAGCGAAATATCACGAAATTATTTGGTATTCTGTACATTATCTTTTGTTTCTCTTCATAAAATAAAGGAACCAAAATAAATGCTAGGCTGGTCTAGGCAAGTGTAAGAATATTCTGGTTATACCTCGATATTTAATAATACGCAACCGCACAAGGGCGTCCGCTCTCTCTGGGCGTTCGGTTATTACTGTCGCATCAGTAGGCCCGCTTTCGGGGCAACGCGGTAGTCCTGTGTTTACCTCGACGTTCCGAGAAGTCCCAATTGTTTTGCTTCTCCCCTCCCTTACCGCCTATTCTGTCGCCGCGCAGCGAACCGGCCCGTTGTCTTCAATAACAACTCAAACATTTTTCTTAGTTCTTTTATAATTGATGCAACAGACCGTTCAAAGTCGATCGAATAAATGATAATTCTGCACGTTTGTAAATATCTAATGAAAATGAATATAAGATGAAATTTTCTTACAAATAAAAGTCTTTTCGAAAAGATGACTTTCTTTGAGTGCCTCGAACCAAACTTTCAAAGCTTTAACGTGATACTTGTGAGACGTTAGTTACTTAAGGAACAAAGTTCAAACCTAAAATTGGACTATCGTCGAATTCCCTTCATGGAATATAAAGTAGAACGAATAATCGATGTTACAAAATTTCAGTCAAGTTAAATTCTTCCAAATGTTTACAGATTTATTTCTACATTGAAACGCATGTCGTTTTCGTCAGTAAACTCGCCTTCGAAGACTTTTCAATCGATTTTCTATCAATTTTTTATCCATTTTTTTTCAACTCAATTCCCCTCGTAGGTCGTAACTCGTCGTACGTTGTACGAAATAACGTAACGAGTAAACACAAAGATCAAATCGAAGAGATAAGAATGACAGAGTCACAAACCATTGATCCCTGGAAACATTAATTCAATCGTAAAACATTTATGCGTTCACGTGTAAATCAAACTGCCGACGAATGATCGTAGTTAAGAATTTCACGACAAAAATATCGCCTTTTTCAGTTTCACTATCAACCTGTTATTTAACCTCACTTTTTATTATTATTCATGCCTGTTAAGGGGCTCGAATGTTGGAAGAGAAAACAGTGAAAAATTCAAATCGTATATACATGTTAATATCGATGCTTCCAAAACCAAGTGGAATATGAGAAATAAAACGCCATGGATCATCCATTTTCACTACTTTCAAGCGTTCTATATATATATTCATATATATATATGAATGCAAATGCTCATTATTTATACATATAGATCGCTTTGACTCTCTTTCGTAAGGACCACTCGAAGATCATAGGGTTCTAGTGGCAAGTAGTTGTTTATCGAGTTTCTCACACCCCTGCAGCTATGAGGAGATAAAAATGTTCGAGTCAGCCAGAAACAGTGGGTTGTATATATAGGAAAGGTCCGTTGTTGGAAAGACGGGGAACCGGATACTTCATGATACCATTCGTAACTGTACACCAACGAACCAACCGAGCGAAAACGCTAAATCTTTCGGAAGATGCGCAACGAGAGAGAAAATTTAATGTTCCATAGCTATATCTGTTGAGGAATAATCGATAAAGTACTTGCGGAGTTAAGAAAAAAGAAAACAACAACAAACACGGCTCCTAATTCTTGTCAAAGTTTCGTTGCTCTCTGTCCAATTCGTCGTGATTATGGCTGCCTTTTTGCTCAACGAAATCAATCACGTTCTAAAATGATTGAATTCCAATTTAAATGAAAAATAAATCGGGGACTGGTTATCGAATTTCATTCACTGGAAGAAAAAATCATGAAAATCGTTCATTTTCGTGATCGTTGCACTAAAAAGACTCCTTAAGCCAGAGAAACAATCGTTTGAAAATAAGTGTGTAGCCGATGGATTAAAATCCATTAAATACAAGAGAAAATCAGGATTCGTAAGAACCTTTTTCAAATCGTTTTGTGGATCTTATTTTTTTTCTTTTTTTTTTCCAAGATATACACCATTGACGATTTTATATTCCTTTTAATGTTCATATTCTATTACTCTCAGAGAATTCGTTTCGATAAAATTAACGCTATTTGTGAGTCATTCTTTAGAAGGTCATTAAAAGGTCTTTCTTTAAATAAAAAAATAATTATAATAAAAAAAAGAACGAAATACTGGTTGAAACAATTTTTAGTACGTAATAAGCTACAGATTTTTGTCATACGTCGTGGTTATACGTTGAAACAGCTTTGTTCGCTCGGAAATATTCCGATAAAATGAGTTACTTGTCGGTTTTACGGAAATACATGCATTTTTTTCTTCTCCTATACTATTTAAATAAACTCTAGTAAATTTGCATTACGGTTGTCAATGGGAGAAAAAAAATGGTGAATTACATATAAGCCTGTCATAATTAATGTGAGAAATGTAGGTTCCATTGAATAAACATCGATTTTAAAATATATGTCCGCTGGAAACGAGTTATGTTGGAGGCAATAAATAGCACGAGCCTCACTATCGTTGCACGTTTTTTCTAATTTATTTCATATCAGACCTGCTTGCGCTTCATTCACGATTGATTGAATACTCAGGAGAATATTCTATGAATTCGCAAGGGGCTCAGGCATATAATTAAAAAAAAAAAAAAAAATTATATGTTTCTGCAATAAAAATAAATAATTGAAAAAAAAAAAATACGCCTAGCATCAGCAAGGACGATACTGCACAGAGCTATTGAGCCATTTTCAATATTACAGGAGAATAAAAAAACGAATAAACACGATATACCTATAGAAAATTATCGGGCAGAAATTATCAGAGGATATGGAAAAAATTCAAGAGACCTACGGCATAGAAATATTTTTTCAAAGCGCAAATTTCATGGTGGAAAAACTTGGCGTATTCGATCAACGAATGCCACGTTCACATCGAAATAATTAGGATATGAAAATTTGAATATATTCGAATTATATTCGTACTGTTACGATTTTATGCATTGACTTGAAAAAAAAAAACAAAACAAAACAAAACATAATTTCGTTTCCTGTATTTATTTGATCATAAAATTAAGTAAAAATAAGTTTTTCTTTTTTTCCAAATAGTTATAGGATTCATATAAACATGAAAAAAAAATGTAGAAGTCGTATTTTGTTCGTAATATCGATCAACAGTATATCCTGCTGCGACCATTTGTGAAACGATGTTTTTATAGTTATTTTTTTGAACAGGAACATGATAAGTTAAAAAATGACGTCAATAAAGTTTTATTTAATTTATTACGCTTCGAGGAATCAGGAAAAAATATCAAGTCAATACATCGACGGATATGGGCGATAAAACCTACTCGAAAAAAAACACCCTCCGGGAAAATAATCCCCATAGTCTGCACGCCAGCCCTTCAGCCTACGGCTGAAATGAATTTTTTTTTTTTTCAATTTACTCCTTAAGATAATATTTTTTAAGCAGTTTATGAAAATTTCATTGAAACAAACGATAATAGCGAGTGAACTCGAATTCTAATCAGCTTTTTGCTAAATTTTCAAAATAATTCCGTAGGACGAACGTGAAGATAAAATTTAAAAAAAATGATAAAAAATAAAATTTCTTCCTTTTCCATATTTTTTCAATTACGAACTAAAACTATAAATAAAAATATTTTTGGCATTAATTTGATTGATAAAATGAAATGAAACATGAGAAATAATCGCTTTCTATAAAATCCGATGGAAGATTCTATCCTGCAATAATATCTGGAAATGTCTTTTGAGGCTAAATATTAAGCCAAATGTAAAAATCCCGGAAATTAGTTATTTAGAGAGAAAAAAATTGAGCTTTGATTATGCAAACGAGGTTTCTGGCTTCCGCTCGTCTAAAAGCCCCGAGCAATACATGTACGTTGCGGGTTGAAGAGGTGATTGAGGCTTGATTTGCCTGGAAAGAGGCAAAAACCACGAGAGCACGCGCAGCGGTTGGTGACACCATAAAAAACCAACGAGGGTGGTTTAAAAACCAAAAGATGCAAATAACCAACTGTTAACATTATTTTTTAGTGGTAATGAAGATTAATCACCATAAATTCAAGGTTTTTGCTAAAGGTACAAATATTTCCAGAGAGCAACATTAATTTTTCATAAATTATTCATCATTTATTGTTTTCTTGATTTAATTATAATTGGAAAGAAAAAATTGATATTAAAGTCGAAGGGATTGTTGATATTTTAAATTGAAGGCAAAGCCCCAACCAGAATATGAAAATTAAATCATTTCATTGTTTTCATTGCACCTTTCTAACTAATCAAGTGACGATGTAATTCAAAATGGCTTCTGCACACTGACGAGCAAACACTTCAAAGCCAGCAACAATCCTCTCGCTGATTTTGAAAATCGCTCGAAAATGTTCGGATTTATCTTATTATATGATCAGCACAAAATCCTTCGAGGATTATATCGCTTTATGTGAAAATAATAATCAGTATTCTGTAATTTATGTTACGTGAAAGGCATCAGCGATTAAGCGCTCTCAGCGAACCAATCAGTTCTCTTTCTCTCTCTCTCTCTCTCTCTCTCTCTCTCTCACACACACATTGGGATTCGAAAAGTTCTCTACCAAAGTGAAATTGTATATTAAACGATAGTTACAATATTATTCTCAATAATTCCGCTTGGATTCTTGTTAAACGGGACAAAGACTGATCGAGTTAAATTTAATTGAATACGCACTTAAATAAACTTCAAACAGTAGGAGATAATTTATGAAAATATAATTTAGTGAAAATATAAAATTGATATCCACGTGGAAGGATGCCTTTTCGGTGAAAAAAATTCTATGTGGTAGACGCAGAGGACGTCATACACCAAGGTCAAAATACGTATTGGAAAATTGATTGATCATTTTCCAGGAAACGCCTGAAGCAACCATAGAATGTTTCAAATAACGGATCAAATAATGTTGGAAACGAATGCATTGTTAAAGTACGCCAATTAACAAGAATGAAAATAATTATCTCTTGCGAAAGAAACGTGTATTTGTTTTTATTCATATTTCCGAAAAACTACGCGATTCAGGAAACGCAGTGAGATTTGTCGATCGTAAAACACAAAAAATTCTATCCAATACGGAATCGTGAATATGAAAGGCAGTAAAAACAAAAAAAAATCAGCAAAAAAAGTAGTCAAAATTTGCTATGAAATAGTTGTCTGCAGAATACATCACGCTCGAGTGAAAAATATGATAAAATGATGCACTTTTGATCTGCATCAGTAAAATTTGTAATGGTAAATAAATAAAAAAAAGGCACATAATAAGAAGAATTTTCAACACAACGAGGATTATGTTCATGAACGAGCCACAATCCACAAAAGTAGCATATATTTAAATTTTTATCAAAAAAACATAGCACGGTGAAATTTACTTGTGTAATTAATTATCATGAGTGAAATTGCGTGTAAAATGAGGAGTAGAAAGAAACCTTTCTCTCTCGCAATCCTTTTTGGTACAAGTATGTACCAAAATGTATTTCGTGTGTGGTACAACGTTTCAAATTTGCCCGGATATATATTTAGCTGTTAATTAACGAAATAACATGCTGGTTATTTACGAAATATTGGTTCTAATTGATATCGTTTCCCAGAAAATTCGAACGAACGATGGATATACGAAACATCGAATTTTCCATTTTAGAAATTTAATAATCATTCCATACAACGTGTTCTAATACCGAATAATCATTTTTATGAATAATGCTTACCGAAAAATATGTTTAAAAATAATGAACAAAAGTTCATTCTCGAGTATAAAAGAAAGGGTTGAAAACGTTCTTCTCCATAGAATTAGGCCCATCGAGACCCTACGATTTCTCATATTACATAATGTGAAATATCTCGAGAGAAAATTTGCAAAGACAATCTTCGAATTCATTTAAATCAGAGCTCATTCTGCCATCCAGTAAAAACAGTCAAAAATGTTTAAATTCCTAGACTGCCAATAATATTTATATATTTTTTTATAGCAAATCTCAAAATGAATTTCAATTTATCCGACGATCGACCAATTATTTCGCCATTCGAAACCTAAATCTATTAGTAAAATGTGAAGGATACCAAAATATTTTTGAAACAATGAAGGAAACAACAAATAAAATGATTTCTCGCACAGCATTTGAACGATGTGAAATTTAAATATCGTCGTATAAACACGCTCTTCTCTTAAATATCCAACGATCTATTCATAATGAATAAATCTTGTGTGTCTGCGAGTTTTAGAACCCCCATAGGATATGCACCATTTCCGTACACGTTTTCCTGCTACCCACTTGATGTTTTCAACGTAGTGCACGTTGTCCTCCACGTTCTCAATTTACAAACATTGTATGACATACATGCATTACATGAATAAGTATCCATGCTTTTGCCTTGTAATACCTACTGCGAAACTACACGTCGAAAAGACAGATAGAGAAAGACTAAACGGAAGAGCCAGAGAGAGAGAGAACGAGAGAGAGAGAGAGAGAAATAGAGAGGGAGAAGTAAACAACGTATACAATATATATATATGTATACAAATGTTTAAGTGTAGGCAGGTTATACCGAGAAGTATATTAGCCCCGGTAACCACAAGGAGATTTAGATCTCTGGCACGAGAGACTAGACTCGTTATATATACAATAACATTACTGAGCTACATAACTACGCCATATGTAACGTTACGTCTCCAACTATAACATATATATATGTATATAAAGCGAGAGAGAGAGAGAGAGAGAGAGAGAGAGAGAGACAAAGAGAGACCGGTAGAGATA
The DNA here is from genome assembly GCA_013761285.1 of Campoletis sonorensis. Classification (NCBI taxonomy): domain Eukaryota; kingdom Metazoa; phylum Arthropoda; class Insecta; order Hymenoptera; family Ichneumonidae; genus Campoletis; species Campoletis sonorensis. Next base: position 258,020 of record JACEOJ010000202.1, read on the forward strand.
CCATTTCACCGACTCAATTAACGTTCTGACCCGTGTATACTTACGTATATAGCCTGAACGCGTAACCATGTATAATCGTAACCCCCATAATGTTTCAGAGTCCAACGCCGCCACAGTACGTATTCTGGTACCACAATAACCGGATGATAAATTACGATACACGCGGTAGCGTTAGCATACAAACCGATCCAGGACCAGCACAGAGTCGGCTAATCATTCACCAGGCGGTCGAATCTGACACGGGCAATTATACGTGCAGTGCATCAAACACTAAACCCGCATCGATCTACGTATTCGTCACAGAAGGTATAACTTACTAAATTTTCATTCAAATACACCCGCAGCTATCTCCCTTCCCCCCCCCCCCTCGCACGTTCTCTCCCTTTTCCCATCGTTTCGTTTTTTCTCTTTTACTTTTTTTTTCCACGTAAAACCACTAACGGCCCAACCTGGAAACGAATCGATCGATTCCATATGGCGAAACGTATAAACGGTCGTTAAAAATATTTATTGAACCGAAACGCATCGGTTGCTTTGGTTTTACACGCAAATATGCAAAGCTCTCTCCGTACCCGAAGTCACCGGCTCTCACTCTCACTCGCACGGTCGTTCCCTTTTTCGTCAATACGAACATTGTTATCTTTCACACGTACCCACCTAAATATTCGTTCAACACGATATTTCTCTTCGTTTTTAATGTTACGCGTTACGCTTTTATGAAACTTCGATAAATCAATACGATTTCACACGCAATCTTCAATCATTCTCACTTTAATCCCTCTGTTGCCATCACAGAACCTCACTCTTTCTAATACTTGCGCGGTTTTAACGTCAACGACCGTGTGCTTCAACGCTTTTTGAGTCATAATTTTTTATAGATTTGATCGAAGGTTCCTGCGGGTTCGTGCGATTGTCAAAACTCCTAATTACTTGGTTTTTTTCAAACGGAAACCACGGAACAATATTTGTTCAACTAATTCTGTAAAATGCTTTAGAATATGTTCAGTTTGTGAAAAAATTGGCGATTTTCATAGTCATTTGCCATAAATGAATTGAGAAAAAAAAAATGAGAATGTACGAAATACGATCATTCATTTATACGTGGTATTTGTGTAATAAACAAATAATGACTGTTGGTATTTTTCTTGCATTTATAAATGCCTCAGGTATTATTCTGAGGCAAAAAATTCGGTATTTATGATCGAAATAATAAATTAATCATGAGAAAACTGGAAAAAATATCGTTGAAACAAAATGAGCCTCACAGTGGCTCGAGGCGTTCAATGTACACGCTGTAAAAGCAGTCAGCGATAAAGCAGAAATACATAGAAGCAATCTTGTAGAGCATGAAATATCCTACAAAAAAGTAATTGGCGGTTTGTTTCGAGTTTTCGTAGTTTCCTTCGGAAAACGAGTAGCAAAAAGGAAATTGGTTGACGTTGCTTGTTTTTTTTTTTAATTTCCGACATTTGAAGCACGTCCGATGAACGCGATAATATTGCAAGTATATAATTGTTGATATCCGTCGTAATTCGAGTATAAAGGAGTTAGAGATTCACATAAAAATAAAAATGGCGATCGATCAATCGATAAATAAAACCGGGCAATAACTCTAATCGTTTCAATCACCAATACAAAGATCGTTGAAAAGAAAAAGTGACAAAGAAAAAGCGTACCTTGACAGTGATTGGGCGTGGAGTAGCGATTATTTTTCAATGCAATGAACTCGTTCTTGATAACGAGGACAATAATGGTGATTTTTTCTTTTGTGCAGGTGATAAAATGGCGGCGATTCTACGTCGTAAAACCTCGGGAGCAAAGAGAACGAGCGTCGGAGGTTTGATGCTTACACTCGTGGTAACAGGCGTCGTTTTACTACGATAAACGTTCCACTCGGAACGGTCCATTATAATCGTAACATTTTACGTTTTATTTTTTTATTTTTTCATTAGGTAGATAACTTTGCCACTACGATCCTCAATTACATTTTCTTTCTTTCTTATTCACTCCATCAAATATACAAATAAAGAGTAAGAACTTTTAAGGGAGACTCTTACTTCGTATATGTATATCCAGAAAGTGAAGCAAAAGTCTCTGCCGATCCACGCGTCGCCAGTAAGCATTTCTCATTCGAAAAATAAACACACACATTAATGTACACACGCACACGCGTAACGACACACAAACATACGAAAAAAATAAACAATATCGAGGTTTCTAGGATTTCGATAAATATAAATAATTACGAAAATCGGTGTTGGGATACTTGAGGGTGTCGAAAATCAACATTTCTTTGTTTTTTTTTTCACCCTGAAAGTAAACACACCACATAAGAGTGTGCAAAAACAGAAATACGAACAATAGACGTACGTCTCTTGTAGTATCTATATATATATATTGGTATACGTATGAGGCGGCTCGTTGCGGACTAAAAACGTACTATTACATCGACGAAACAGAGGCAGAAGCAGTGTGATTGGGCAGGTTGTGACCCGATATTCATGTAAATACTCGTAAGTGTAATCATTCTCGTCGTCGAGTTCCCTCCCCCCCCTCTCCCTCCTGCGCAACGACGGTTATAGTATATTACATAAATCCTTGACTCTACACACACAAAACACCATACATTCGTATAAATACGTAATATGTGTATGTGCATATACATAAATATAAACATTCATCGGGAGTGAGTAAATAGAGAAATTTATTCGTTTCTTCATTGCCTTGTTTAACGAAATACTCGTACGCATTTGTTTACTAATAAATACCTCCAACTCTACCCTAACCTCGTGCCAGGTTTACATTCTTTTTTTCTCTCGTGCTTCTCAGTCTTTCATTTGACAACAAAGTTACTATGTGTGCAGTGTACGATCTTCGAGCTTTGCGCAGACAACTTCGTTATGGTCGGTTACGTGAGGCGTGAGATTTTTGTGCGTTTTTTAAAATAAAATATATTGTGTTGTTATCGATCCTGACTAGAAACTTGTTTCACACAATTTTTAAATATATATAAATCTGTATATTTATGCATATGTATGTACAAATATATATGTAAAGTTGAACGAGAACGACGATGATCGACGAAATTCGAGAAATTCAGTGAAAAATGTCTAGAAAAAAATTGTGGAACGTTGGAAAAAGGGAGAGAACGAGGAAATGAGATAACGACATATTTTAATATACGATCTAATTAATGAATTCTTGTGGTTTCGTGTTTCATGTACTATTGGCACAAAAAATTTAGTTTTTTTTTTTTGTTTCTACATTTTATTTCGTAAACCCATGAATTTTCGTATATAAAAAATAATCGGTCGATAAATCAACGTTCACGTGACGTATCTTGATTGTAATTACGAAATAATAATATCAGTTTAAATATTAAACGGAAATAACAAAAACCATTGAACTCATGACATAGTCAAGGATTCCACGCGATGCAATCTACTTCGGGTTTTATGTATCGCAGCGTACTTTGGTAATGAGATGAAATTTCAACGTTCCGTTTAAACGTGACGACGAAATTTCCAATCTAGTGATAATGAGGACGTTTATAAAAAGGAATAGGAAGAAAATGCCCTCACATCGCCAGATCGTTTTTTTTTCGCATCTGCATTAAGTGAACACGAAATTCCAATAATAAGTCATGAATGACAAGTAGAATTTGACTAATTAACGAAATTTAAGGGAATCCACAATTTCCACTTCGAGAAAAAAAACTCAATATCCGGAATTCAATTAATTGTGACCCACGACCGAACTCTCGATAAAAATTCAACTGAATTTTTTTTCGTAAAATGACCCTAATCGTGGCAGCGAAAAAATCAATTGAAAAATCTTGTGAAAGTATCAAACGTCAAACGAGGACCAATCAGCACTTTTAAAACGTTGACTAATATGAGTTTTAAACATTTACATTAACTCGAAGAATACTAAGACGAGTGTTGGGGTATCAATTTGTTTTCAACTCATTCAGACAAAAATATTTAAATCAAAATAATATCGATTTGTATGCTGGACAACAGAAACCACAAATCCGTTATCGGGTTGACTAGGAAACGTGAATTTCGCTATACACGGCTAATCAGTCGTTGCAACTCGAGCGGATAACCCGTTGCACGGTTTATGAATTATGGGACCACCCGAACGATCGATATGACATTTACATTTGGAGTTACGAAATTTAGACAAGATACGAATTATCAAGAAGGGAACTCTCGAATCTGATTTGGAAAAGGGGTTATATGCACAGCTGACGAATGACGCACTCTTGTCGTTGGACAAACTCTCCCCTAATACGTTTCAATGAATTATTTCCGGCTGACCAGTCCTACCTATCAATTACAGACTGTCCCAAGATAGAAACATTTAAGTGGAGAAAGAGATTGTTTTATTTATCGAATCAATATTTGCCTCGAGAATGAAGATTCAAAATTCGAAAGAAAAAAAGAAAAAAAAAAGAAAATCAGTATCAATCAATTCACACAATAAAATCTTGTACAAAATCAGAATTAAAAAATCATTTAAAATGCAAAGAAAACATACTGTGACATGGGGACTACACGTCAAAATGTTTCAAGGGCTTAGATCCGCTCAAAAATGTCGAAAAAAAGTCAATTTCAATAACTTTTTTTACAACTGCAATTTGTTATCCATTCCTGGTTTTTTTTTTGTTATAGTCACATTCTCGAATAAAAAGAATTTTGGACAATCGAATTTTTTGACTTTTCTGGGCGCGTGTGCAAACCCTTGAGGTAAACTGTCAGTCGTTCGGTTGGAAAAAATCCTATTACACGGACTTGAGTTTGCAGAAAAATAATAGTTACACACTGTTTTCCTTCAGTCAGAGAAAAAAAAGTGTAGAACTTGTGTTTTTTCTCGCAATTATGAAAAACGTCAGAAAATAACGTGTATCTGCTTTTTAGTTTTGTCGCTCGGACTCAGGCAACCGATAGATCACTTTTAATCTGAAAAAGCTGTCAGCGCTGATTTAACTAATTATCGGTGGATATTTTTTTAGGGATTATACAGCGATGATTTACACCTCGTTCGAAAACAAAACATTAGGGCAAGCCAAACATTATTGCAAGAGATTTGATGCACTGTTTACACTATAAATATTGACCAACAGCGAGAATAATTAATCCCAAAACATCAACTGTCCATCGCACTTTCATTCACATCACGAAGGGGATCGTTTCTCTGCCAACGTAAAAATGGAACTAAAGGATTTGAACTTTTTACTGCGGTCGTACAATGTGAATTAATTAAAATGTGTCGTTTCTTATGAATATTTTTTGTCCGGAGAAAATAAACACCGAAAAATTAATGGAGAAATGCAGAAATTATTAGAATCTGAACAACTTTAACGTTAAGAGAAAAATAATTGAGAAAAAGAGAAAAAAAAGTCGTTATTATTAAATTTTCTAAAGTTTTATCAGTTGACACACAACGAAAAAACGAGAATTCATCGAAAGTAATGTGAAATCAGGCTGACAAGAGGCATTATCTGGCAACAACACACGCCAGTTTGAGAGTTGATCCTCGGGGTTCTGTAGATATAGGAGGGTGTACAACGCTCGGTAATGAATTGACGTATGGTTGATCGTGTACTACACGACACGCAACTCCCTCTCATATAAAGCGTACGCGCGTGGGCACGAAAGAGCAGAATAAAGAAAAGAGAAGAGAGAGAAAATGAGTGAAACAACGTGTGATTATCGTGCAAGTACAATACACGTAGTATGCATCCTAATTACCATATAAATTCAAAGTAAAATGTACACAGAGTGTAAATCGGGAAAATCGATGAAAATTCACGAGTTAAACATTCCACTTGTTCATAAATTTTTTAAGTTCCTGTTAATTGTGTCATTGTTTTTTCAATCTTTTATTCTGTAGCACAAAAAGCTTGGATAAATTTGATTTACCCACGACTATCCCTCGACAAAAATATGCGATCGAAAAAAAATTTGAAAAAGAGGGAATAAGGCTGGAAGTTGAATGATAAAATTGAACAAAAGTGTGAAACTAAAAAATGTTTGAGCTTCCAATTAAATTGATTGCAATTTAAATCACCAATTCGTATAACAATAATTCTGTATTTTTGTTTTTGACGAAATATTCACTACTTGAACGTTAATTTGTCGTCCAATTAAATAAAATAGAAACGAGTCAAATATGAACCGTGAAAATTGGAACTTTTTCGATAGAAACGATGGAATGTCACTTTATGTCAAAATGACAATCGTATTTCTGCCGAAAAAAAGCTGCCATTTGAAATGGAGATTTTTAGTCACGGATATGTCACGTGAACGTAACTTAACCATTATTTTTTCGTACTTCACATTCTGTTTCGATCGACCGATAACTCACAATCATTTCCAGCAATCCTCGGCCGAATTAAATAGGAAAAAAAGCTAATGAGTCGCAAATAGGAATTCCGTGAGTGTCAAATCGGAAATGGCAAAGTCGAGGGAAGCGAGGGAACTCCATAGATGGCGTTGTTCGGGTTCAGGGTGACGCGACGATTCTACGGTTTGACGTACAGATAAGCAACGAGAATTCGTGTAACTAGCGTATTATTTGGTATTTTTTGTTCCTCTATTTTTTTTGTTTTCGTGTTCGCTGATTTGGTCGATAACGCTCGAGCGTGACGAGAAGGATCCAAGCCACGACAAAAGAGTATACTTTTAGCGAGAGGGGAAACCAGACACGGGACAAATACAGCGTTATAGCGAAGCCGTATAGGTTATTTCCTCCTTTTTTTTGTCCAAAGAGAAGTCGATTCAGAATTTAACTGGCGATAGAACTCAACAACGACGGAACTTTATACGGGTACTTACACCCAACACGTTGCAAAGTAGCCGAGCTTAAACGTTCTTCATTATTACTAGCATATACGTACGAATATATGTATATAAATATATAGCAAATACATAACCTGTTATAAGGTTTCCTTGACTACGAATTGAGCGCCTTACGACTTAACACCGTACTATGCGAAACCTTTCATGCTTATCGTGGCACAATAACTCTGATCGTAACCGATGTGAAATCGTGACATTTTTACAATTCGAGACTCGAACAATGGGAATTTTGGGGTTTTAACACGAACGGACCTTTGTAAACAACATCGGACGAGAAAAAAACGTTTTTAAACAGAAATACGATATTTTTTTAAATTTATTTATATTCCTCGCTGATTTAATCAGTTTCGAAATAAAATCAGATAATTCCACATTTCGCCAAATTCGATAATTCTTTAACAAAGTTGCTTTCCGTTCTAAAAATATATACATACACGTCCCTCATCGAAATGACGATTAAAACTGACGAATGGGCCACGTTGAGCGGTGTTCTATTGACGAACGCTGATTGCAATGGTGAAATATAAATTTGACCTAATTTTCGAAAAATCCATTTTCGTTGAAATACGCGACGAACAACGTCCGCACTGCCAAATATAACGCGGATTGAAAAAAATATATAAAACAAATATGTTATTGGCGTAAAATCGATCGTTGACTTTCGCAACAACGAATCGTCACGCAGACTTTAAATCCCCTTTATTTTTATCTTTTTTATTTCAATTCTAATTCTTTTTTAACGAGCTCAAATTTCTTGTCACAATACTATTTTAGAATAATCGCCCGAGTCATTATTTCACGACGAGTCACAATGAGTAACGTCATTTAATAAAATTACGATTAAACGACTGGAATGTGTGTCATTTTGGAAATATTAAACGAGGACGAAGAACCAAAAAATGTTGAACAAGACGAAATGAATCCATCAAAATTGTATCATTCACGCGTGTGTACTCGATTGTAAATTCACACAAATCGACAATTTACAATATTAATTTATCCAGCGATTGAAAATGACTAAAAATAATGAAAAAACAAAAAAACAAAAAAACATTTTTCGTTTTTAAATTAAAAATACAAATATAAATATTGGAGTAAGGTCACGATATTCGATTTTACGAAAAGTGGCGAAATAATAAACAGGATCAAAGAAGAAACGCGAGAGAAACAAAGTTTGAAAATAATTTTTAAACAAATATAGAACGTAAGAATTATTGTAACTTTTATGTCTCACGTTAGCTGCGTTATTCAGAGATTTATTATTGATGTAAGGGAACGATTATAAAGAATAACAAGAAAAATTAATAATTTAAAGAAACGATATGAAGATTATAATTGAGGAACGAGACAGTGATGAAGAATTGATTGATCCTCCCTAATGCACTGAAACGACGTTGATTGAATAACAACAGGAAAAGAAAATGACGAAAAAATCTTTTTAATCCTGAAGCAATACGAGTTTTTCTTTGATGTTAATGGTATCAACATTGTTGCTTGGGGGGGATGTACCAAAGTTTCAAACGCTGCTAAGAGATAGCGAGAGAGAGAGAGAGAGAGAGAGAGAGACAAAAGGAAAGTCATGGTGATCGTGTGTTTGTGTGAGAGAGAGAAACAGAGAGCGAGAGAGAGAGATAGAGAAATTGTATGAATGAAATAACTCAAGGGAACTGAAAAAAAGGAACAAGGGTATGGATAAAGTTAGATTTCCAAAGGAAAAAAAAAGAATAATATCGATCGATTTTTGTTGACCGTCTCGACAACGAGAAAATTTCACGAATCATTGATTTGTCCGAATGTTTGTAAGTCCGTGATTACTGGATTTTTTATACGCTTCATACATAAGATTCGTTACACTGAATAATGTATTTATTTTTCATTTTCATCAATTTGCAAAGTCCAAATCGAATATCATGAGAAGCTAAAAATCTGATAGTCATGAAGCTGGTACGACGTAATACCAGAGAACGAAACGAGTCGTAAAACGAATGCTCGAGGAGAGCGTTAAAAAAGCTGACAAAGAAAATCATGTCCGTAAATCGACGAAACGAAAATTGGAAGAGACGAAAAAAATCGTGGTTACACTTTTAACATTATTTCACGTGTCCAATCATCGAAATAAATTTAAAAAAACAACCTCTAATCATTTAATCCACCGTTGACTCATGTGACATTCGCTACCGAAAGACAAACAAAAAACGAAACGAATAAAAAAGAACAAAGAAAACACACGGAATTTCGCGATGTAAAAAAACACACACACACACACACAAACAAACACAAATACACGAACACGAAAAAAAAAGTATAATACATTTTTTATCGCGTGTCACATATGATTTTTCATTACAATCACAAAAATTATGATCCAAATTAATGAATTAATACACAAACACACACACATACACACATATTCGAATTATATCTGTATGCGCGAGAGAACGTACATCACCGATACGATCTGTCGCGTATATACGTTAAAAAATAAATTTAGGTTATACATATAAATTAATAATTGAATAAAAGAAAAAGAAAATAAAATAGATGTATCTATATCTATATATATATATATATTTATATGTATATATGTTTATCTATATATGTATGTGTATATTTATATATATATATATGTATATACGTACACACATATACATAAATATATAGAATCTGTTAATACGTAAGTTAAGATAATTAAAATACATGGTAAATTACGGTGGAATCTCAGAAAAAGAAAAACCAATTCTCAAAGAATTAAATGATCCTTGCAATTTAAAAAATTTCTCAGTATATGTCTGCAAATCATGTGTTAATAGAATGAAACGATCCGATATATTCAATAAAAAGTGAATGAAATCGCGATTTTTTTTTCCTTCAATATTATTACTGTTATTATTTGGATTATTCGATGTCGACGCTCTATTTTTTTTTTGTCCCTTCATCTTTCTCGTTAAATCTCTCATCGTGATACAGATCTATGGTGCGTGACTTGGGTTTCAAGGTAAGTACTCCAAGGATCAACTTTTTTTCTTTTTCCTATTTCCAGGGAATTAAGTTTTTCAACCGAATTTTAATTCCTCTAATGGATTCTTTACGTTGGCTTATTCGGGAAGCTTGTGAAATCATACTTTATGCCGCACAAAAATTCTGTAGAAAACGCTGAATCCGCCACTTTTTAAATACAGATTTTCACGGTTAAGTAGTTCGTTAAAGAAATGTTATGTCTCTAATGATATTTTTTCCGATTAAATTGCTTTCTAAAGTACTTTCAATAGCCAAAATTTTGTTATAGGTAACGAAAGTGTTTTGTTCGCAATATTTTGTAATATAAGAAATGCTAGGCTAGTCTGGGCAAGTATAGGAATATTCTGTTATACCTCGATTATTTAATAATACGCAATAGTGCCGAATAGCGGGTCGCACACGAGCGTCCGCTCTCTCTAAGCGTTCGGTTATTACTGTCTTATCAGTAGACCCCCTTTCGCGGCAACGCGGTAGTCCTGTGTTTACCTCGACGTTCCGAGAAGTCCCAAGTGTTTTGCTCCTCCCCTCCCTTACCGCCTATTCTGTCGCCGCGCAGCGAACTGGCCCGTTCTCTTAAATTTTATTTGCTCTTGGTCATCAAGAACCAAAGTTCATTATTTAGGGAGTTAAGGATTCAAAAAATAATCAAATGACGTGTTTTTGTTTCGAATTTTTTAGTACTTTATTGCCGTAACGATACAGTGATTAAAATTATCTAAGAAATCGAATGACGTTTAGAAAAAAGTGATAAAAGCTCGAAGTCGTAATACTCGTAATGACAGTTGATTTCTCGAATTTTGACAGGTGTCAGAAGAAACTACAACAACAATTCTTCAACGTTCGATTAATAAAATTAAAAAAAAATGATACAAATCCAACTGCAAACTTTTCATAAAAATAATTCTGTTTTCAAATATGTTTAATAAATCATTAAAATTATAGAATAACATGTAAATGTTCAAATCAATCAGCGATCTGTTTTCTTCAATGCAACAACTTCAAAAAACAAGCTTCCAAGGAATACGCGATCTGAATTACAATTTTCGAATCTCAGCAACATCAGGCCCGAGATTCCCCCACTTTGTCAATAAATCAGTAAAAGAAACAAAACATTCATTATTCCTGAACGAAATTTGACCGTATTTTTTCATACAGTCCATTCTTTTAGCGAAGTTAGCAAAAAAAAAGGGAACGATTGTTTTTTAATTTTCCATCGGGACAGCTAGTACCCAGTACGTCACGGAATGATACATTGCCGGCTCGAAGTTTCGTCGACGAGGGAGCACAGAAGGAAATGTCAGATAAATCTTGTTTTCTGTACTACTGAACTTTATTACAATATAGCACGTATGTGTATTATTCATCCATAATACAATTTAATGTGGACAATATATATACATATATATGTGTTTGTGTGCATATATATACATGTATATATATATTTATATATATATATAATTTCTATGTATGTATATAGAATATAAAGGGTCTCACTTGGTAAACATAACGGGATATTGAACTGAGCTGCAAGGGTGTCTTTTACTACCTTGAGCCTTCAGACTCATCACAATTTGCGTGGGGCGTACATAACGATCCTATTTCCTTCGCAACGAGCCCTATCTGTCATCTCAGTGATAAAAAAAACGTTAAAAAAGAAAAAAGATAAAGAGATAGAAGTAATTACATCCAACAATGACAAATATTATCGTATCGAAGCACTTTACAGCTGGTAAACTACTGTTAACGGTAATTAGTCATTTAATTTTTTTCTCTTCTTTTCTCTAGCGTATAAAAAACCCCCTTGCCGCTTATGAACGCTTGTTGGGATTCTCGTCGGAATCGTGATAAAGATAGCTCGTATAACAAAAAATATAATATCTTACAATATCATTAAATTATGAATTAATGAATAAAATTGGTATTCGCAGTATTAATGCGCGATGAGGATAACCCATGGTCCTTTGCGTGCTTCCTCTCGACGATCACTCTTCTCGCAATGCTGCTAAACACTTTTTCAGCAAATCTGCGTGGGCCTGGAAAATTAATCAAAATATCAATATCCTTACGCTTTGATCTAAAGACTTTTCATAAAATCTTGATCTCTTTCGTTAATCGACTATCTGTCGAGATTAAATCTCGATTTTTAACCGGTTTGACTGTCTAATCAGATACGAAAAATGAGTAATGATTTTTTTTCTCACATCGCAATAATGACTTGGAAGTTAAAGTTAAGTTTTAACATTTGCTTTTCAGTCAATATGCGAAAATACTTAATTTTTTATTATTTAGTTCTTCATTTCTTTAAGTTTCGTTACGAATTACGTTCGATCAATATAGATTTTGTATTTTTTATTATGCGTGAATAAGAGAAATTCCAGAAATATTTACCTTCGCATGTTTAATCTCCAATTCCGTAAGTTCTACGAGATTCTTTTTGAACGCGGCTATCCGTCTCGTCTTGAAATCCGTAAGCTCTAAAACAACAATTTTCATGAAAATTTGCATTGAGCGGGGAAAAAAAATGGATGTCAACTAGGATCAGAAAATAAAAAAAAGGGCGTAAGTGTTTGTAAGATTTGTTGAATTTATGAATGAAATCCAAGCATGACATTTTATTCATTTAGACAAACCTTTAAATCATTTTCAAAGTAGACAGACTAATTAACTGTGATGAATGTGTCAACTAATTATAAACAAAATGAACAAACTCACCTTCTCTTCCTTTGTCAGACATTTGCTCGAACTTTTCGCAAGCTTCGGTCTGTACTTTTTCAGCCTTCAACGTAACATATTTTGAAAAAGACAAATATAAATTAAAGTTATCATCGTACTTAACCCATAATCGTGATGCGAGAGGCGTGCAATGCTCAATGATAACATGAACGTGAATGAAGAAGCTTGACAACAACAACAAAATTTATAAAAAAATAACAATCACAGCATTTCGGTCAATATTTTTGATTCGTACTTTTGTTCAGTTAGTGCAAATAAAAACAGACTATGTAGATGATGAATGGATGATGAATATGGATGAATATCCAGGCGATTTGATAAAAATCTTAACAAGGGACATTGATTTTGTGATTTGAGACAAATCAGTAAGAATATTTACTTTCTGTTTAAAAAAATCTCATAAACAATGAATTCGATTGAAGTAGAACATTGCTGAGAAAGTCGATTCTTGCTAATGTCAACCTGCTTAATTTGCAAAAATTCGTGATGTAAAAATTCTTCAGAAAAATAAGAATTTTATGAATTTTTTTTAGACGTTTCATAAATTCGGTCGGTTTTTGTCCAACTTTTTTTCTCTATTAAGATGAAAGTTTCTCGAGTTAGAACGTTGATTGTAAAAAATTAAGTTTTTTAACCTATCCTAATTAACATAGAACGTCAGGGGAGAAAAGCTCAAATGCACGGAAGGTTAGTAAATTATGCCGACTGCAGATCGATTCCTTGATTAGAGTCATGCAATGAGCTCATATCGTGCAATTTTATACACTGGCCGGTGGCTAGCGCTGTGAAAAACTTCTTTTTTTTTTCTCGCTCATAAATGTCCTTGAGAAATTACGTTTTATTATTTTTAATGATTGTTTCGTTATGAAGAAATAATCAATGGAAAATTTGATCCTATGCATGTTACTTCAGTTACGCCTTTTCAGGGTCACAGCTTTGATGTGAAATTATTTTATCTTTCAATACCCAATTCAATCCTTTTTCTGCTTCCGTCCCCTCATAAAGCAAACGAGCAGAAAAATTGAAGCGAAGTTGAAAAATGTAAGTTTTATATTCCCATTTTCTATTTTCTTGGACCCAATTCTCCTGAGTATTTTGTTAAATTCTATTAAGCAATTGTTCATACTGATTATAAGCGGATTGACATTTTTTGATAAATGTCGAAAGAAAAGACTACAAGTCAAAAAAAAAATTCATCGCAAGGCTTTGTTCGATTGCTCCAACCAAAAAAAAACGAACATGAAGTGTACGTGAAGAAGACACACACCTCTGCAACCTCCAGGGCCTCGAAGAGCCGGAAAAAGCAAACAATTCGATTAGTTGACGTCAAATTTCGTACTTTCGTGCACAATATCCGCGATACATTTTGTTTCTATTATTTTCATCAACGGTTTAGAGCGTCAAACAGTTGTTGCATGAATTTATTATTCATCGATCACAAATATTCAACTGAAATATTCGGGAAGTTCGTAATTACAAAAACTTCTATATATCGACGCAATTTTATATTTTTCACGCTTTGTATTTGAAATCGCAATATTTTATCCTGTCGCGAATGATCGAACGTTTATATGTACGAATCTTAGATAACACAGTGAAACCTCAATTAGCCGTTGCACAACGAAGAAAAATTAAAAAGGAAAATTCGTGTGTTTCGTACAATATTTATATTTTAATTGCGAAATCATAATAAATATTTGTGTCCTCAATAGAAAGCATCAGTTGAACGCGTCAATCTTGATTTTCGCGTTGACTTAGAAACGTCAATCAATTTCGTCAACACAAATTTTTTTGTACCGGTAAAAATTCTCCACTTTTAAAAAACGCTCCTGAATGTGGTGAATGAACGAAAAAAATCCTTCACCGTCCTAATTTCTCGTGAAATTCTCCTCGACACGAAAACCAAATGAAAATCGAGAGGAGATCGACCCTCAAATGCACGAGTTTTTGTTTTTATTGACAATCAATACGTACCGAGTATAATTTCAAAATAATCAAAAATTTTCACCAAGTTTGAGGTGGTCTATTAGTTGCGTGAGAGCAAAAGACATTACTAAATAAGCAGATAAACTTTTTTCTCGGAAATCCTTGATATTTAAATGAAAATAAAAGTGACTCTGTTCTCTGTTCTCTGACTCTGATAAACTCTTCTCTGACGAAAGAAGAACCAAGCGTCACGTGGTGTATTGTTGCGGAAAAATCAAACTTCTCCGGATAACACGAACAACAAGATTTTTATCGATCGAACGACTGATAAATGAAAGTCAGGGGTAACGAATGGCCAAAAATTTCAAATAGTTGAACTGTTCATTTTTCTACGAATCAAAACACAGGTCAAAACTGTAAAGACGTTTTCTCGGAACACGATTTTTCAAAACGACATGATCCTCGAGTTGACTCGAATTCAGTGAAATATTTTTTATTAGCAAATAATTGTCCCTTTTCTCCCGCCAATTTGATCAATTAGACAAAAATTCATATATTTCAAATCCCTAACATATTTTTCTACATACCCTCGTGGAAATATGTAAGAAATTTCATCATTTTTTTCCATATTCAAATTTGCGTCAGTTTATACCGCGTGTCGCAGAGCGTCTCAAATTTCACATGATTCACGATAATGGTTCCAACGTCACCATTTTGTATGATTTTTCAATATACATTTTTTTCAGTCTTCTTAAAGACGTGATTAATAACATTCTCGATTATGATTACCGTCTGACTTGTCGTTTCAGCCAAAAAATCACGATAATCGCTAAATTTTGGATAGCGATTGAAAATAAAATGTCTTTTGAAATAATGAAAATAAAATTTGTAAAATAATCGATTTATCGAAGTTTCACTGTATTATGTGTCCGAATAAATTGCACATGAGTTTGGCGAACACTGTGAACAATGTCTCAAGGTATGAGGATCAAAATGTTAGAACAATGCAGTTTAGCCTCGAAAAATTAGTAATACACGAAGAATTAAGATTGCGAGAGATAAAATATAAAAATAATGTAACTCACAGCATGGACATCCTTGTTTTTCGCTCTAGCTTTTTCCAGGGTTCGATTGGCAGTTTCGTAAGCGTGTAAGGCTTTTAGTCTACGAAAGAGCAGTCTCTTTGCTGCTGCTGTGTCACGCATGTAGTAACGCAATGTATCCGATAGTTTCAAATCCTCGTCCGACGCGACGCGGCCTTCTACTTTCTGTAGCAAAAAATGATTTATAAATACCAATAAACGAGTTCGAATGATTGTTTGGTTCTCAATTTTCAAAAGTTTCTCAAATGATTGATATTTTTATACATTTTTTGTGTTCCAGGATGTTCTTCAAATAAAATATCGTTCAAATAATGAGAATAAGACGAGGAAATGAGGTTTTGAATCAGGGAATAAATGATTTTTGATAACTTACTCTAAGCTTTTCGAAAGTTTCAGCTATTTTTGCCAAAAACCTTTCCAGTTTGCCACTATCGGTTGTTGCTAGTTGCAAGAGGTTCGTCGATATTTTAATATATGAATCAGCAACATCTTTGTGTTTAGCGGTCTGACGGTCAGCCCGAGCAGTTGCTTCTTTAAGATTGTTGTGATAGTGTTGAATGAAGGTCATTTCTTGGTCGAAAAAGTCATTGACATCTTTGACGGTTGCAGACAAATAATATTCGTCGGTTGTTTTGGAAAACGATTTAACAAAACCTCCAAACATTTCCATTTTATTTCTCCCTGTGGAAATTCAAAGTAATATTTCGCAATTAATCACATGACATTTATACGAAGAAACAAAACGGTCGACTTTTCTGGAAATGTGGCAATGACTTATTTTTTTTTTTTTTTTATTCAATCTTTCTCTCACCTCTGACGCAAAGGTCCTGATCGTACTCCAAGAAAACTCTGAGATTATGATCATTTCGAAAAACTGGATGATGCGCTAATCTCGTTAAAAACATTTCGTGCATCGCTACAGTTTTCTTGAAGGTCGCTAAATATTCACTGAAAAATAAAAGCAAGATCGAGTCTCAATAGGATTCAAAAACGTGATAAAATCACGATTAATTACGAATGTGAATTCATCAACAATCATTTTCAAATGTTGCAGTTACTCCGTACTTACGCCTCAAGTTCTTGTTTCATTTTTGTAAATTCCTCTCGCGTCATTGTACCTTCTCCTTCGCCAAGTTTTTGCAATTTTTCTCGTGAAGCGTCAAAATCAGGTCTTGGCGGACACGGTGGAATCTAAAGTGAAAAGTGGAAAGTTGTGAGACAACAATGGAACAAATGGTATTGAAAGGCTCTTCTATAGACTCAAATGTCAGTTTTGGACTTTGTTTCCTTTCAAACTGCTCTTAAAGAGAATCTGATCAAAAATTGAATTTTGAAACTCAATTCGAGCGTCAGTTTTAGTCTCAACAGAAATGAATTTTCGAACAAAAATATTAGTAGAAGCCAATCTGACAGTTGGACATGTTGTGATTGAATGCGCTAGAAACAGTAAAAAAGCTGATTCGGGTTTTTCTAAGAGACGTTTAACTATTTGGGCAAAAACAAAAGTTACAAGTTATTCTTTGAGGAATAAAGAACAATGTATAAATTTTATTTTTTTCAAAAACTCCACTCTTTTGGAACAACAAACCCAAACAGGATCTTATTGACCTTGAGACTGATATTCTTCCTCAGAGAAATTGGAAAAGATTCCTATTGAACTTTGACGATGTGAGCATTCGTTGTTTTGGAAAATTTGGACTGAACGACTAAGTCCAAGAGTATTACCGTTTAAATTTTGTAAAAAACATAGGTAGTTTAGGAATTTTTCAGCTTTGAATGTTCCTAGCAATTACTTCGGCAAAATGAGTTTTTTAAGATCTGAATGGAATTTTGAACAATTTTTGTAGCGAAAAAACGAATAAAAACCGAAGTGAAAAACGATTGGACAAATAATTAAAGAATAGAAAAAGTAATGGGACGTACTATGTAGCCAGCATATTCCTCGTTCTCCTCGAACCGATCATGCAGCCAAACAAACTCTTCGTGTTGTCTAACGACGAGGAAATCAGATTTTTGAAATTCCGGTAGGGTAGTTTTGGTGTGTACGGTAAATTTGACCTTGTCTTTTTCGCTGAGAGCGTCAGATATATCGACTTGCAACGACTTGTCAGACAGGTCAATGTTATCAGCCTGTATGATCTGAAAAACGACGTGGAGAAATGACGTTACGTTTTTTTACTCGTTAACCTCAAAAAGATCGATCAACAGGACGAAAACGAGGTTAAATGGATGGAATTACGAAAAAAAAAGTAATAAGTATTTTATATTGCTGACATTTGTGAGAATAAATCATGACAATCGCATAAAAAACAAAGATATACCTTTTTCGATGGCGCGCTGTTTAAAGTATCAGCGGTTTCACATATTCCGTCCTGCAACATTGTTGGTAGTTTTTTTTTTATTCAATTTTTTTCTTGTGTCGCTTAAGATTTGATGAGAAATATAAAAAATGCACAAAGCCAAATGGGAGATGATCGATTCATCGAATTATCTTTAATGACCGGCTCTCATATTGTAACCAACTGATAACAGGTTCCACCTACCATCATGGCGACGAGCAGCGTCTCCCCCTTTTGACAGAAACGTGTGTATGTACGCGCTCCTCACAATTACCACCTTTTACAATTGCGTCGATTTAATATATATATAAAATTTTTTCGAAATCCTCAAAGTTCTTATTCCCACTCGGCTACCACTCTCCCTTTCGATCTACGAACTTCAACGACATTCGCCACTTTTATATATTTATTTAGTTACACCCGCAAAAACACTCCGAAAATTAAAACCGTTCTTCAAGCGACCCGTCTATTGCGAGAGCTCCCCGCATACTGAACGGACACGCGGCAACGTCGATTACCACGACCAATCAGACCAACCCTGCTTTTCCCTTCTCTCTCACTCAGTAATCACTTCTAACTATCAATGCACGATAATTTTCGGAACATTTTCACTGATTCATTGCACACCAAATATATCGCCATGGTACAGCGAAACTTGTTTTTTGAAACTGTTGAATCGAAATTAATACTCGGTCGCCTCACTCTGTCGGAGTTTCATTTTTGCGATTTTTTTCAATCTATACAGCCCAAATTAACGCAACGTCATATATATTGTATGCATGCATCGTAATGGATATCCTGTCACAAATCGACAGTAGTACGTTCTTCACTCAATATTTATAACTCACGTGGCAATTTATATCGATTTGCCAAATGCTTATAATTTATAAGTTTTAAGAATGAGTAGTTTTCAATTCCGCGAGGCTTTTATCAACTATCAACGACTGTTTCTGTATAAAAACTCCACCACCACTGTACTTCCGGTCAACAACGCAAAAACTCGAAACAATGATGGAAATGATTTGATATTTTCCCTCATTTTTGTAATTATCATTAACAAGAATACACGTCGATTTTATCATCCAAAAACTTGTCACAAAATACAATAATTTTTCTTTCATGTAGTAACGTAATATAAAAATTTTATTTCAGCAAAAGTGATCGACTTATGATGACGATAATAATAATAGTTTTAAAGTACTTCAAGTTTCTGAATGGAAATTTGAAAGCAATCTTGAGGAATAATGAGACTTCAATCCAAACAATATTCTATAAAATATCAGGTAAACAAATAAACAAAACCATAAGAAAATCGACGAAAAAATGCTTCTTTTTGTGAAAGACGCTTAGATGATAGACTCGACGTTTACTTCCGGTCGACAACACTGACATCAACGTGTCAAAACATTGCAGGATCTGATTGGTCCCCGCTCATTATTAGATTTTATTCCAGTGCATTCAAACGCGAAACAGTAGAAGCTCAATAATTCAAAATATTCGACAATTTGTCTCAACTGTCAATTTCGTAACGGAAAAACCGCCAGTTCGAAGAATTTTCCAGTCACGAACACTGCATCAAAACAGTTTGAAGGGGTTGTGTTTCGAAGAAGCAGAGGTCATTTTTGGAAAGCACATTTACCTAATGTAAATTTCAATCGATAGCCAGAATAAAAAGGTACGAATATTCTGTTGTGATAAAAGAAAAGAAAAAAAATTCAGAAAACCCTGTATATATTTAAAAATGAAAGATACATTAAGCACATTAATACGTACATAGACACGAGAAATTCGACAGCGCCATGTTGCATACAAGAAATCATAAAAATCACAAAACAAATAATAATAATGAAAGAAAAAAAGATATACAAAACAACAAATCTTTCACTGAGCAATAGTGAACGAATATTTATTACGATCGAGCACAATGGGGGGGCATTGTGTGTGTAAAGTATAGTTAATTTTTCATTTTGTTTTTCTTTTTTCGCAGATTCTCATTTTTCTTGTTTGTTGTTGTTGTTGTTGTTGTCTTCAACTTATACAATTGATTATACAGTACGTGCTTAAGATACGTTTTTGTTTTTCAATATATATATAATGTAACACGATCAAAGGAATAATCACATCTGTTATTTGCTGACTAGTTCTAAATGAATACAAATAATAAATGAATAAGATGGACAAAGGAGAGGGGGGAGGGCGAGGAGGAAGGAAAAGGATTAAAGAGTGGATATGTGCGCTAAGGATTTTTTTTTTTTCGTTATTTCAATATTATCAGTATAGTACATGTTTATAATCGACCATTTTTGTCAAGATCGATCTCATTCTGTTGTTGTGTGTTCGGGCAAGTTCTGACGCCGTTCAATCAGTCAAGATTGATCGGCTCAATTTTTCTTTTCAAATACGATTGTGTGACAATCGTTGGTATGTGTGTAATTAAAATTGAAACTATCAAAGCCAATAACGATTAATATTCATCGATTGATGCATGAGATAAAAAAAAAAAATTAAAATAATAATAAAGAAAACAAAAATAAGAAATGTACAATTATTTAAAAATTGCACATTCGACTCTATTACACTTCGCGGTTATCAAAAACCTCGTAACTTAAATTTACACGGTTACCATTCATATACGTTATATTAGGCTTCCCTTTCTTTATTGTTTTTTTTTTTCTTTTTCGATCGTTTTTCATTTTTATTTCTTTTTTTCTTTGTTTGTTTATCTCTTATTTCTCTCCCAGAGATCTCGTACAGCTTAGAGTGACAATCCGTCGAACTCAAGAGAGGAATGAAAAAGAAATTATTCTTAATTACAATTATTTTTTAGGTACATTGATACATACACGCACAAAGTCGATTTCCTCGAACGAGTGTGTTTATTACCCATGGTTCTTGCAACTTTTCATCGTCCTTATACTCTTTTCTTTGCCACCCAATCAAATTTTTTTCATCGTTTATACGTTTTTCTTTTTGTTTTTTTTTTTTGATCGAACTTGTTCAATTACTTTTTGAAATTCGACGAATCTGAAATCCGTATCAAAGTATTTTGTTGGTAAGGACGACAATTACGAATTTTCAGAGCTTCGAAAATATTAGTCGCAATTGAATTTCTAGGTTTTTTTTTTTGGCTCAAGCTTCTATTTCATGACTTTCGATGCTTCAATTGTATTTATTTTCTCATTCATTTTATTCTTTTTGCTCGAGTGGAGTTCGTATCCGTGGACGATTCTCGAAACTTTAGTAACGTACATTCATATAAATATTCATATTTTTATCGGTCTAATAATCGAGCGTAAAAAAAAGCTGTTGAAAATATTAAACAGACTTGTTGTTAGAACTCGCTTTGCCACAAATGGAGACACACCCATAAACTTGAATGTACAAATTAAATCGTTCAAGTTGAAAAATTATTTAAAAAAACAATAGAGATACGAAATAAAATTAAAACGATCAATCGAGCAGGCGGTTGGTGATGATCTTCGATCAGTTCGAAGAACGAGTTAGCAACGGACAAGCAAGCCCCAGCCCCTAGCAGCATCCACCCCCTTGCGCGTTACCCTGGCCTCCTGTGCCTGATAATCCACCAGGGCTCGTCGGTGAGTGCTGAGGACCAATTTTTATTCCATTTGCCTGTAATTTGAAAGAAATTCAAATTATAACAATTTTCGCATGAAATTCTATCAGCCATCGAAATCCATTTTTCCATCGACCCTTCTTTCCACCGATGCAAACTTTAATATCGTAAACTAAATGAATTTTACAAATTTTGGATGCTTATAAGATTACAAATGGTCGTTTATCCGAATATCTATGTTTTGTTGGTTTTGTTAGTTTACCTCGTTGTTTATATCAAAGACTCCTTCTTGAATCTTCTCGTAAATTTCCTTAGCTGTATTGATGAAAGCCTCCTCAACATTGGCCGCTGTTTTCGCACTAGTTTCCATGAATACAAGACCATGTTCACGAGCAAAAGCTTCGCCCTCCTCTTGCCTCACTTCTCTTCTAGCATCGAGATCGCTCTTGTTTCCAATCAACATAATCACCATGTTGGAATTCGAATGTTGCCTTGCATCCTCCAACCACGTGGTCAAGTGATTGAATGTCTCTCTGCGGGTGATGTCGTAAACTAGGAGAGCTCCCGCAGCTCCACGATAATAAGAGCGTGTTATTGAACGGAATGCTTCTTGTCCTGCCTGTTGATTGTAAAAACAAGAAACGATTGAATCCCTTGCTTCATCTCTTGCAAAATTCATAATGAGCTACAAAATTATTTCAAAAAATCATCTTTAAACCTCCGCCAGCTTTCAAGGGATTTAATAGCACGGTCCACATTTCGAAATGTGATGCCGAGTCAAATAGAAATTTAAATTTGAAAGCCTTAAAAGCCCATAACACATGATAAAACTAGAGTAAACCTAAAGTTTCCAATGTGCTGGAGGGAGGTTTGAAAAAATGATTACTGGTTGAGGTTTTAACTTTACGTCATTGATTTAAATATAATATTCTTCGTGAGGAATATAAATTAAGACTAAATGGAATACCGAACGAATAGTTACGTATAAAAGAGGGAGAAATTCAACTATTTTCCAAAAAGCCAGCAGATATTTTCCACAGGCTGCTAAGGAATTGTTTTTTTCTTTCAAAATTGATTTAAAAGTCAGAATGTATAGAGGTTTTCAATAATCAAGTGAATCTGAATGATGTTGATGAATTTTTTAAATCTCTGAATAGAATTATGCTTTTTGAAAATTCTGTTTATTCGTACGACGAAAACTGGACCATCTTTTCTTAGTGTCATCACTCGGAAGAGCAAATCTACGAAAAACATTTTCAAAACTGATTCAAATAGTAACTGAAAATCAGAAGAAACGAACAAAACCTGAATTTTCTTATGAAATAATAGACTTTTAGAATAAAGTATTTAATATATATTTACAGTATCCCATATTTGCAGTTTGATCTGTTTTTTGTCGATGGTTATCATGCGAGCACCAAATTCCACGCCGATAGTCAAGTCATGGACAGGCTGAAATCTCTTGTCAGTGAATTGTAGAAGAAGGCATGATTTTCCGACTCCTGTTAGAGAAAAACCAGCAGAAAACATTTGTTAATCTGTAAATTGTCGATCAACCTTGACAAGTTCCTAACATATGTTTTCCTTTCCATCAGCAAACTTGTAATATTTTCACGGAAATGATATTGTAGGTCCCATTTTTTTAAATCAAAGTACGGAACTTTTATCATGTTGGACAAAAACCCTGCTTTGGGTCAAGTTGTGGTCAACAGTGTCTTGAAAAAATTGATCGCACAGAACTGAGGACACAATACTACAGTCGCATATAAAATAGAATTATTTTTTCATTTATTATCTTAACAATGCTTGCAGAAAAACTCGAAGAGACTATGAATAAATATTCATTTTTCATGGAGGGGGAAAGGCTTTGTTAGAACGTTTTCTCAAATAAATAACGTTTGGATAATTTATGGAATAATACATTAATAAATGCACCCCCAAATGGAACAGTCCACTTAACATTTTTTGAGAAAAACAAACTTCTGGAAAAGTCACGTTATCGGGCGATTAAAGAATCGACGAAAACAGTGGCGAGCTGTCAGGCGAGACGTAATACAGAATGTGAATCATGATTATCGGAATACCATCGAGGGCCTTTGTTTTTGTTTCCTTTTTCTCTTTTTCTCACATCTCTGCATTTATTATTTAAACGAAATTTACCTGTGTCCCCGATAATGATGTACTTGAAGAGATAAGCGTACGACATTTTTCTTTCAAAAAGCTTTCAAAGGGGCAACACTCGAAATACTAGTCACACGCACCCCGAAAAGAAGTTACACAGTTTTTAGCTACGCTTTTTTTTATCTCCTTTGCTGCTGCTTAGACTGCGTGACGTCATGAACTAGCTCGGTTAACTTCGGACTAGTTTTCGGTGGCTTCCGCGTTAGTAGTTACTCCGACTGTCCCGACGGCGGAGTTCGAATCGCCATTTTATTCCGACGTGGCGTTGCAATCGCGTTACCTCGTTGTTTACACTTGATCACGCACTTGACACCAATTTACCAACTACACAAATGTAGCCAGACTATTTTTTATCTTTGCACTTTGAGTTTTTTAGTTTGTTCGTCGTTTTGTCTTGATTGTTAGATTAATTATACGATCGCTTGATAATGTAATTTGTCGCGAATCAACAAAAGGGTGTTAGGCTCAGAAGAGTTTTTTGGAATTTTGTCCCATTATACATTTACAAATGTCAAATGCAGAATCCCCGAACGTCACCAAACAGACGATACTCTAATACGAATATTTTTCAATTCCTAATTTCCTGAAAAAAAAAAAACTGAATGAAATCAGCGCGAAAGGCAAAACTGCAAAACAGTATTCAGTCATTTTACCGTGCCATCACGAAATCTGAAACGCAAGGGGCGACACCGTCGCCTGTCGACTTGGAGAAGTGAGGGTAGCGCGCGAGATGCAAAACCATCCCTTGATTTTTTTAAATATCTTAGAGTAATGTGTAAACGGTATTTGGTGTACAATTTGTTCGTTATTCACAGTGATTTATGACGGATTTTTTATATTTGGCGAGATTGCAGGTTGAAAAAGAAACACTCACGTAATTGTTGGATATTTTAGGGTATATTCTGTATTTTTCTGTTTCGCATCTTTTGTTCTGACAAATAATAATACAGGTGTAACAAATAATAAAAAATATATATATATATCAGTACAACGTTTTCGAGGAATCTGTAGAGAGACTTTGCTAAATTTTTCTCTTATTTTTCAATCGCTTTACATGGTTTTACGAAAATGATGGATTGTGAGTTTAGATTTTAGGCGAAGAATTGATCATTTCCTAATAATCGCTATCTTAATCACTTAAAATAAAATTCTTACGAATCATCGTATTCGAATTTCATGGATATTTTCATAGAGCACAAAAAAACAATTTTTTTTTTGACAAAATTCGTTTTCATCAACAAAAATAATCAAACGAGAATTACATAATTTTATTATCGAGTTTTTCACACCTCGTTTGAAGTCATTTGCATTTTCTTTTAATGCCACTAAACTAACATTTATTTTGAAACTCTCTATTTCTCAACTTATTCATTAATTTGCTCGAATCCATCAAAATAAAGCTTCGAATAGAATCGCATTTTAATATAATTTACTAATAGAGCAAAAAGCTTCATCTCATGGAAACAACAATATTACGCCATGGAAATACATCAATAATTCAGTTTGCGTAAATGCAGCCCCAACGATTTTTTTCTTCTTATTTCTTACAACTTTCATCGTTCTCATAGGAGGTAGAAAAATTGACAAATAAAGTCTCATAATTATAATACTAATGACAAATTTCTGTGAAACATAAACCATGATAATAGAATAAATAAATTCCATGGTAGATGAGATTCAGCACTAAGTTACTCAGTTTCAAATTTTCTGCTAATTACGCGATCGATGATCAAACAAGTAAGAGCGTACTGTCATTTTTTTAACTAACCCGAAACTTCTTGCTTTTCGACAACATAATACAATATTAATAATTACAATCAAAAAAATATATCTCTATACAGCATGTTCCAGTTTAAATGGTCAAAAATGTAAATGTCAGTCCACTACCGAATTTTAGTCGAAAAATTTGTTTCTGCAAACAATTTTCAGAATTGGAATATTGATAAACAACAAATTCCTATTTCGTCATAAAAATGTTCAGTCGATTGAAAAATAAATCATCATTATTTCTGCTGTTGCATTTTTATGCAAACGAGGAGAAACGAGGAGATGAAAAAATGGACTTTTTCATTGAAACTGAAATCTGCATCGATGGCCATTTAATCTGGAAAATATACTGTGATATACACAACATCGAATAAGAGATTGCGGCATTAGCCAATTCTTCGTTACTTTGCGTAATATTTACATCGAAAATTCATTTATGACGAGCTTATCGTAACGAGGATTTAATTTAAATTATCTTTTTGTCCGATGAGCTTCTATAATATTTGTAAACCTGATAATCGAGATTTACTGGTTCTTGTTAATTTCCTTATAATTTATTTTGTGACACTGTTTATACGAGTAATGAAAAAACGATTCAGTTTCCATCGCACAGTCCTAGCGGATCCGGAAACCTTCAGTGACCGAAATTTTGTTCGAAAAAACGGACAAATGGAATGAAAACGATTGTTTACCACTAATTTGTGTCGAAAAATTAACTCACTGACGGTTTCCAGATCCGCTAGAGAATCTCAAAAACTCACAATCATTCGAAATTCGATATAATCAAAAATCACCGAATTGATTCCGCATGGTTTACGTTACATTATCAATTCACGTCACACTCCTCATTTTGCCTGATCGGAGGAGTCCTGCTCACTATTGAAAAATCCCCGAAAAACAAAACAAAAACTTTAGCCCATCCGGAATTTTAAACCGAACTCATTTCATTGTTTAATTTTGTTTCAAGTATTTTCTCAGAGTTATATACAAATTGGTACTGAAGTTTGACAGCTTTTAAAAACAAAACCGAAGAAAAATGATTCTAAGTACAGAATTTTGTTGTGATGTTCAAACGTTATTATTCATTTAACCCAAAAGCTTTTGATCTTAATTCGAAATATCCCTGACTCTTGCACAACCGAGTTTCTTCAGTGGTTTTTTTCTTCGAAAAAAAAGTCTATTCAGTTCGCAGTACTTGGAACATGGAAGTTGATGATCTATTACAAAATATCATCACGTCAATAAATATGGGCTGCCCAAATACTCGAATTCATTGAAATAATGGCCTCTATATTTACATACATTGAGCGAAGAAAAAAAAAATTAATAACAAAGTAAAATTAACCGTCACGACAGGAACAGTCTTAAGAAAATTGGCGAGACAAGGCGTGTCTATCTTAACCTTTCGTTTGTTTTCTTTTTCACTTAAAAATTATTCAGTTATCCTTCTCGCAGGAACGTCAAGAATTTTTGCTACCCTATCTTTTTTCGGTTAATCTAAGATTTTTTGTTACACGGAGAGAATTAAAACTTAAAAATTACCAATACAGAAGAAAAGCCTTCGAGATAATCTAGAATGTTTGACAAATTTTATTGTACAGAATGTAAATTTTCATGAAAATGAAATAAATATCATTGTGAATACACGAAATTTTGCGTTCTTTATGTTCAATTTTTTTTTGTTTGGTTTTATAGTAATTTTTAATTTTAATTATCTCCGAGTATTTATATAATTGTATGTATATTTTTTATTATGAATAGACGTACTGAGTGAAAAATTGTTCATGATTTTTTGTAATTTAAAAAACGATACGATTCGAAATCTGGTGAAAATAATGAAATAAACTATAAATCATGATTCAGTAAGACGCTGCTTTCTTTTTCTTCTGAGCTCCTTTCCCACATTGAGTATCTATCGCTGCTCTCTGAATTTTTCCTTCAGTTCCCAATCCTGATTAACACGCAAATTAATTACTATTTTCTAGTCGTTCTTTTCGTCGATCAATTCTGTAGTTTCGAGTGAAACGATCGAGTTAAAGAGAAAGATATTTCTACACGTGATTTGAAGCGATTTTTTGTGGAGATTTTCTTACAACTTTATCGAAAACAATATGAAAATATCAGAAAAATTCGTTCACCATTTTTTTGCAGTTAATTCATTAATATTGTAACAAAATAATAGAAATAATGATCGGTAAACTAAAAATAATAGTCGATTTTTTTCAAACTCTCAGAATTCGCGACCCCTTTACAAATTTATCATACTTTTCTAATAACGGGTAGAATTATTTTTATTTGACGAAAAGTGAGTTTATCTGAAACCAAAAAAACCTTCAAAAATAGAAATCTTTTGATAAAAAATGTAGAATTTGCGTTACTTACGTTTTAAATGCGCGACACGAGAACGTGTCAAACGTGGCGACGATGCTTTACGTTTTGTCGATTCACTCTTTTCTGGCTGAGATTTTTTTCTCAACCGTATTATTTCTATCATTGCTGGTGTCATCCATTTTGTTTTTAGGTCACTTCTAAAAAAAAGAAAATATAAAAAATTCAACAAAGTTTTGATGTAACGTTTCCGAACTTAACCAAAGACTGAAAAAAATTCATTTGGACGTAAGAAATCACAGAATATAAACGCCTTTCACGAAGAAAGAAAGAATAAAAATTGAAATTTTCCTTTTTTCAACTGCTCGATCGGAATTGTGTTTCTGAAATACTTACTCGGGCAATTTAGTCTTTTGTCTATAAATGCCGGCTTGTCGGTCCTTCATACGTCTCATAACATCGAGCATTGCATACGTTGGAAGGGATGGCGGGGGTGGCGACGGGGGTGGAGTCAAAGGTGACGGAATTGGCTGAGAGTTTACTTTTGCCAGTCTATCCGGATGACGCGCCAGTACCTCTTCCCAACTGAAATGTGTTTTTTCTATGGGGGCTGGAGTGTTTCTTGTAATTCTTCCCTGAAAGGTTCCAATCATGCATTAGTATTTGTTTATTTTTATTCTCGTTTCTAAGCTTTTGAAGTTCGTTAGTTCGTTTTTTTTTCTCGTCTCATAGATTTAATTGGATCATCAAAAATTTTTTTTTACGAGCAACAAATCTTTGAATGATAAATGTGACGATTGATCGAGTTAGGAAAAAAAATTGGCTTGTGATTTTGACGTAAATATTCAAAAGTGTTCAATGACACGATACTAAAAAAAAAATTAACTAATTAATAGAATTTTCTAAACAAAAAAGCTTTAGAATTTGTACCTCTCCGTTGACTGGTTTGCAAGGTCTTCTTTCCCGGAGGTAGGGCATTTTGAATGGTTGAAAGACCGAAATATTTTCATCAGCAACGCGTTTGCCATAAATCGATGAGGGTTTTTCGTCGTCATAACCTTTCGGTCGAAATAAATTTCGAAGGCTGTCATAATCCGGTTTTTCTTCAAAATCCAAAGCAGCTATACTTTTCATATAAGTGGTGATGGCAGCTATATGGAAAAAACAGAATAATGAGAGAAAATTAAGTGAAAAAATAATGCAGGGAAACCCATAGGCACGAGAAATTGATTTTATTCACTTACCAGGAGGATTTTTCTTGCGAGGAAAACACTCACGCATGAACAACGGAATGTCGGAAAGCAATGTTTCTTTTTGAGCGTGAACCTCTTCCGGAATGCTGGAAGGTGCCATACCGCCAGATTCTTGTTCCCATGGCAATCTCCCGCACAGCCATTGCAATAAATTATATCCTAAAGTCTCCATGTCACCTCTCCTTGAATGTGCTGCGTGAAAAAAGTTGATATTTTTATTAATCCGTTAGTAATGAACCCTAGGTTGATACTCGGGGTCAATATTACCCAGACCGAAATCTATTTTTGGCGCTAAAATTGATTTATTAAATAAAAACGTTAACTACAGTTGAACTGATCATTTCTCGATCTTGAGCTTCGTACCATTTGCTTACTCGAGGGTCTGTTCGATTGTTTCAACAAAAAATGTCTCGAAAAATATTCATTTTACTAAGAGTTATTAGCCGAAGTGGCTGGAGCCAATTTGGCTGAATGTAGCAAAGCTGAATACGAAAAAAATCAGTAGGTGATAGGAAAAAATGACAACTTACTGCCATGATGAGCATCGCGCGACGTAAACTCGAGGGTTCCTTCGTGAGCTCGTCTTTCGTCATGTACAAAAGGTTTGTGCGTACCGGCACGCGTACGAAAACGATATGTAAGTCCGTAATCGACGAGGTAGGCTCGTAAATTTTTCGTCACCGTACTATCGTCGCCGAGCTCCAACATAATGTTGGAACCTTTGACATCCGCATGTGCGTATCCTCGACTGTGAATGTACTCCAGAGCATCCAACTGACGAAAAATCAGATGATTCAGTTACAGAGGCGAAAACACGAGACACAAAAGGTTTATCATCAAATTTGAAGAGCAATAGAGACAAAATAGCGATACAATGTTTTTATAACTGAACAAAACTGTACCATTTGAATTGCTAGACTGTTGACTATTTTGGTAGGAAGTTTTCTGCCGTGCGACAGAAACAATTTGCCAACGTCATTTCCGTATCGAGGAATAACCAGGAACCTGTACCGCTTTCCTTGGTAAACATGGGAACCCGAACCTTCGTAAGTTGGCACACCGACTCGTTCCTTTCCCTGAGACTGGCACCAGTTGTCGACTGAAATAAAAAAAATTGCACATTAAGCAAATGACATTCGTTGTTGTTGTCAATTTATTTGTCATTGCCTGTTTATTATTGACTCTATAAAATGTCTCCTTCCCTAGATGTAAACTAGAAATACTTTCATCATTTGTTTGTAATATTTAGGATTCAAAAAAGGTTCGAACTTACTCATATGTTGTCTGGCTGCTCTGATATAAAAATTCATTTCCACAAACAGCGGACCATTGTTGTGAGGCTCAATTTTTATAACATATTTGGCATCATTGCTAACGCTTTTGTCAATATTGTTGGAAGCTGTAATGCAAAAATGAATAGATTAAATCAGTGCTCCGTGCTAAAAGGAAGTGTAAAAATTATTTCCCGTTGTCACGCTTATTTGCTCAGTCAAAAAAGCTTCCACAAATTGTTCCTTAGTCATTAGTGTCTCGAGAATGAATTGAAATCATTTTGTAGAAATCTTTGACCTGATCCCTTTGTTTATAAAATAAGAATCTATGACATTGATCATTGAATGCCGAGGTATGCCTTTAATGAACCAGTGTGCTGGCAAATTTGTATATTGAACAAAATATCTTGGAAACAATAACAACCATAATGAAATAAACAACGAGGGATTGTGAATGTGGCAACAAACGAATGTACAATATCATATTATTATGTATGTCGTTGAATTTGTAATTAATTTCATTTTAGGCTGTTGACCTATGGCAAAACTGACCTAAATATATGTCGCCGAATCCGCCAAACCCAATAGGGTCACCCAGTCTCCATTGATTTTGCGTTATGTCCGTGAGAATTTCACCAGCTGGTAAACGGGTCGGTAATCTGCAGCCGAATGCTGCAACTCTTTTCATCGGAGCTTCTTCAGCTCGTCTTGGTGCCATAATCACCATTCACTCATAAACACTGTACAAAGAAATAATTGACACCCGCAATTAAATTAACTGACTTGTCAATGTTTTTGAGACTAAATTACTTTTTTTCCAAACGTTTCTCTAGAAAATTGTTCTGTAATGTGTTGTGGTTCTACTTTAAGAGATATAATACATTTTTCTTAAAGGAAGTCTAGGAATAATTGAACAATGGTTGTTCATAGTGAGAAATGTAATTTTTCGATAAACTTGGTCAATTGTCCTTATTTCAAAAAAACCTTTCGAAACACACAAATTATTGTTGCTGAGTTTTACTGTCAGAATTTTTATTTTTTTATTTTTTAAATTAACATAATAATAAAAATATCTCGTCTGACAACATTTGATATTTACAACAATTGAATTTTTCAGCAATGTTCTGTGACACTTTGTTGGAATTTGAACACCATGAATATTTCCAACAATTTGAAATATTCTCATGAGTTTCGTAGATTTTTAGAACGTTTCACTGTGAACTGTCACTTAAAGGCTATTTTGATGATTACTTTTCATATACGTCAATTTCTTCATTCGTCTCTTTTCCTTTTTTAAAGAATTTAAATGTAATGGTAATGTTTTTTTTTTTCTTGCAGTACTGGCAATTATTATTATGGTTGAAAATAATGATAACAAATCAAATGTTTTCCATCAAGAAAGAACGATAAAAATGAGAAGACAGTGGTAGACTGAAAGCATTTTATTTCAAAATAGGGCGAAAAAAATGCAATGATACGAACGATGTATAGGTGCGAGCGAAATAAATATAAGAATAGTAATTAAGAAATGCCGAAGTGTTTCGGACCTAAAAATGAGGAAACATGCATGGACTCTGGCAGTCACAAAATTGTACTCACTACTGTGGACCCTAGTCAAGCTTTTTCAAAATATTCCTGAAAAGTGTCACACACAAGAGTTCACTGTATAGGAAAATAAGAAGAGTGGAGAAAAATCAACAATGAAATATAACCACACAAATAGGGTATACTGTTTGTTTTTTCCCTGCCAATACTACAAAAAAAGCGATATATTTTTGAGAGTCTTGCGGTAACGTACAACTTTACGTTCGAACGTGTTTCAAGGGCAATGTTTTCAAATCCACGAGTTCACAACTTCACAAAAGAACGAAATTTCTTATTTATTTTTGTTTAGTTTTTTTTTCGGTCTTAACTCGCCATTTTAGTCCACTTTTTTCTGATATACCACTGTTAGAGGGCTTTTTTGCAAATTGCACAGCGGCATATACTGCCTTTCGATGCGGCTGAATGTAGCGGTGCCACTGAACTGCACAACCGGCCGAGCGAAGCCGACAGTTTTACTGCTGCTAAAAGCGCCACATGTCGACAGAATGCGGCAAAACCTTCGGTCATCTGTGAGTTGCACTTCCCGAAGCTTCTCTGGATACGTGATATCACGATTCAGTGCCTAAAAGTGCCACCAGTCGGCGGTGCAGCGCTAGTGAGGATTTCTTTCAAAATTTAACTTGCCGCGTTATGAATGTTTTACCATTTTTATTCGATTTATTTTCAACGCATAAATTTGCATCGAAGCGATAAGAGAAAGGCCTTCGTTGTTTATCATTGTTGTGGATATTTTTTCACCGATATCGACTGGTGTGTCCAAATGAACCTCGTCTGTTTGAAGTTTTTTTCGGCCAAAGAGTTAACATTAACCAATGAAAACGCAGGATTTAACACGGCGTAAAATGTGCGCCGAGAACGCGCGAGCCACTCTTCGTGCAATGCAACAAACAATGGAGCTCCAGTGGAGCTCAGTGTACCGTGAGCTTCCATCGGTTCCTGTCGCGAGAGGGAGATCGTAAAAGTAAAAAAAAAAGAAAGAAAGATCAACGACAAAGGTCGTGCGCATAACAGTTCTCACTCCGGAACACTTGTCGAGTGTGTTGAAGTTGCTCCGTTTCAAAAGTGCCTTGATTTGTACACTTTTATCGAAGTATTTTTCATTAGAAACTCGCGAAAGTTGTGCTTTTTCGGATTTCGTTGGACGCTTGTTGTTGAAAAATGGCGGACGAGGGCCACGAGAATGGCACGAGCAACGGTGACGTGCCGGAGATAGAACTCATAATCAAGGTTAGTGTGATCGTTCGTAATTATCATCTCTAAAAAAATACCCTGCCAATACGTCGTAAATTCCTAAATAAGATAAAACTACTTATCTGCGATCGTACGATTCTCGGATTATGAACCTCGTGATCGATCTTTCAATATAATCCGGAACGATATACAGAAATGGGCGTGGAACGCCAGACTTCGAGCTCTCAAGCCTTTTCGATCATTTTTTATAGTTCATTTTTATCAGGAACATTTGTCAATAAATGAAGCACAATAAGGACAAAAACTTCATTTTTCAGCTCTGGCTACATATTTCAACTGACACCTTTTAAACACGCGATAATGGTGAACTTTTTTTCGATTTATTTTGGCCATACTTAAATTCAAGGAAAAAAAAATTCGCAGGCATCTCATATTTCCTTCAAGTGACATTCAAAATATCGTCAAAAAAGTCGAAACGAAACGATTATACAGTGGAAACTATTTTATTTTCTTCGTTTTACCGTTATTATAGGAAGAATTCTTTGGAGAACGTGAGCTTAAAATTCAACCAGCAACATAATTTTGGGCTCATAACATTCAAGACTTCTTCCAACACCGTCATGTATTATTTTCCCTCTTGGAAACTGATTTCCACCAAGTTTTTTTAATCATTGTAAATACCTCTGAAAATCGCGTGTTGGATTATCGTCCAGATGCAATACAGAACCAATGATTTCTTTTACTTTTTTTGAACATTCAAGTACTCTCAGGAACCTGATCGTCCCGAACTCTAAATTTGAGCCCAAGTCTCAACAACTGGCTTTTTTAAACGCTGTCGATTTTATAAAATATGATTATATATTTTTTCTCGATAAACAGCGTGAGACATTTTTTCCGAAAGTTTATATGATTTTACATTCCCATAATAAACAATAATTAAATTATTCCCTAAGTTGATATCCAAGTTTCCGAAAATCAACCGAAAAGTTAGCTTTCGCTTCATACTTTTCGACTGCAAAACTGAATGAAAAATGACTGATGAATTACGTTCGTCCAAAATGTAAGGAAAATATATTTTATTAAACGACGAACGAAACAGCTGGAAAAAATACAAAAACGTTTTTCGAGCAATCGATGAATTTCCTAAAGGAAGAAGCAATAATTTTGAATAAAGATCAAATATTTGCAGATTTCTGATAACGAATTAAGATAAGATTCATTTAATTCGTTGGTTTTTTCTCTCCCCTCGAAAATGAAAACAACGTTTCACGACAGCAGTATTTACTGTATCATGTGAATTCTTTTTAAATTCAATATTCAAAACGTTTTTCTAAAATTCGTTACATATTTGTGGAAAGTGTTTCCATCGCGAAAAGTTTCATTTTATATTAATTATTACTCAAATATTATTTAAAAAAAAAAATCAAATACCAAGCAAAAGCGTTAAATTATGAAAAAGTATTCGCTGTCAGAATAAGAGTCGAAGAAAACCATATTTTTTCTTGAATCACTCGAAGCTGAGTAACTGCAATCGATTCATACACATGTTTATCAATGCGATTGGCCTTGAATTAAAATGTATCAGGATCCACGACGAAATTGATGAATTATATAAAAATTTTGAAAACCGAGTAGTTTTTCGCCCAGTTTTTATTTTCAAAATCCATGAATTTTTTGTTGGCATATATTTGCAGCTCGATTTAATTGTTTATGTTTTTTCTGTTAACAGTTTTTGAGGTGTTCCCTTGTTCAGAAATATCGAACTCAAGCTTCCAACACTTTTGAGGTGAAAAAAGGTCATTTTATTCAGAAAAAATGATTTATTTTCACTGGTAAAATGATCGTCTACGAGATTACATTTCGCGCAGACAAAATTACATTTTTTTACTTACAAAAATTCTTGGTTTTCAACAAGACTAACATCAACGTTTTTTTCTCTTTATTTATCAATAAATTGAGCTCCTTTTTTGTCAGAGTCCCTCCAACGGGCCAATGCCATATAAGGAACACGTTCGTTGTTCTGAGCCTCGTATTTCAGGCTCCCCATCCTTCCTTCTGCCGGTTGGGTCCGCCCAATAAAAGTCTCGAACTCGTTAGTCAAACCTCAGGTTGCATGCACCTGGTTCGTATCTTCCCACACTTTTTTCCCTATTCGTGGGCCTTCGTCACAATTATTTACATTGAGGCTATTTCGAATCTATTTATAAATGTCACACGAAACATTAAATTTCGTTGAAAAAAGTCGACTATTTTACTGAATATTACGAAAAAATAATAATAATAAGCGGATAATAACAAAATTTCTGTTATTGGAACATTACATTTTGCTGACATCCAAAATATACGGTTGCAACAGTAAAAATATCGTCGTTATCCAATAAAATTTTGTCAATAATATTATCAAAAAATATATTGGCTCTTTTATTGTTAAATCCATCTTCATTTTTTCTGTTCTAACGATCGAAACTTCGGTTTCGTACGGTTTGTAGTTTTGGATTCTATAGTTTATTGACCTAATGTTGAAACACAGGTAAAGACGTAAGATGTGAGTTTTAACTCGTTTGAACATTGTGACGCATTTGCGAACGTCGACAGTATTTATTTAGTGACTAATTTCAGCGATGATCTATGACCACACACGTCTCGTCAAAGACTCACGAGGCAGCGTGAGATCCGCGCAGACTATCTCGATAATGTAACAACGTCGTACACATCGGTATTAAGCAAATATTCATATTCGGCGGTGACTAAATTTTCGTCGAATTTCAATCCATTCAATACGATGATTCCAAATTATTTATTCATACTTTCGACCCATGTCCCATTCAATCACAAAACAAAAAAAATTAATTATCCTCTATTATTTTTCATCGATATTGGGAGCATAGATCGTTTAAGGGGCGACAAGATTTTTTTTCTACTTTTTATTGTTGCAAAAGTTTGAATTTACACGAAAGAACTGACTCGTCGATGAAGAATCGAAATTTTGTAAATTGTAAGCATGTTTTTGTCTTGATTCCTTTTTTCACACGAATTTCGCGTTGGTCTTTATTCGAGAAATGAAAAATTATCCTTCTGAAGAAAAATTGGGACGATTCACGGGAAGAGAAATAGAAATTAAAATAAAAAATACTGGTTGTAATTTTCAATAATATAAATTCATTTGTACAAAGCAATGAAAAATTCCTTCGTTTTTTTTTGAACATTCACTTTTAGATAAAATTCACGTCGATTCGTCGGTCAGGCTCGTTCTGTCAAAAAAATGGGATAAATGTCAATATTGAACGAATTGATGTTAACATTTCAAAGCAATAAATCTTTCGCATTGGTTCTGCAAATTTTCGAACAATTATAAGCGGTCCACAAACTTATTCAACCGGTTCCGTAATTTTTTTGTATCCTCTACCATTTGTGGAACAACAAAAAGGATAAAGGACTCCCTCGGAGACTTTGCACTATTTCCGATGGAAGTAATTGAACGGTAAAAGCGGTTGCGGTTGTTTTAATACTGACATAAAGAAAAGGGAAAAATACGAGTGACGAGAGAACCGTTGCTCACAATTCCATTCGCAGCGATCACTGGATTCTCGTTTTTAAACTGGAAAACTCTGGACGACCAGGGATTAATAGGCTTTAAAAAGGAAAGTCGGGGGCGAAAGCCAAATCGAGTAAAACGTCGCTAAGATGCAAGAAAGAAAAAGAAACAAATAATTCTGACTGGTTTCCAACTTTTGACGACGTCTTAAGTTCCTGTTTTTCCAATACACCATTTTTTCTAATATCTTTAAATAATTTTTTTCATTATCATCAAACATTGTTCGAATAATGAAAATTCGATATATTTTATTCCAAAATTTTTCTCGAAAGGCTGTTGTTGGCTTTTGAAAAATTGTAATTAAGCGTAAACATATTGTGTACGATTAATCTTGTTAATTGTCCAATCTGAATAAATAAAGAAATAATGAAACTACTCAAATGTTGTGAAACGTTAAAATTTCGTATAACTCTTTGAATCCATCTGTTAATTACACGCGACACGTTGTTTCCAAATGTTTTCTTTTTCGTGTATTTTGTTTCCAAAGATATTTCAAAAATGTTGTAAAGTATACAAAAGGCTAAAAAACCGGATTTCCTTAACTACAAAAGTTTTCTATCGCGTCGACGATCTCAACAGGATCACATGTCCTCGCTTTCGCCAGTTATTCTTGGTCCACTCTCACACTCGTATTTGCACTGTTACGTTACAACTTTTTACTTCAAGTCGTTTGAACTCGTCGTCGCAAACCGCATGAATGGAAGTAGATTTAATTAGAAATTGATTGATCGCGACCTTTCGGTCCCACGTTATTGTACAATTTCAAATATTCAGCAGCATTCGTTTCGTTTTTTTATCGGACATCATGAACCAAATTATCGAAAAAAAACTACTCACTCGGGCAATCATACATGATCGTGGGCAATCATAAAAATTTCAGAGATAAGATATTCCGTCGAGAAATAATATCGAAGTTTTTATATCATTTAAACTTATGATTTTTGAAGAAAGTTTGCATCGTTGAAATGCACCGAAATTCTGTGTTGAAAATTCTTAAGCATCTGAATTGGCTCTTTATATGAAAACACGAAGTCGATAATAATTTATTTATCCGAATGGCAATGATTCACGAGCGTTCAGACTAGAACGTAAAATTCCGCACCAACGAGTTTGTCTTAGTTTCCAAGATCCATATACATCGAAGGCGAATGTACCATAAATCGAGTTCAAATATTCGTCGAGGTCGTGAAGTTGAGAGTATGAGGATTAATCGTTTAAGCTGTTTACCGCGGCACATCTTTCGAGTATCAGTAACGAGAATAAGTGACCTTGTACGTGTATCCAGTCAGCTCGGACGTAAAAGGTTCTTGTGGGACGCGTTATTGATGACGTTGCTCGGTTGAGTGGTTCGAATTGGTGTTCTCAACACCCGCAACGTCAAAAACAAGTTTTCATTCGTCCATTAATATCGTTCCGTTCTCAATTATCAGTTGGAAAGTAGTTGGTAACTGATGCTTTTTGAATTCACGATCGTTCAAGTTCAACCAAACGTTATAAACTGCTTTCGTCCTTAAAGAAAACCCGCCGGTAAAAAATTCGACCCATTTTTATTATGTTGATTATTCGATGGAACTCGAAGAAATATTTTGCTGCGATCTACAAAGTTTGCGAATTAAAGCTTTGAAAGCGGTCAATCTTTTCCCTTTTCTTTTGCTACAAACAATAAAATATGAATAATTATAGAAATTGAAGATTTAATCCGTTGATCCCATCAATTTTACATTTTTTTTAGTTAATATTTTCTTTTTTCGTAGTTTTAGATTCGAGATAAAAATTCAACAGCTCATTAGTGAATGAAAGATTGATCAATTAGTAACACGTAATTAATGAGTAACTGGATATAATGAGGGACGAATTGATTACACAATTAATTAATATCTAAACAGTTTAGCCAGATATTAATTATTTCATTAATTAGAGACTGCACGAAAAAATAAAGCAGCACATTTTCTAGTCAATTGTTCAGATAAAAATATAAATCTACGAGTTAATAACTTGCTTGAGTAATTACCGCGTTGTTAAATCACAAAACAATAATCTTGATAAAGTCCAATACTCGTGTTCAATAATCTACGAATGATTCACTGAAAAATCTCATTGTTATGGAATAAATAATGAGGCTAAAGAGGCTAGCCATTCGCTTTGTCCTCGTACTTGCCTGTTGAAGGGACTGGGAATTCCGGTACCTCTGAGTCATATTCTTCTCTTGGATTTAATCTCGTCTCCATACGCATGTGGTGTGTTTGGCATACTTTACTATGTACGACTTACCGTTATGTAGCAGTGTATCGTACTGGTGCAGTGAACCTCACTAAATTAATGGACGTCGTCGAAAGCTTGCATCGTTGAGAGTCAACAAAATTTTATTTATTCTCAAATGTTAATTAGAAGTTATGAATTTTTTCTGCTCATTATCGTACAGCCATGATTCGTGAGAGGAAAATCTGTTGAAATAATAATAACAAACAAAATGGTGTCAAATTGAATAACAGAAATAACGTTATATCGAAATATATAAAAATTGTCGTCGAAAAATCATTTCCTCGTGTCTCCTTAATTTCAGGGCCATAAAATCTGTGACACTTTGCGTCCACGATGAATGAAATAGTCTGCGGTGCCTTTGCAGACAGACGCGACCCCATCTAACCGTAGAATCATTTTTTTTTCTCTTCATATTCGTGTTTTGCATACGTGCCACTCTCTCGATACTCGAACAAAACTCCTGAGCTCGTGACCATCCCAGATACACGAATCGTTGAATAGAAAATGGTCACAGTTTATTCAACCAACAAAAA
>JACEOJ010000203.1:0-17304 GCA_013761285.1 Campoletis sonorensis
CCTCCTCCTGAACCACCCCTCGATGCCTGTATGTACCGATGCCACACTGGGTGGCACATTCAGACTCGATTCGTCCCCGGCGTACAACAATAATTCACTTCCTACCCATTTCGCTCGCGATATAACGCCACTTGACAATGTACACGGATATTATTTTTTCGTCTACCTTGTTTCTTCTTCATCCCTCCCTGCTTTTTTTTTTTAACGCTTCTTTTTTATTCCTGCGAAAAAGATGGCCGACTGTCCTACATACGGTTCTTTGAGACCCAACGATTTTCTGCTAAATTAGCCGACACTCAATCCCCATTTCGTTCTGTGGCTTTTTGGAAAAAAAAGTTGTTGAACTCTTTATACATAAAAAAAAATGGAGATACAGAGCAGGCATACTTCCCTTTTTTTTATCTCGTGCCTTGGAAATATCGATACTATTGCTTATTGCATTTTTTCGTCCACGTAGCCTTATTATTTTTTCAATTATACTCTCGCTACGCTCTCGATAAAAGTTTTTTTTTTTTCATAACATACTACTACGGTTTTGCTATTTTTCAAATATTAATAACAAATTTTAATACATACTTTGACCGAGCACGAGAAAGTCATTTTTAACGGAACACAACATCGATCGAGGAATTTGTTGCTGGAGGTTTCATTGATTATTCAACACATTTTTATTCGAAATTAACTGCCACGTCTTTTCACATCGCGATCAAAGTTATGTAATAATTTTTCAGTATTATTTTCTTTCGCTTTTTTCGAGATTCAGCCAAACTCAAAGTTCAATATCGTCTTGTCTCGTACTGTTTGAACGATAAAAACAACGGAAAATCCTCGTATGTCACATTGGCGATGCTGAAAAAGATGAAGTATTGGGGGGACGAATAAATCAGTTTTTATTATTATTTTTAGTTTTTGTCTGCGTGTTTTTATTTTTTTTTTTTTCCGTTTTTCACACTCAAACGTGCGTGAAGGTACGTTATCGGAAGACACTGACTCGATCAATCGTGGTTAATAATCTGTTGTTTTGTGTATTCAGTGGAGCGTGGAAAGGGGCTGGGGGCGAGCCGAGGAAGGGGGTGAAAAAGTCGTCGATCATTTTCACTATCGAGCATAGAGATACAGAGCACGACGCGTATATTGGCTTCATCCGTGCATTCATGCAAAAAAGAGGGATGATCCAACGTTACGTTTGAAATTTCTAGTCCCACGCTGCTGCTTTCTCGGCTGACACTAAAAAATGACAGTAATTGACAAATCACGTAAATCACATTTTCAAATCTCCTCTGGGCATTATTGAATCCTTTTGTTTCAATCGTGAAACCTTGAAAACCTTCCAGTGTCTTGATGCTCGAGAAAATCAACACTAGATTACGTGTCAGATTTTTTTTTCAATTATTTTATCGAATCCAATGAGTTTTCTGTCTCTGGAGGTCTTAATTTTAAGTTTCTGAGCATAATTTACCGAAGCCACTTCGTGGGTTCATAATTCTTGAAACAATGGATATTTTTCAAAAATTTTCAAACTTTCCAATCGTTACAACTCTACTCCGTGCGAAATGCCTAACCGTGTCAACAGCGTTTAACGCTCAACTCAATTCGGAGCAGCTCGTCACTTCTCCGACGCTCGCGGGTTCCGCGGTGTACGTTAAGGGATGTTTAAAAAATATTTTTAATTTTGATTGCAAAACAATCGTCAATTTCTAGACGAAGAACGAACTGACATTCACTTATTTTATCAGCATCAACTTTTTTTCGATTTCACCATTTTAGAGTCCCTCCAAATAAAAGTGATGGTTTCGTAAAAATTAAAAAAACTATCAATAAATATGTGTACAATATTTTTGGACCAAGAAAAATTGATCAGACGTAAATTCATCCTCTCCTGGAAATTTCCTCTGGAAACATAATTCTAAACAACCTAAAAAGTTATTAGTTTTTTGTTCTTCAAACCATATAAAAATAGAAAATCGGATGAAATTTCCTTGTCCATCATTCTTTTTGATTCGAAGCAAGAAAACAACCTGATTGAGGTGAAAGAAATAATTCAACCTATATCTCCTTTTCACTTCGTCCCTGTCTCTCTCTCTTTGTTTGGTTGCTTTCATGTAGCTACTGCAGAAGCTTTTGAACCAAGCAGTTTCTCCGAGGCTCTTAAAGCAAAAGCATTGTAGCTCGTTGGCCGATTTAATTAAAGCGTCGATTAAACGGTCAATCACAGTTAACCCCATTGGGTTAAGCCAGTCACGTCACCGCGTAATTCCATTATCCGTTGGTGGTCGCTCTGACATTTCTCTACCGCGGATTTTCGCGAGACATATCAAGCTTCCAAGTATCTTTTCCTCGCTCTTTTTCTCATTCGTTTCTGTACACGAAACATCAACTAACTTTAACTCGAATAAGATCGGACTTGGATGGTTTCTGTACTTCCAATTTTCCGTAAAAAATCGTGCGAAGCCACGTAGGAATGTTATTGTTATTAATATTGTCCGTAAAATTGATTTAGTAACGTTGGTGAACAAAAATTTCAAGAAAACAGTAACTTTTCGGTCCTGAGTCGATACAAAATACAATTTTTCCGAGTTTTCACTAATTCCTAGCTTCGTTTACTGACCACACTTGGTTGAAAATTCGACCGATGGAAATTTGCACGTTATACAACTTTGGAAAAACGGATTAATATTGGTTTTCAGCCAATATTACGAAAGCTTTCTTTTTTCTTTCTGGGATCATACGTGGCTTTATTAGCCGGGTTGGCAGGGTAAATAAAATTTGAAATTCGAATAAAAATTCAATAACGACGAAGGAGGATGTAAAAAAGGAGCAAGACGAGGGGGATAAATTAATAGGGATGCTGGGTTTGATCGAGAAATCTCTCTGTTGAAATATCTCGTGGTTGATGCTGAAAAAAGTTACTCCCAGCTTCATCTCCCGGCTTTACCGTAGCCGTGTGTCGTTATATATTGTAAATATAGTTATATGAAATCATTGATATACGTATATCGGTGTATAAACAGTGATGAACGGTCTCTGGACCGTATAAATCTCATTATACTGAACTTCATTCGATCAAACCTCCCCTCACGTTTTTCTCTCGGCCCTTATCCTCTTCGCCCCGCGCCCCTTTTCTTCTGCACTGTTTATTACGAGCTCGGGATCTTCGGAAGAGCCCGGAGCGAGTTTCGCCAACTTTTCAAATGTTCCCTAGTGGCTAATATCTTTCGTTGGCCAATATTCCACAACGCGGCGGCCTCGGAATATTATTTTCTTCTCCTTGCTGCTGCACCCCTTTTTCATTGGGCCTCATTCCTTTTCCACTCGTTTATCTATGGATTTTATTGGTTACAATTTCAGAAAAACCGTGAGGCCGAATAGTTTATGCAAAAAAACGAAAAGTTTTGAGCGCGAACCTCGGAGAAATACTTTTTTTATACATATCACGAGGAAATATAGGATTTTTGCATTATCGTCTGACCTATTCCGACTCGTACTACTGAAACTTCTTCTACTCGTGGTCTCAGGCACTGTTGGGAAAAAATGACCTTTTCCTCTGGTTTATGGCTTCTTATGTTTAGTGGTCACGACTGTACAAAAGGTGCAGAGATGATGATGAAAAAAAAGAAGAAGAGCTGGGAAGGATAGAACGGTGGGATGAAGCGGTTTTTTTTTCACCACGAAAAAAAGGGTCATACGATTTGATGAATTTCGAAAACTTGGCTGACCTTTTGCGACTGTTATTCCTGCGTTTTTATTAACGCATTTCTTCTGAGACTACAAGAATAATTATTGACCATTTTTCTCTCGTTTACGAATGAAGTTTATTGTGGCTATAGTTACAGGAGCGGAAAAATAAGTAAATTTTAATGAAGCTTCGAAGGGATCAGGG
Organism: Campoletis sonorensis; assembly: GCA_013761285.1. Lineage (NCBI taxonomy): Eukaryota > Metazoa > Arthropoda > Insecta > Hymenoptera > Ichneumonidae > Campoletis > Campoletis sonorensis. Next base: position 3,881 of record JACEOJ010000203.1, read on the forward strand.
GGAGGGAGGCAGAACCTGGAGATGAATGGACGAGGAGCAATTTTTTCAAAAAGAAACAAGACAGAAATTGCTGTTGATTGGATTATTCTGGGTTTAGAAGCTTTGTCTGACCTATTTCGACTGTTACTACTGCGAATTCTTCTACGCATTGGTTCCGAGACCGCAAGGAAAATTAATGGCCATTAAACGTGGCCTTTGCACCGTGCTTGGAAGATTGACGGTGATGGCTTTTATCCAAGTCTCCTTCCTCTTTCTCGCCGTCACGGTTGTTGGTAAAGCCACGTAAAACATAAAACTAGGACGGCCGAGGAACCCTCGTAAAACGACCCGCTAAAGCTATACCTCGCGCTAAATCTATAACTCTCGCGCGCATCAAAGTGATTTTCGTTTAAGCTTATACACAGGACATTCCTTGACGAATCCAAATATTAAAAACAAAAAAAAAACAAAAAATACAATCGCAAATAATCAGGGGAACGGTTGGTCGAGTGGATTTTCGCTCGGGCTCAGAAGTCGAAGGTCCCGGGTTCGAATCCCAGGCCAAACGACAATGAAAATTTGATACTATTTTTTTTCAAGTGTTTCTACGGCGATCCCGGCTGTTTTGGACCCTACCCTTATAAAATACATGTCGATACCTTCTTTTTCGTGACGGCTTAAGCAGCCGGTTCCGAGTTCCACTTATGGACGGTTCTCAGCGTTCGAATAAATAACTCAATGGAATCTCTGTCACCGGCACAACATTTTGAAAAGTTCCATTTTTCGTGAATCGTCGAGCATAAATCGTTGAAAACAAATATTGTTTTTTAAGTTATGGTTTTTGTAGGAAAATACTCGATTTAATGAAAGTCAAAATTTGCAATAATAGCTGAAAATCATTATTTCCGATATTTTTAGAATTTTTATGACGACGTTGTCACACTCCGGGTCTGATTGACCCAGTGTGACAACGTTAAGTCAACGGTTGAAACGATTCTTGCAACGGTGATGAAAAAAATCGTTTTATATCGGTAACGAAAATCAGAAACTAAAATAATGATGAAAAAAGTGAAGATTGACTACAGGTGAAGTAATTTTTACGGAATGACCTTCCCATCGGTAACTGAAGGTCATTTATACGTTGATCCACCAACTTTCGAGTCTTCCTCTTGGCCCGATGACGTTCTTTATCATTGTTGAACACGTAATACCATAGAAAAAGAAGAAAAAAAAGGTTTTACAGGTTCGAAGCTTTCGAACGTCATCAGTTTCATCCCTTCAATTTATTTTACAATCGATACATGACGGTGTACAGCGAGAACGGAGGTAGGTTGAGAAAGACACGAGGATCGTACGAGAAAGATCATGAAAGCTTGAACGTTACCTCTGTCACGTTTTTGAGGGTTGTTAACCCTTAAAATGAAGTTCGTTTATGTTTTGTTTTCGTGTTTCACGTTTGTGGAAGTTGGGTACTTCAGGGCGTGACTGTGAGACACGCACGGTATCTCGCTTTACTGACATCTCGTCGGGATGAGTTTATAGGGGTGCGAGAAAGATGGAGAGAAGGGGAGGATTAGGAATAGGGGAGGAAACGAGATTCCGGTCACAGGATATAATAGGATAGAGCTTGTGTCAACGTCGTTACTGCGAATATCCTCTCCATACCCTGTCTCTCTCCTTATCAACCCACAACCCCCCCCCCCCCCCCCTTTTCATCCTTCCACCCCGTCGTTGTATATCCACAAACATATACGTAACAGTTTCGACCCTGCTCCCAACTTTTGATACTTTTCTTACGAGCTTCAAACTTTATCCTATTTTCATCCCTGCCTCTTTCTCTCACTCGATTCATCCCCATATGCTGCTGTAAAAGAAAAACTACCCTTAAATGGGGTTACAGTCAAAAGTAAAGAAAAAAAATCTACGCAATTGCACCAGCCAAATGAAAGGCAAAACATTTTTAACATTTCATCGTTAATCCATCACGCGTCGCATTTCATTCCAACAGTAAAGATTTTAATCTAATTTTTTTCTCCTCCATTTTGTCTGTTTTCTTCATTTGTATTTGTGTGCTCCCGGATCGTCCTCTCGCTTGTTGCACCATTTGATCCCTTAACGTACCAAGTATTTCTCATAAATTCGACTCATAAAATTTCTCAAGCATTACGTCACGCCTTCAATATAGTAATTTTCGTCGGGGTAAAATTCACCTCGTGTATTCACGTCCGTATGCCAAGGATTTATTATACGTTCACGTACAGGAATCACGTTTATCCGGAAAACCTTTCATCGTCGTACGTATATTCACGAAACTTCGGAGAAGGTCGAGATGCATATTATTACACACCCATACACAAGCCAGATTCTCTCGTCGTATACATGTAAGAAAAAGAGAGAGGGAGAGAGAGAGAGAGAGTTTAAGGGGAAAGGCTTATACTCTGTGCATTACTTGGGCCGGTAAGCCAACTCAGTAAGTATACACGCTCGTTGAATTTCACGAAGATTGGATGGAACTCTGCTGGTGCACCGAGACCGTGGTTAATTATCGGTGTCCTTCACCCTTTTCCCTCGTATTCCCACTTCCACGCTGTCTCGATAACCCCTTTCCTCGATGTTTGTACATACAAATACGTCACTTTGACTCGGTTGCTTTTACCGATAAATTTCCATCGAAATACGACCAATTGTCACATCTACAGGGTGTCTAAATCATTTCGCGTCTTTATACATCAAATAACGGTACAAGAAAATGACATTGAAATCGACTGCTGCAAGTGAATTTATTCAGTTGTCACTTAACTTCGAAATTCTCGGACCATTTTACATCGAATCACCCATACATTTAAACCAAATGCATTTTACACATTTTCCATCTGTCCGGATAGAAAGTATTCGCCATGAAATTCCAGCACTATGCTCGGAGATAAAACATCAGTCGAGCTGAAGACAGTATTTATTTGAGAGGGATGAAAGGGAAAAAGTAGAAATGGCCATGCATGAACGGACACAGAGAAACACTTTTTTCCCGACTCCATTCAAGGGTTTTGGCCGAGCAGAGAACTTTACAGAGTTGTTAAATGAAAAATGCTTCGCATTTTTGTAACACAGTAACCATTTTTCTTGTCTATTTAGTTATTATTATTTATTTTTATTGCTAAAGTCAATAGAAACCATTTTCTTACTCGAGGCTGATGAAATATTTGAAATATTCATTCACAGATTCTGATCGAGCGAGATTTTATTTGCAGATAGCAAATGACGTGGAATTTGCGTTGAAATAAAAATGATAAACAATTGGAAAAATTAATCGATATCGATTTTTTTAAATAATTTTGCAATTTGCAACATTCTTGAGCAGTAATTCCGATTATATAATTGTTCCCGAGCACATCTGCCACTCGGGACAATTCCCCGGAGTCATTGGCAAACGTATCCTCGTAATTATTTCACATTATTAACTGCTCGGTATCGTCAAATTTCATTATCCCGAAAGCGGCGATAGAGATCGATCGATTACAACTTTGAAATAATAATAGCTCGGAGACAATTTATCTCTCGTGCATTGTGTTCCACTGTATTTTCAATTATTGTCCGCATTCCCAAGTAATTCCGTCCAATCAAACTACGAAAAATCATTTTCGTGCGGATATTTATATTCGTACGATTTATTCTCGTGTGAATTGGACTGCAGGGAATCGTAAAATGTAAATATAGCAAAAGAAATCAACAAACACGAATTCTTTCGAAACCCCCCCATTTCCAAGCAGTCGTCATTTCCAGTTTATTCGCATTACGAACGATTAATTAGCATTTTCAACGATTACGACTCATTGCTTCATAACCTAAATGACGACCCATAAAAAGGCCTGAACAAAAATGAACCTCACGATTAAAATAACTCATGAATAAAAAATCCGACATCAATTAAAACCTCTGGAAAAATTGCCACTAAATGAAAAAGCCTCCTCCCGCAATAACAACGATTTTTTATTATCTCAAAATTGATAATCCGAAAGAAAATTTGCATAAAAACGAATGATCAATTACGAGACGAGCATACATTTCATATTCTCTTATTTACAAGCCATTTTTTATGAGAAACAAAGTTCTCGTAGAACGAAAAGTCATCGTAAAATTGTAACATTGTATATAACGATAGTCGCGAGAGGCCTTTAAGGAGAGAGAGAGAGAGAAAGAGAGAGAGAAAAAAAAGTACATCGAGCTGTTGGCACACATATTGTGTAATGGAGGTAATAGCAGAAATGGTATGAATGTATGTAAGTGGAACGTATAAGCGCCAGGTGCCTTTATCGGTGCTGAGCTATTCCAGTCCGTGCACTCTACTACCCCACATTTACCACCCTTACTTTCTTTCCACAACACACACACATATCCATGAAAGCTCTACACCCACAAATATGAACATATGTGAGGAGCATGTATATGAGAAAAGCTTGATAAACACATATGTAATATTCTCATGTAAAATAAAACGTTGGCTGGCCACCAGCAGCCCCTGGACAACCCCTTCGCCCCTTTTTCTAGCCTCCAGCCCACGTTCCAACTTTTCTTCCCCTCCCTTCTTCACTTTTCTTCGTGTTGCTTTGTGCCTTTGAATAACGAATACATTTATTATTACCCCCTGTGTGTTGTTTCAATACTTTCTCCCTCTGGCTTCATATCTTTTTTTTTTTTACAATTTTTTTTTCTCTGATTTTCTCTCATTTTACTGTCCTTTTTTTTTTCTTTTTTTTTCTACGAGTGGCATGCAGCCTGCTGATGCCAAAGGAAATTACACAATCTGATACCCAACTCATTCTACACCTGCTAACGTTCCACCTGCAACACTCTTTTTCTCTTCACGTGTGTGTCTGTGTTTGTTTTTTTTTCTTTTTTTTTTCGTTTATCTTTTTTATATACTTTTGTTGGATTTCTTTTTTGGTTCGCATTTTTATGCTTTCTCGTGCTTTTATTTTCTTTCTTTATGCTCACTCTCTCTCTCTCTCTCTCTCTCTCTCTCTCTCTCCTTTATTTTTCACCTTTTCACCCTTCACCGTTTCACCCTTTTCACGATTTTTCTCACTTCTCGTTGCTTTGCTACTCCGAATCGTTGCTGCTTTTTATTGCGACACGTACGTTACTTCCACTTCGAGCACGTAACCCCATTTTCGCACTTGCCTTTAGCCCATGTACAGCTTTTGTTTTTCTTTCATTTTTTTGCTGCTTTTGTTTCTTTCGGGTCTTTTTAACCCTCTCCTTCTGCCTCATCATTGCCTGATTCTTAACTTTGACTGAACAATTTTATCAAAAATGACTAAAGACGAAGGTCTTTTCTAAACAAAAGCTTTCTCCTCCCTAAATATCATCCCCTGTCTCGAATTTCCCCTGATAAAGCAACGAAAAATTATCGAGCATTTGGAGTTTCGGTCGAAAAAGCCATTTGGGGAGTAATCACCTATTTTTTATTACACCCCACAAATACCATACACGATTTGGAATTATGCTTTAATGTTTATTGGCTCGGTCTCAGCGCTCTTGTTATTATTATTTTGCCAAACATTGATGAAGCCCTCATTTCCTCTCTCTCTCTCTCTCTCTCTCTCTCTCTCTCTCTCTCTCTCTCTCCCTCTAGATTTTTACTTCCATCCTTCCGCGTAGCTCTTGCTCATCGAATTATGGTGCATAAACATGGTGACTCGGGGCATGATTAACGATTAATTGCTCGGTAAATCGATTCTGTCCCTCCAGGCATTTTAAATCTGTGTATATCGGTATACTTGCACACCAACATAATAACATTTTTGAACTCAGTCTATCGCGAGTTTATACGCGTTGTGTACTGCCAGCTGTGTCTTGTTCTCGTGTCCTTATTTATACATAGCCTCCAGGACCAAATCGTTACAGCATTCGATACAAAATTTACATCCTCATGTTTGTACTCTACGAAAATAAAATACGATATGAAATATTTGCAGCGCTGCTTCAATCGAGTCTTTTTAAAAGTGATTTTCCATCCAGAGATTGAGTACATTTTTTTAATACATTTTTTTTATCCAATAAAATTTGTATCTCGTTACCTTTTTTTTTAGAATTTATTTATTTCGTGTTGCTTTCCACGGTGGCCACTGGGCGAGCTCGTAAATCCTGGTGAAATTGGTATTTTTTGACATTTTTTTTTTTTTTTCAAACAATCGCACAATTTCCGACTTATCCAATGGTGCGAGAGTCAAATTCAACACGCAATTATTCTGGCGGTGGTTTAAGTTTGAAAAAGTACAGTGTATTTCAATTTTTACGGAATTTTCTTGGGTCAAATTGACCCCGAAACGAATATGAGGGTAAAATAAGGAACTAAATTTTGAAAAAGTGAAAAAAAATTAAGTTTATTATTATTTAGTGTTTGCAATAAAAGAAATTAGACAAGTTCCATTGTTTTCAAGTAGAACAGAAGCCAGTGAAGTGATTGACAATTTATCTGGAAAATCTATTTAAAAAATGAAAAATTCTGTGAAAAATTTGTGTTATTCGGCAGATGCGATGGTTAATTGGATCAGGGCAATTAAAAACCCACTTGGAAATGGATTTTGTATTGATTTTGGTGAAATTGATTGGTCCAACGCTACTTTGATGCTCGCCAGATCTCAACATTAATTCCTGCTTTTGGAAGGATTCATTTTACAATGTGGAACAAATAAATTATTATCATAACCCATTTTAGGAGGAATCAACTTTGCAAAATGACGTCGAAAACATGGGCCATTATTTCTCTCCCATTTCCTATGATTTTACCAATATTTGTATATATATTTACAATGAAGCTCGCCTCACTCAGAATTTAACTCGTCAACCTGTTGATCCTTCTTTCACCACTGTGCGGATTCTCTCGGTTCTCCATTTGGATGCTCTATCCACTCGCTGTTTGCCCAACATCGATCGAAATGTGGATTAGAGTGAAATTTCTCGAATATCTACCATTTCGACGAATGAGGAAAAGCGAGAGATGGATCGAGTGACAAGGAGAGAGAGAGAGAGAAAGAGGGAGAGAGAATAAAATATAAATATATTATTATATTGAATTAATATTAAATTATTTTTCGTATAAATGACGAATGATTATCGAAGTAATTATTTTTCCGAACAATTCCCGTTAGTCGTCGATCACGAGAATAATTTCTGGTAATTGACAATAATTGCTTTTCGTAATAAGGAAGCAGCCTCATTTCTAGTCGTTTGCAGTAATGAATGAGGAGTCGAAACATTTTGTATTTATACGTTTATGAATTTCTTCATTGCATGCTCCGCAACGATTATTAATTGTTAATTAATGTTTCTCTCTCTCTCTCTCTCGTATTCAGAAAGCATATTTAATCGCTTACCCGAAAGCGATTATATCATTTGCTCGTAATCCGTTGACATTGTCACGCGAACGAACGTGGAGACTGACATGTGCAACGACACGTGCCCTGCAGACATTCAAAATCGAAAACTTTCGTCTTTGTTTCAAATTGAGGACGTAAATGTAGATGCTTTTATAGCCACTTTGTGTTCCGAAAACTCAAGTTTTAAATATATTCTTAGGAATCAATTCTTAAAAATAGCAAATTTAAATTTCTTTGCCTTGAAATTGCATAAAAATTTCAAAGAGGTTCCCTGGCTGTGGGAACGTAACTGTAGAAACTTCGACAATTGATCTGCAAGCTTCAGCTGTTGTTGTAATTAACTGACACAGATTAAACATTGCTTTTCAAGGGTCAACGCGACGATACGGCTTCGTCGGTGAACTTAAAAAAATGTAAAAAATTCCTAGATTGTAAAAATGATGCATTTTTGAATGGATCTCAGCTTCCGGGTTGTATTTTTTATTCTTCCATTTTGTATTCTTTGTTTCAATTGAGCAACAGAAAATTTGATGCTGGGAACAAGAAAATAACAATCTCTTATGAGAAAAATAATGTCAAAAAAAAAAAGGAACGTAAGTGAATAAGCTCAACTTGTTGATCATGAAAACACGAAGAACATTAATTTGAATAAATGAATAGAAAATGATCGAAAAAAGTTGTAAGCGTGGCGTAAAATTCCGCAGCAAACAAACGAACAAAAATAAAAAGGAAGAAGAATGAAACACATAAAAAGTAGGTTCCTTGAAAGTACGAAATAAATAATCAGACATGTGCGCGCTTACACATGAGAATCAAGTTGCAAGCGCCACCATTTATTTATTCATGAAACTCGCTTGTACCGTGATATGGAACGATTGCATTCTTCACATGTCAGGGTTGTGTGTGGCATAAAAAAAAAATCAGTTCTGTATGTTTAGCGTGTGTGAGAGTCAAAGAGAGAGAGAGGGAGAGAGAGAGAGAGAGAGAGAGATAGAGAGAGGAGTGTTCGGATTATCCTCGTTCCGTCACACACGAATGTCGAGTGGCCGTGGTGTGGGTCGAAATAGACGGTGCTTTTGTGCGAGTTCTCCAATCGATTAGAGCACGTTCTATTCGAAATAATCGTCCATGATGAACAAAGCTCTGCAATAACATGCTAAATGCACCACGGACACATGTTTGTTGGGAGAGCGAACTACCCCTAAAAATCATGACCTTGAACAATTTTTCGTGACCGAGATTTTCGATCGATTCTGTTAAAATTTGAGTCACACTTTCGAGTACCTTTGGGGTAATGAGAAAAAAAATATGGTTCGGAAAAACGTGATACAATATAAATTATAACAAATTTAATCCAGGGCCGCAGTTTAAAACGATTTTTTCTGGACAAAAACAACCCCTCGTCGGATGGATCGTAATCTGAAGTGATCCATGGAGAAGTGTTTTAAAAGCAGCAAGATAAAGCCTCATTAATATCCGAAATATTCATAGCCTTGTAATCAGCCACCCCCGGTCGTAAAAACAACCCTTAAACTTTAAGGAATCTCGTTAAACTTATCTCGTCCACGTGTTATTTTATAATCGTCCCCTTGTCTGTTGCAGGTAAGGCAAATATTCGTTGGACCTCGTCATCGTAATAATTATCATGGGGCTGCCCATTGAATTTCTTTGTTTTCCTGGCTGAGGATTAATGGCGGTGAGGTAAGAAAGAATAATAAATGGGCTATGTGTATGTTGCTGTTGGTTAAGTGGAGTAATTTGAAGGAACGATGAGAGACAATTAGTTAGAGTCTTGGAGCAATATTTGGACTTTGCCAAGGGGAACTGATGGCTTGGGGTTCAAGAGGGGGGGGGGGGGGGGGGGGGGGGGGGGGGGGGGGCATTGAAAGGGGTGACGCGTTAAAGGGACCAGAGTGTACATCATATCGTAATCTTAATTCAGTGTTCTGTTGGCTCTGGTTGTATGATTTTCCTCGTTGAATCCATGCTGAGAAATAATGGGCAAGGAAGAGAGAAAGAGAGGGTTGTAAAATGATGTTGATGGTGTTGGGGGTCGGTTGTGGGAGGCCACTGTGTCTTGGGCACCCGTCGAGGGTGAGATTCTCTCGTGACAAATCGCTTTTAATTTCTCCGGGCTGTTTACCGAGTCGTGGCAACCTTCTCGAATTAATTGGCCGTCCTCTACTTCCACCCTCCGAGCGAGCACCTTTCTTACAACTCTGCCTGACGTTTTTCAGCCGCTTGTGACTCCAGAAATTCACCTTATCTTATCGTCGACCACTTAAACCCATCGCGACTCCTCCACGACCTGGTCGTCGTGTGTCCCTCCTGAAAGCTCGAGCTTTCTCCGCCTCGGTTCACCAAACTTGCCCACAAAGCCACTGCCGAGCTTCCACACCCAATCCCTCGCCGTGAACCTTGCCCTTTCCTCGAAGGTACACAGAACGTCAGATCTGAAGTGGCGATTATGAATGCAGACGGGACCCCGTGTAAGCCTCTCGGAGCCCTCTGTTTGCACAAACTCCAAGCTTACTATCCTGATGCCCTGGTGCAGATAGCAAAGGATCCACCCTTCTCGCTCCTAGCCCTTCACTCACACTCCCCCGCCCGCCCACCACTTCTTCCATTGGGAACCTCGCAAGGGATGGTTTATGGCCGTCACTGTCCCTCAGCGTTCTCAACCCAAGACCAATGTCTTCTAACATCAGAAAATATAGACCTGAAGGCGGGAGACCTAGTTGGAATTTTCGATAAATCAATTTCATTCATTTTTTCATTTCCTTAAACTAGAATATCTTTCGAGTATTTTATTGCGACTAGTTGCTAGTAAATCGGACCATTATTCCCTCGAAAATACCCGAGAGCAAGGGCAGCTCGTCGGCAGCAAAAATGAACTGCAGGTGAAGCTAATAAAGCGGGGGCAAGCTTATTAAATGGCTCGGGAATAGATGATTCCAGGTAAGTTACAAAATAATTTTTTTATCTGCATGCAAACGGTACTCGACACTTTGAACGCGTTTTTCTCGAAACCATGTCTTTAAAGTCGGTTATCACGTGGTGAAAATTCTATGTTCCCATTATGGAGCTCATTCAAGGGCTCACATGAGTCCAAGTCTCGATTTCCCTGGACCCTCTGGCTTGGGTATTTTTAAATTTTTTTTTCTCTCCCTCTGCGATTAGAACGTTTGTCCAGTTGCAGATTCTCTGCGTTAAGCTCTTTGTTTTGGTAATCTTTAATAGGCAACGGCATCAGCCTCATGTTCTTTTGAAGGTTTAAGGTCTTCCAAGGGCTTTGAGGACAAAGAGCTTGTCTCCGGTTGCACCCGATTTGCAATTTACTGAGTGAAGCCCCTTTGCTTGATATCAGTCGATACATTCCAGTTCCATCGCACATGGCGTGGCGGTTATACACATTGAAACGCACGCGGCAACACGTATCCTGAAGAGCTATCACGTCGTGGACTCCTGCACACCAGACGATATCATTGACGTCAAGGAACTCGTCGCCATTCTCCTGCATCAGTTTCGGTTGCTCGTGAAACGACATTCATTCCAAATCGACCAGCGAACGACCTTTTTTCTCGTGTATCTTCTGTCAAGGTCATTCCAATCGTTAAAAGGTCAAATTAATAATACGATCTCGGTCGAATACCGAGCTTTGTTTTTATACCCTGACCTTGGAATGACATTGAACCGGGGTAAAGGTCATTCTGACTATTTCTGTCGCGCATCACATCCGTAGTAAACTCAGTTAGAGGTCATGATTCTGTTACGTGTTCAGAAAAAATTCTTCTCTGGCTTTTCCATGCCTAAGGTCATTTTCGAGGTATATTCATCGACCTTGACCTTTCCAACTTGCATGGATCGTGACTGGTACACTCTAGAGGATCGCGATTTTTTTTCACCTCTGCAGACGTTCTTCACGACTCGTTTATATGACCAAAGACCATTCTGTAGCTCGGAGGATCTAAAAAATACACTGAACGACATGAAAAGCTCCTTTCATTTTCGCTCCAAACAAAATTGCTATTGCGGCACGTTTTCTAACTGAAATTTCGAGCTTACTCTTCTTACATCTTTTTTCATTGAACTCTTTCACAATTCATTCAGATGGTGTCCGCGCCCTCAACTACCCGCGTTTTCCATTGCAACTCACTCAATGGTTTGGGGTAGGAAAATCTTTCATTATTTTTGGTTAAGACGGGGCTGGGAAAGCTTATGTCACATAGGCTGGAATTGCCCATGTGTTGACTGAACTCCGAGGCTGGCCAGCCTGCTCTAGGATCTCATCCACTCTGCTACGACGATCCATCTCTCATCCGATGCATCTGATCCCTTTGAATGTATTACAACGTACACTATCTCGTCTAAGTCACTTGGTACATAGACTATTCTGATCGACATAGACGGCTTCATAGTCATGTACATTAGTCCGAGCTTGACAAGGGTAGATTAGAAAACAATCCCGAGTGATGGGAACTGACACTTTTTCCTTGTAACTAACCTTGAAAAATGGCGGAAAAATATGAAAAAGTATGTAACTTCAAAAATGCGTGAAATTTCGAAAAAAAAGTCAACATTTCAGTAAAATTCGAATTGGCAAATGAGTTTGGAGGAGTTTGCAGGAAAAAAAAAGTAAAAAGAGTCACTTTATTAAAAAAAAAGGGGAATTAATTGACTCGATAACTTTTCAACATTAGATTATTTTTATTTAGTTTTGAAAAATATTATTTTTTCATCGTTGCTCATCATATTGAATGAGTAATTATTTTTATTTTTCTTTTACTTTTAATTTCATTTGGAAGTGTAGCCATTTTTGAAGGATGAACATTCCAACGAATAATTATGAATATCAGGTGTTTGTTTGGTCAACATGGCGGCTTCTGTGGGGAATGTAACACGCGGCAAAGCTCTCGTATTTCGAAACCCGACGAGGGTGAAACAAAGGGGAGAGAGTGGAGGGAGGCGGCGGATGTTTACTGCGAGTTGAACATTATATTTACTTATTTCGCGTTGTTCTCTGCAACGACTTTGTTTAATATGTTGATGTTTCGAACAAGTGTCATCCGGCGTGTTAACACGATATTAAATTTATCGTATATTCTCGTTATTAAATTCGAAGAGGAGCGTCGGTTTGTGGATTCGATTTGTTGGGGAGGGAAAAATCGAACTCGTTAAAATCACGGCTTTTCAATTTTCTTTCCTAATATTTTCTATCAATTTTAATTCACTTCGAATTTATTACCATCTTCAAAAAATTTAGATAAAAATTTCGTAACAATTTTCCAATTTTCATTACTTCGAACTCGGGATTTTTTTTTTTTTTAGTTACAGAACCGTGAATTAATTATAAATTATTCGTAAAATTTTGGAACCCAAATTTGATGACAAAATAAATATTTGAATTAATTAATCGAACTATTTTGGGTCCAGTCTCCGAATATTTCGAATCAACTTAAAGTAAATTCACTATCGATTCTCCCACCTCGGCTTAATCGATATTTCAGCAAGAAAGTAAAGCTGCAAAAAAAAATGAGACTTGGAATTTGCTTGAAATCCTATGTTATAAAATATTTAAGAAGAAAAAAAAATGATAAATAAGGAAGAGGAAGATGATCTTACTCAGCATAGCAGGGGCGACGAATATTCCTCTGAGAGGACGAATAGGACATATTTAGCATTTTAATATCGCGCATCAGGGGTGGCAATATACTGGCTTGGCTCTCTCTCTCACTCTTTGTTTCTGTCTCTTTCACTCTCTTTCTCTTCCCCTGACGATTCCCTCTAGGCCTTCATTCAACGAGATGTCTCGCATGCCACCCCCAACTGGCGCAGCATCCCCCAGCAGTCTTGGCTCTTTGATATACAGCCGTTTGGGATAGCGAAATGGAGGGAAAGAGGAAAAGGGAAAAACACCCTCTTTAAGGAAAAGATCTTTGTCTCTTCCTTCAACGGGTGTATTACTTTACGACATACTTGTGGCTCCCCCTCTCCCTCTCCCTCTCCCTCTCCCATGTATATTTCATCTTTATCATACACTTTTATCATTCTTTGCATCGTCATCTA
>JACEOJ010000203.1:17314-30289 GCA_013761285.1 Campoletis sonorensis
TCATATTTATCGATTTTTTCTTATGGTCTGAACAAACACTGACCTTATCTACTTCCTCCACTTTCTCCTCTTCCTCCGTCCATTTCGTTCTACTCACGGTCTTTCATTTGTATTTTGAATTTTCAAACAGTCGCAATATTCATACTCGACATTCTTCGTCAGTAAATCCACCCTCCACTAAGACATTTTCAGTTCGTAATATGCGTCGCTTGTTTGAAGGAGAATCCAACGTACGAAGGGATGAAAAAAATCTTATTTTAATAAAATCGCAACGGAACGTCCCAATCGCAAATTCTTTTCTCGTTCGTTTCTCTTCTTAATACGATAACAAATTCTTCAAATCTACAATATACGTTTGTAGGAAATAAATGGAAAAAATGAAAAAAAAACTGATAATTTTGGGTTTGTTTGGCTTTGATCTAGAGGGTGAAAAAAATATTGAAATTCTGAATATCATTTTGTCATCGATTTGACCTGGAAGGGCTCGTATATCAATAGGAATAGTATCCAAAGTAGTAAAACGTACGAAAGCTCGTACATACCTCGAGATCTAAACGAACGTTCGTAAGTAAACAAGTAGTATACGTCTGTAGAACTCGGTGAGGAGTGCACATCGGTAAGTGGATAGAGAATATGTGCAGAAAATGTCGAAAGTGCACTTCACTCGATTGCATTTCTTGCGACAACTATCAAAGCTGCACTCGCTAGAATTTTAATAAATACGCGTGTGCAAATTGATTTTCGGAAAGGAAGCAATTAAAATTAAGAGATCCTTCAAAAGTGAATGGGTACAAACATAAATGTTGAAATTCACTTGGTGATCTATTCAACGAAATAACTTTTCATATGGTAAATATTAACAAAAATAACATTTCGAAATTTAAACTTTTATTAAATTGCTGAGGGAGAGAAGATTTATTCAAATGAAGATGTTTAACTGGAAGAACATTGATCATTAAAAATTTGTCTCTGCTCAAAGGACGATGAAATATTTTGCGGGTTGACTGAATTCTTTTCCGTTAACTTTAAATATAAAAAATCGCAACAAATATTTACTGATATTTAATAATTTTGTTAAACAATTACATTTGGTATTTTGAAATGTACTTTGGAATTTTTTCAATAAAAATCGACTAGAGTGCTGCTCATGAAAAGCGAATGACGGACACTCCGGGTCAAATTGACCCAATATGTCAACGGCGAGCTAAACACATCTGAAAATATTTCCGATGTGTTTATTAATTTTTCACCCTTTCGCCAACGCCGATAGCTTATCACGAGTGACACGTACGTTATTAAAGTATTACGAGTTGGCGAGTACGTTATCGAACAATCGGATTTTCATACATGGGGAGTTACCAGTCTGCCTCGATGTGGTGATTATTAATTAAAGGGCACGATAGGACCGGACACTTCTCGTTATACACGGTATGTTCGGTACGTTTAACTCGATCGTGAGATTACCAAGGAAATAGAGACGTGAGAGAAAGGTAAAATGTGTATGTGTGTGAGCGAGAAAGAGAAAAAGAGAGAGAGAGAGAGAGAGCAGCGAGAGTGCTAGGGGTTGAAAGAGCCTTCAGAGCCATTCGGTCTATTGCTCAAACCGAGAAAACTACCCCTGAGGCGTATATGCACATGTACGTACGAGTCAGATACGATTTATGTACGAATGAGCTTTAAACCGAATGCTAATATTCGAAAGGGCGTAATTTACATAATTGAACAGTTGTAATAGTGCGAATCAGGCTTTCTACCATTTTAGGGGTAGAAATCCGTATGGGGTTGTAGGAACGAAGTCGTCACGTTCAGATTAGTCGTACGAGTTCCGGTACTGTTGCTGCTGAACCCTTAGAAATTTATTTCAACCGTTATTGACCGTGCGACTCATTTGTCCTAAATTATCGAATGGACTCGACAGTCTTTATGCATTTTGTTGCAGTGTAAAAGACCGGGGGAAAGCATAACAAATATTTTTCTGCAAAAAATGGGCATCTGCGTAGCGTTTTTAAGGGTCGAAGACTGAAAAATAAATTGTTACCACGTCTAATTACATGGAACGTTAAAAATTTTGCAGCCATTATCTGTGAATTGTTTATTTTAGTGAAAAAAACGTATCGATTAAGTATTATTTGGTAGAAAAAGATCCCACGAGGGTAGTTTTTCCGAAGGGAATCCAGATCATCATGAAATTGGAAGTTTCCACATGGTCCTAAATGCTTCATGTGCAATATCGTTTATATATAGATCGAACTTAAGCTACGGGGCGGTTTTAATGTGCGAGGGTGAGTGAGTGAGTGCGAGAGAAAGGGAGGGAGGGAGGGAGGGAGAGAGAGAGAGAGAGGAGGAAGAAAAGCGTGTAATCCTTACGTATGCCTGATAGCCTACGCGAGGCCCTTATCGGCTAAATACCATGCAAACACGCCGCAATCTGGTCTCTCACGGTTCGTGGTTAAGGGAGGGTGGTAAAAAGGTAGGTTAGGGGTTGATACGATATACAAGACTGGGAGTCTCCCCAGATTTATCAAGGGTCAATCTCCGCTTGGGGAAAAGAGAGCGAAGCGTTTATTCCCAGGTGGGAAAGGCCTGAAGCAGCCAACAACAATGTCTCGCAGTGAAAAGGGCGTAACTTAGATTTCCGAGTGAGTTAAGTACTCGAGGCTGAGTCAATCTTTGATCGCGTTAACTCTGCTTTTATCTCTTTCGTATTTTTCGTCCGTCTCGCCGTAGCCCACGGCTCGAGAAAATTTTTCAAAAACTTTTTACCCTCTCTCTCTCTCCACCCCCACCCTTTTGTATATCATAATTTTTTAAATGCACAATTGCACACATCACGTAGACAGACTTTATAACTGAAAGTTTGGGCAGGCATTATCAGCTGACTCGCGTTTACGCGCTTGTAATACGGATTTTGCTACACTCCCTGAGTACAGCGAAGAAAAGGAGGCGGAGTGGGGGCTGTATCCGAGCACGTGACCCTTCCTACGCCCGCTCCACGGCTCCGGCGCTCTCTTCCGCTTATTTTTCTTTCTCTTTCGCTCTCTCGCTAGGAATACAATCCCGTATCCCGGGTTGCGTCGCTGCTCAGCTTAAATATTAAACTCTCCAAGTTCGTAAGAGTGAGAGAGGCAAAATGTGAGCGCGGGGAAGGTAGAAAGTTGAACGAAAACGACGCTGCTCTTGCCGTTGCTGAACTCTGCATTCGAATGCATGATATCGCGTGTTAAACAGTAGTTAACCTCTCTTTTTCTCCCTCTCTCTCTCTCTCTCCCGCTCTCTCTTTCTCTTTGGAACTGGATAACTCCACCGCGAGAACACCCTGCGAGAGAACCCTTGTGTTCGGCAGGGGGTCAGTCGCCCCAACTTGCAGCGAAGCGAGCTCGTTGCATATAGATTTTATCTAATGTTTATTATTCCAAAATGACGAAAATTCTCCAATTCTCAATATTCCTGATCAAATTTTTTTTCAACACTATGAAAAATAGCTTTGGAAACTGTTGCAATCATTTTGCGAATGAGTATAATTCCGAGAGGCTAGAAAAACATTATTTGATTTATACAATTTTCGATAACCAACGAGAGGGTGAATAAATAAGTTTTGTGTAAACGAATTCTGTGCATAAATCGTGCAAATTAAATGAAAAACGGTAAACGGACGAATTAATATTTGTGTTTAAAGGGATATAACAGTTTGCCTTTTTTTTCGGCTGTGTAATATTGAAATTTGTTATATTTACAAGAACCCCGACGAATCCACCCGAACTATAACTATAGGCCGTGAATTTTGAGCTCGTTCGGGAGATAAAAAAATGCCAATATAACCGAGTACGAAATTTCATCTCTATTCTGAATTCAATCACATCCGGAAGTGGCAACAGTGAGTGCGCGGGGTTGGGGGGTTGAGAAGAACAAGGTATTACACATTTTTCGAGGATTCGGAACGTATTTTATACTCGATGAAAAATTTCATCGTCGTCGACGATGAAAATATAATATGAAAGACACCCCCACGCACCAAAATGTTTCGTAAAAAACATGGCATCGCTATAAAGAGAGAGTGAGAGGCTGTCTGGTCGTCGAGGGGGGTGCGAAACGATGCGTGAGGAAATATAAAAAGGCGCGAAAGAGCCGAAAGAGAGTTATGCTCGTATGTGGAAGAGATAGAAGAGGAAGGAGACACTAATACTCGCTAGGGGTTGTTGCGACGTAGGGGATGATAACGGGAGCGTGTTTTCTGGTGCACACACTTTTAGCGAGACATTTTATATGTATATGAGGATTCATATTCAACCCCCTTCAAAGGCAGTAGCGCGTTTCCTTCTTTGTCATCCCTCCTCGTCCTTTCTCCCTTCGGGGGATGTTTTTGTCTTTTCCTCCCCCATATTTTCTTGTCACCCGAGAAAGTTGGAATTTCGTCTGCATCCTTCCCTTATAACTTCACGGAGAAACGTCTTCATCCCTCACGCTTTCCTCTCATACAATCCTTTTTCATCCTTTTTCATCCCCTTCCCTCACCCTTTTTATTTAGCCATATTTTGCGCCTCCCTTGTGCCCAACATCCAAATTAATAAAGTTATCAACGTCAAGCTCTTGTCGCGTCAGGCTCGTTTATTAATTTTTACTTTCAACCTCAAATCCGAATTCTGAAACAGCCAACAAAACTACCCCCTTGGCTTTCTTGCTCTTCAATGCCACTACAAAACTTGCTACTCTTCTCCTACATACCAGACCATTTTTGTCTCCACTTTTTTCTTCCTGCTCCTATTCTTCGTCTTCTTATTCTTATTCTTTCTTCTCTTTTCTTATACTTCCCGTGTAAGAACAAGTCTCTTACACCCTCCCCTGCACCGAGAATACACCAGCCCCCTTACTCTTACACTCCATCCATTGTTAATCCTTAGGCTTTTGTTATTCCTTGCCAGACTCTTGCGCTATATTTTTCGCGCTTCCTACGAAACAACCGAGAAAACAAGCGAGAGTATGAGTTTTAAAGGTTCCCACGCAAAGGGAATTCCACGTCGAATCGTTCTCCAAACTTTAAAGTTTCATTCCATCCCTTGATTTCAGGGAAAGGTAATAAAAATGAAAACAAAAAAATCTTCATAACTCCTAATGGTCAACAATTTTTCAGATATTGTTGAACTTGCTCGAAAGTTTTATTTATCACCATTTTTTCGTCACATGTTAGAAATTAATTGAAATTGAACTCCTCCAACAAATAAAGTACAGACGTTATTAAAAATCCAAACATTTTTGCTTTTTATTTCGGACTTTTTTAAGGCTGAACAGCTTTGTCGTAAGTCTGGTCGAAATTGTCGACAACTAAAGTCAACAATCCTATGTTTAAACATCGTTTTAAGCCTCCCAGGGTTGGCTGTGAATGTGCATGATCGGATTTCAATAAATAAATAGGTCGATATGGAGTTTCGATTAACCTGGAATTCCCTATGTAAATAAATGGTTAAAAAAGAAGTTTGCAAGGAAGAAAAGAGGTTGATAGTGTTGCCGAGGTTGTGGTGAAGTAAAAAACACGAGAAATGAAAAGCTCCATCCCGTTCTCTCATCATTGTTGCAGCTGGTAACCTCAAATGTATTTGTTATATTTTTTTTCTATTTTATTCCCATTCTACCACTTGCTGGAAAGAAATTAATGGTAGACCGACTCCTTCGGCGGTTCCTTCGAGATCATTCTTCATCCTCAGCTTTCCAACGCACTCAACGTTTCATAATACAGTCGAAATTTGCATAAGTTTTATAAATCTGTTAATTCCTTCAATTTTTCATTATTTCCCTTAATATTTGAGCCTCCCTTCGCTTTTCTTTTTATCAAATGAATTTATTATTTTCACAATTGTTCAATATTTGTTAAGAAAACAAATCTTTTCATATCGTTGTTTTACTTTAGGTTTAAAATTTCGAAAAAAAAACCGATCAATCAGATTTTTTTTTATTAACGCGACCATAATTCTAAACTTTGCCACCCTTTGTCACTGAACCAGCCACAAATCCTCAGCAAAACTAATCAAAGTTATCGCATTCCAGACTTCAATTTTTTTTCACATTGCTTTTCTTTTCTGTTGCAGGTAAGACGAATCTTCTTGGACGAACTGTAAGCATTTTTATCCTCATTCTCGTCTCCTTGAATTTCTTTGTCGCGGGAGATTTATCGTTAAAGGTAAAAAACGAAAGAATAAAAAATCTTACGGAGTAGCTCATTTTTCAAAGCCTCGACTATTCAAGGCTCCGATAATTTTAAACGAAAAAATCAATGTTTTCATTCGCCATGTATATTGGTGCATAAAAATTTGATGCTTTGTTGCGACGCTCGCATTTAGTGACTTCGTGGACACACTGGGTCTATTTGACCCGGCGTATACTTTGTCCTTTTGTCGTCGGCAGCTTTGTAGTCGGTTTTTATTGAAATAAATCTTACACTTGGAGCATTTCTTTAAATGCGTGACCCACAAAAAATCCAGATCACATCCAGATCGGTTCAAATTTTTTCTTTTTTTTTTTTTGTGATTGAGATAAAATCAATATCGTCACATTGTTTTACTTTCGGAATGAAAAAAATCCTCTATTCCGACGAAAGAGTGGTGGTAGTCCTTGAAAAATATTTCAAAGGGTAAGGATCATCGACGTCAAAAAAATTGGTCCGGGTCAAAAGGACCCAGTGTGTCACTGACATCCGAAGAATGAATATTCGGATGTTTTCGCATCGTTTCTTGTTTCATTCGAGCATTACGGTCGACGTCAGAGGATAATCGTTGAAAAAAAAAGGTGTTGAGAATAGCAATGTTAGTTTTTTGCTTTTCCAAAGAGCTTCAGTCCCGAGTGAGCCCTTTGAGCATTTCCTTTCGATTTGTTGCGCATGTAGTAAACATTGTTTCTGTATTTCGTACACTTTCGTGTCGAGTCGAAGCGTTCGGAGCTTCGTTGGAGCGCTGGATTCGTAAAAGTCCGCGTGTGTGTCTGTTTGTGTGTGTGTGTGTCTCTGGGTTTAGGAATCGTGTACCTTAACGCTTCCGTTGCTTTCATCCGGTTGTGACGAGAGATGCAAGCCCAACGCACACGATCGTTGGTTTGAAAGAAGAAAAATACTCGAGCGGAGAAAATGCGCCAGGAAGAAACACACAAACACACACACAAACACGTACACGCACACGCACACAATTTAAAACGGTTGAAAAAAAGTTGCACAAAAAGATAGAAAGAGAGAAAAGAAAATGGTCTGATGCAGGAGAACGAGGCAAAATTCACGGGAAAACGTCTGCTGGGAGTCCCCGAGGGAAAACGTGACCCATCGTCAGTTACTTTCTTTTTGCTTCTACCGGTGATTTTTCAAAGTGCTTCTTCTTCTTCTTCGCCATTTCCAAACTCTGTTTCTCTTTTCAAGCATTCTGCTTCCCGATGAAAGCAGAGCCTGAAAAAGGCAGCTTCAAATTTTTTTCTTAACCCGCAGTAGGTCCCAAAAAATGAGAGAACAAGAATGAAAGAGATCGATTACGTTTTTTGATTCGGAGTTTCGTATCTCGGAATCTAGCATTTTTATGGAAGCCTTCGAAAAATTGATCGTGATCCGAGTTTAAATTAAGGGGGTACGGGCCTGATTTTTTTTCGTCGATTCGTTTACTCTCCTCGACTTTAGTACGTTTTTGTAACTTCGACTAATTTAATCCTCAACGCTCTCAAAGGATATTTGAATAAAGGAAAACATTTTTGTTCTCTTCCTCCGTTCTTCAAAGGGCTGCGAACGAACAAAAAATGAACAATCGAGGTTTAAATATCACTTGGGCATGTACACTTTTTACTTTTTCCATGTTGTTTCAGTAACAAGGTCTTGTAAACATTCAAATAAAGTGCAAAAGCCCGGAAAAGAAAGCCAATTACACGAGAGATGGATGCATGAAACGTGTGTACAACAAGTTTAATTACTCGAGAGGCTCGGGTCTATGTGACAAGTGTTCTGTGGTTTTTTTTTTCTTTTTTTTTCTTTTTGCGCTTATTCTCTCTTTCTCTACGTCGCTCTTTTCCTCTCGTTCTTTTGTGCAAGAATTTCGTCATATCTTTGTTTCGTAAGCCTATTAAAAATAAACTAGCTCGTTGTTGTTGGCGACGCAACAAGAGGAACAGAGAGATGAGACGAAAATGAACGAAAGAGAGAGGAGAGAGAGAGAGAGAGAGAGAGAGAGAGAGAGAGAGAGAGAGAGAGAAAGCTCCGGCAGAAATATGAAGCGAAAGTTTTATGAGAGCTATGTGCAGGAAACTGTGTGAAAGGAGAGTAGAAATGAGGGATGGAAATACAGGCGAAGTGAAAAAATGAGTGTCGGGCGACTTTGTACAGAGTTGAATTTTTTTTCTCTCCCTCTCTCTCTCTCGCTTTCTCTCTCTCTCTCTCTCTCTCTCTTTCTCTCTTTCTGTACACATTCATTTTTTTTTATTCGAGCTCCAGAAATGCTACGAGATTTCTAGAGACGCGTCGAGTCGGGGCGTTTGGATTTCCGCGAATGAATGCTCGAAAAGGAGAAATAAAAAAATAAAAATAAAACAGAACTTTCTACATGCTTTAATACACGCGTATGAATTTTCGCAAATAAACGTGGATATGAGAAACATGTATAATAAATTCCGAATAAAATTAGCGGGCTCGGAAAGGAATCGTAATTTTAATGTAAAAATGATTAATCGTAAAAATTGACAAACTATACACTATTTATCGCAAATTCTTCAAATTTCTAACGTTTCACGTTTTTGTTGCTATTTTCGTCTCACCGGATAGTGATTCATTAAAAGAAAAAACGAAGAGCCTACATTTTTATCGAATTAAGGGGTTGAACTATCGACCGAAGTGAATGAAATCGATTTTTGGCGGAATTGCCCATTTATGTAAAGAAGAATAAACGCCTAGTAAGTTTTGAGAAGTCACGGGAGGCAGGTGAAGAAAGAAACAGTAAGCCTGGGCGTGGGAAGGGAGGAAAAAGCCGGAAACGTAGGTAAAGAAGGAGAAGAAGGAAGTGGAAGAAAAGAGAAAGCGTAAAAGTGAGCGCGGTGGGAGGATGGGGTTGGGGCAGTTATGTAACTAGAAATTTCGCATTAAAACAGAGTTTCATTGTACCGGATGGTGACGTAGGGAGGCACTAACGTGACTTCGATCCTCGTGCTTGAAAGTTCCAGAGCGACGTACTCTCGCACCTCGACGGTTTCCCCGCGAGCGAGAAGAGGAAAGAAAAGGAGAGGAAGTATGAAAAAAAATAAAGAAAAGAAGTTTGAGATAAGCTCCGGAACGGGGCAGGTGAAGAAAAATGAAAAAAAAAGTGTGCTGGGATGTGGCGGGCAGCAGGGGATGAAAAGCAAGGAAGAAGAGGATCCATTGAAAAGTTAAGGGGGTAGAAAACTGGGAAAAGGGACAGTTTTTGTCTCGTTCATCGAAGAAAAGTTGCTCGATGATACATGGACCTAAGATTTTCTTGCTTGACGAACAAGTACAAAATGTTTAAGGGTTCCAACCCCTAAAAGATTACGAACCGGAAGTGGTGCCAGTTATTCAAGAATCCTGGAATAATCCTACAAACGACTGGGATGAAAGGAGGCTGATCAATCGTGATCGACCCCACCGTCTGGCCACGTCGTCCCAAGAGAGGGTGTAAAAAATATGGACGAGGGGTTGCAAGCTGTTATTTCGTTGCACGGTTAACTATACGCGAAACCCAAAGTGACTTGTCGAAAAAGTACCGAGGGTTGAAATAAAGAGATTGGCCAGGATCTAGGAGCGAGAGTTATGGGGTGAGTTTTGATCCAGCGAGCGAAGGGGGATGAAAGGTCGTACATATTTATGAAATATATTCGCCTTACCAAATGATCGCCCTTAGGTATGAAAAATTTTTACGACTCGCAGGAAAAGAAAAACAATTTTTTTTCGTTTCTTTGGGCCACGATATGGAAGTGACGAATAACAGAAGACGATAAAGTGCGATTTGTTGGAAGCACAAAAAATGCGACGGTACACGATCATTTTTGTCAAATCCCACAATCCCTTCTCGCCCAACTACTTATTTGTCTACAGGCCGGGCTTCGTGTATGAATAAATATAAATCTCCATTTCTTCGTATCCGGGTCTACGCAGTGTCCTCAAATTTGAGCTACACCTTCAGGGGTTCTAGAGATCGGGGAATTTTGAAAAAATAAGTCTTTAGCCATTTTCCTCTACCTCGTTGGCTGTCACAAATTTATTAATTTATCTCAACAACGGTGCGTCGTACGAAAAAATGACCAAAGACTTTTCTCTTCAGAATTACATGTTCTACAAACTCTCTCATTTTTCAGAGCCACTTTTAGGACTCACTGTACATAACAGACATTTATCAGTGATGCAAAATGAAGGCGGTGGGCAAACGAGCGTAAACTATGAAAAATGGAAGTTTAAAGATTCGCATGAGAAAATATCGACATAAATATAGACATAAATATGCCTCGTGCGAAAAGCTCAGAATTTTCTTACCTATACGAGCCCTCGAATGCTAGAAAAACGGAGAGGTTAGAGTGTTTCATGAAAGAATGGGACTCGATTCAAAGAGAAGAGCTTAAATTTGTATATACGTATGAAAGCATGGAAGATATACGACGAATGTCATTTTCTCCGCGCGCACATGAGGAAAAATAAATATAAAAATATAGGAAAAAAGAAGAAAAAAAAGGTACAGCAAAAGGGCGAGAAATGGTGCCATTTTTCGAGCGTGCATATAAAAGAAAATCACTCGTGTGCATATACAAGCCTCTCGTACCCTCCACCCCTTTTGAACATCTTTTACCTTTTACGTATGATTTTTTTTATTTTTCACATTTCCGACTTAGTCGAGTCGGTAAATGTTGTATTTTGCTTTTTAATGCATCAAACATCATAAATTTCGTTGAACTTAAGTTACAAAATGACGTTCATCATATTTTATAGTGTTTTGGGATTTTTGTTTGTGTCGAAAACGAAATAAATCATAATTTTTTAATCGATCCAGAGGCACAACTCGAAAATAAACTACTTCGACTTTTTGCAATTGAAATTTAAGGCTGGAAAACATTTTTCTCAAAATTTAGCGAACTTGAGTGAGTATTTTTCCTTGAAAAAAAAATAATAAAAAATATTTAAAAAACAATCGATTGAAATAACGATTTGTTTGCAGATTTTGAAGGAGCTTGTACACATTTGAACACAATCAGAAAACCGATGTTATGATTTTTGGTTTAGCTAATCAATTCTATGCGATAACGAGGAATTCAATTAGCACATTTAGCGAAAACTCATGCGAGCGAAGTTCGCAGTAGTGTGCTCAGCGCTTTATGCAATCTCTTTTGTCGAAATTTCGCGAGCACTCGTGAATCGACGATCGTTCTTCCGGAAAAGCGATTCTAGAGAGCGGGGGTTTAATTCACTCGTGTGGGGGCCACTTTAATGTTAACGCGAACAAGGGAGGGAGGGAGAGCGAGAGAAAGAGAGAGAGAGAGAGAGAAAGAGAGAGAGGAAATAGAAACCGAATCGTAACGTATATCGAACGTTTTATAGGGGATGATTAATTGTGAATTATAAATTATATTCGTGCTCAGTGGTGAGCGAAAATTCAAGGGAAAGGTAGTTCTGCCAAAAATCCACATGTATGAGTCGATTCCATTGAAACCGGATAATTAATTAGTTCGAATAATAAATAAATAAAATCATTGTTACAAAAAACGAACACGAAATGCCTTGTAACATGAAATTTACAATCAAAATGTTGTACATCATCAAAATGTACATATTCACCGAACATTTCTGACTTGACGATGGTTCATGTTTTTTTATAAATATTTTATTAGCAAAAATGGTTAAAGAAATTACATTATTTGAAGGAAAATCATTTGATCGTGACATTGAACATTTACATGTTCAATTTTCCAAAGCAATTCGGATGCAAAATTTCTATATTTTCTAATAAGCGTGTATCATTAAATGTAGCAAAATATAAAATCATGTGATTGACATAAATGATTGGAAGTAATTTCTTTGGCAAAAGTAAGGATTCTACTAATGAAAATAATGATTTTTTTCAATTTACAATATTTTTAAGACGTACTCGTGACAGTTGCTATTTATAGAAATACAAAATACAGATATTTCTCGGGTAAAACATAGAGATTTCTGGGGCTGAAATAATTGACGTCGAGGAATAATGTCGGGTCAAAATGACCCAGTGTGTCTACAGAGGGTTAATTCAGGAATTACTCAAACCGTCGATTTCTGAGACCCTAAAATTGCAAAGTCTCGTAGTATTTTTTTTATTCCAAAGCCCTGATCCGACAAAATGTAGATCTTTTGTTCCGAATCTAGGGCACGGTGCGCGGGGAATCTATAGGAAAGGGTGGAATTAACAGTAGATTTACATCTATATTCAAGCAGCGATATATGTCTGGCAAGGATATAAATTGTTCGATAATTATTCGACTCTATTCGGCCGATTCGATCTCTTACTCTTTCTATCGCTATCGGTTAAAATTTCAACAGTTTCTCATACCCGAATGATTTTCCATGGGCTCGTCTCGCCGTTCACGATAATTCGTATAAAATATATAGCCGATAACGCTTTACGTTCGAGTGCTCGTGTGCCTTTCTCGCCAATGTGCTCTCTCTCTCTTCATTTTATAAACGTGAGAGAGAGAGAGAGAGAGAGAGAAAGAGAGAGAGAGAGAGAGAGAGAGAGAGAGAGAAATTAGCACGGAATAAATGTGAACATGGCCTTTTAGTATTATTTCGAACAGTAGCCACATAATACGATTTCACAACCCTCGAACTCATCATCGTGCTTTTTGGTTGAATTCCGCAATGCTGGTACGATCTTTGTCAAGCAGAAATCCCGCTGGTAGAATTATTTGGGCCCTGGTTCCCTGCGGATTGGGCCCTTTTTGTAAATTCATTGAGTACGTGAAAATTATTATACTCCCTTGAACCTTCAG
>JACEOJ010000203.1:30299-81002 GCA_013761285.1 Campoletis sonorensis
TTTTTTGAACCTTTTTATCAAAACTGTAATCGTGGCCTCATAATTTTATTGAAAGCATTGTAATCATAACGCTCTGACGGGGAGCAAAGTACATAGAACTGTTTTTTTGTTTACTTGTTTTTTTAATTTTTTTAATTTAATTTAATCAAGAGCTTTCATGGACTGCTAGAGATTCTAAAAACCGAGTCATTTTTTAATTCTTTCATATCGAAAAAATGCGTCCACTGTGTGACGATTTTGCCGCACAAATGCGATGAAAAATGATCAAAAAATAATGAGAAGTTATTCGAGATAAAAAAAAAAACAAAAAATTTGGAACCATTAGAATAACAAGTATTTATTGAATAAAATAAATAAATGAAAACACAATAAAAGAATCAATGCTTGTAAGTTTTCAGCAACTGGCCTGTTTTTATTGTACGTTTTTGAAAAATCGGTTTTTTTCACCTCTCTAGGCGTAGTAAGCCCTCAAACATTTTGGATAATTTGCAATGTTAATTGCAGAGGGTCAATCAAGACCAAGAGGCTGCCAATTAGGGAGGGAAAGTGTTTGAAAAATTGTTTTCAACAAACGCCACAAGTCGTGCTCGTCGAACAATGTGTCACTCATTTTTTGTACACGCACAACCCTATAGAATGAGAGAACTGTGACGCGTCGCTCATTGTGCTTGTGGGGGTTGAGGTTCGAATCCTGCGGCACAGCTTTTTGTCCGATGTCGGTGAAGCGAAATTGAAAAATAACAAACAACAAAAACAACTGCACCTGCCGTGTACCTGCCAGTACCAGTTGTACAGTAGGGACCTAATACTGAACGGGGAAAAAGAAATTATATGAATTTAAACGTCGAGCGAAATAATCATAGAGAAAGAGATGGGAATAAAAAAAAATATAGGTAAGGGTCGAAAGGAGAACGACAGAAATAGAAGGGGTTTCAGAGACCCAGAGAAATGAAATATAATTCATAAAATCACTTATTACGTTCAATTTTCCACTTACGCCCTTCTGCTCCGTTGTTAATTCATTTTCATTTTAATAATAATCATTATTATTATTGTTATTATAGTGATTCCTAGACTTAATCACGTTGCTGCAAACACTCATCGTGACTAGTTTTCACGTTGTCTGCAATAAAAAATAGTTTGTTGTTTCATTTTTTTTAGTAAAGACAAAGATTCAGACCAGATATTTAAAGATTTTATTTTAATTTTCGAAATCTAGATGAAGTGCTATGATTTCGCTATAAATATTGCCTCCTCTTCGAAGATCAAAACAACCCTTTGAGTGCAACGTGTTTTTTTTTTTTTGCACAAGGTCGATACCCTAGTGATTAGAAATTTATAAAGAGCTTGTTAGAGGGTGGAAGACTATGAATGTATGCCGCTGCAGGAGACTTTATTGTTCGGATGCAACGGTGCATTTTTGAGGATCTTTTGTGGTGGGATGAGCCACGGACTTGGTTTAAAAAATGTGATGTGTCGACAAGGGGTTGGTTCACCCCTCCTCGCTTCGGATGAACAAAAACTTGAGTGGTGTCGCTCGTGGAGCGATAACAAGAAAGAGGAAAAAAGAAAAAACAGAAGGATTGAATACTTCGATGGATTATTAATTATTGTTTGGTCTCACGTGTGTACCCGCAGAGAAAAGAAAGGAAAAAGAAGGTCCCAGAGGTCGAAGAAAACTTGTCTCTGTCTGGAGGGATCATGAAGCAATAGGGCGTGGTACGCCCCCGTGAAAAATGTTTTATGGTTACTTCCGGTTAAATGTTTCGAATAACTGTACTTCCTCTCGTTTTCATATCCTCTCTGCTTTTGAAGCCATGTTTATGTTTTGAGGGAAAGTAGCGATTCCTCGTTCACTCTCTTCTTCCGTCATCATGCTGGTTTCACCTTTGGTTGCTTTGCTACCTCGCTAAATTCTCCTCGATCTTCCATCTCTCTCTAACCTTCTTCGCCAAAGTCGATTTGAAACTTTGTCCGGTTCTGGCTCTGCTTTTCGTTCGCTTTTACTCAGCTTTTACCTCGTCACTCAAACTTTCTATTTTCTCTCGCGTTATATACATATACATACGAAAAACCAACGAAACATGCTCAATACACATTCGCAGACATGGTGAAAAGATTTTTTATATTAACTTTGTCTCAATCTCTCTCTTTCCCGCCCTCTTTCTCTCTCTCTCTTTCTCTCTCTCTCTCTCTCTCTCTCTCTCTCTCTCTCTCTCTCTCTCTTGGTCTCTCTCTGTTTCTTCCTTATTCCGCACTGCGAACTACGTTGCCTTTACCCGCCTGGTTAAACGCATTTCTTACCCAACTTTTTGAAATAATTTCATAAACAAATTTCATGGAAAAGTTGACGACAAGATTGGATGTTAGCAGCGGAAGCCCTATTCACGAAGCAAATGACCCTGCCAGACCCGGTAAGAGATACACGCATTTCTGACTTTTAACTTTTGCTCACAAAACAGACGATCAATTTTTCATCGGTCTACATAAACCCTTCCTGAAATTATTTTCATTCTTACGACGTATCAATAATTATAGGAATGGCAAAGATATAAAAAATATCGTACTCCAAATTGCTGCTTGAATCACGCTATTGGAACGGAAATGACAAATGACGACAGAACTTCCGTCAATAGATGCTTCAATATAGTATTCTTTTATTGTGAAATATTTTTTTCTCCTCAAATGCATCGTCTCTCAGGAAAGAAGATGACAATTTCGAGGTTTCTGAACGAAGGTAGAGAAACTTATGGGTACGAGAGACATCTTTATACAGTTCAGTATACCCGAGTAAAGTGGACGAACTCTTGTGGCTTCTCGTCTATTCCTTTTCCATACTCGTTCTCCTCTACTTTACTTCGTTTATGCGATAACTTTTGTCGTGGCTTTGATCGATACACACGAGGGTATACATCCTATTGATGTCCATATATATGCTAACACGTCTATACAGTGTAGTACGAACGGTATCAGTTTCAACGTTCGGAGATTGGAATTCTTCGTAGAATCGATACATCGGAAAGTTCGATCCGAGAGAATATTGAAGGGATGGAAAAGCGTAGGAGCAGAAGAAGAAGAAGAAGAAGAATAAGAAGAAGAAGAAGAGTCTTTTGGGAGTTTGAGTCCCAATCCAGGAGCAGGAATAGTCTTCCATTCGCGAGCATCGCGATATCTCGTGGGAGGACTCTAGCGCGTCAGGCTGAGCCTCCACGAGAGGATGCCTTCGTGCTGGGTAGGAGGAGGAGGAGGAGGAGGAGTTGGTACATATGAGGGTTGAAGGGATGAAGCATCGTGGGATCGAGGAAGTACGAATGAGAACGGAGTAAGAAAGAGGGATAGTCGAAAGCCGTGTTTCGTCGAGGACGTGACAAGCACACTAAGTTGAGACTTGGGAGGCGCGCAAGTGCTGATGGCTCTAGTAGGAAGTGCAGAGAGTGAGAGAGAAATGGACAGATCGCGTGAAGGAGTCCTAGCTGTCTCGAGCCCATTCCCTCGCTCTCTCTCTCTCTCTCTCTCTCTCTCATCCTCTCTGCATTATGCACTTTCTCTCCTACTCCCAACTTCCCTTCAGCATCCGCAAGCCCTGAGGAATCCACCTTTGGTTGGCCTCCCAGAATAATTAATTTCTGCCAGCGATTCCCATAGATACGTCCCTTCTATTAGGTTCTCTGTTTTCACGCCATATACGCGAATGTTGATATTACAGTGTCCCACCAAGTTCACAGAATTTCAACGATTGTTATCCACCATTCTAAATCCCGGTACAGAAAGCTCAACGTGTCCACAGTCCCCACAGGAGTGTGCGCATGGTTAACAGATATTCCTGGTGCGATATTCGTCGACGTGGAAGGACATTATTGACCCAAACCAGTCCATACCTTGTTGGAGATCTGAAAATGTTCCGTCGAACTATTGCAACGGTCCAGGTCACCCACAGAGTGATGATACAATGCTTGATATTACAATGGCCTAACGGGATCATCAGTCCGTGTCCACGTTCGAATGTTGCGGAAATATGAAGTTAAATATCGAATAATCAACTGGACAATCAACTTCTTCTACCAACTCTTTCCCAGCTGGAGATGCTGCGGAATTATTTTTTTACTTCTAACGCAAGAAATGACCCGATGCCATCATGAGATGACGTTCACGTCCGGAAGTTATTCATCCAACAATGAAATTCATCGGCGTCGGTAATTTCAATGAATTCAAGGTTTTCAATAGAGGTCAAAAGTAGCAGCTAAAGATTGTTGGGAGACGAGATCAGTGGCCAGTTTTCGACTGGAAATTGGCAATCAGGTGCATAGGGGAGACGAAGATACGTGGTGGCGTTCCTGCACGAGGAAATCCGGTGTGCTGCCTTGATGCCAGGGTAGACGAGGGCACATTGCGCATAGATTTTGTCGAAAGTGGGGTATGACGATGGGGTTTGTGGAGGGATGAATGTGCGGGTCGAAGGGGAAAGGAAGAGAGCCGGGGAGGCGAGAAATGCTGGTGGCTGTGGTGGTGAGTTTAGGTAGCCCAGAGGATGAGAAAGGAAAAGCGGGAAGGGGCGTCCTAATGTCGCCCTATTGTCCCGCAATGCGCTCCCACAGTGGCCACTGGACGTATATGGACAGACGGACCGACGGACGTACGTATACCGCGGATCCGAAACCTTGTTAACTCCCCGGAAACTGTTAACAGCGGCACGTTCGATCGAGCCAGCACCTGTTTCTATATCCTCCCTCATACCCAACCGCTTCAAATCCCACAGAGAATATAGAACACTCATCTCACTCGCTTCCACAGTCGGCCCCCCCCCCCCCCCCCCCCCCATATCTATGCGTCCCTCGTCTCATTCTGCATCACTGGGATCATGATCCTCGATCCATTCCAATCCTCTCTGGTGTGTTTCACACTGGTAGAGTCATCGTTCAGAGGCTATTGCCAACCCGGACAAGAGTCTAATGGCCCGAGAGGAGTTCCCATGATGGTGCTGATGCTGCTGGTGAGTCAAAACTACTGGACGTATACCGTCACCCAATTCACCCTATCTATGGTACCCAGCCACCTCAATGTTGAACATTTAGGATTTCGCGTTTGGTATGTGCTCCAATCTCTATAATCCAACAACAAACCTTTGGGTCAGAATAAGGAGATTTCATCCACGTTCCTATGTCTGACATTTCGATACGAATATTAAGTGGAGTTTGATAACATGTCCGCAAGCGTGGTTGCGTAGCCAATTGCTGCTAATTAACGAGTAGTTCAGATCGGTGTTGATGGATTCAAATCGGCGATTCAATTCGGGTTTTCATTGATCCACCTTCAAGAACATCCTAGCCTATGGCAATGCTACTTTTTGATTAACAGAGCTCTCGTATCGCTGACAGTCAGGGGTACGTGTCGCTTGAACTCGGAACAATAATAACATCAGCATTCGAGGGGCTGTCCAAATCGCTTTATATAAACACGTCACGTTGTCCTGGGTAGTTAGAAAATACATTCGGTTGATGTTTCACTCGCACGTCAGATAGAAGTTTCAGCTACAAGAACCATAACATACGTAGGTCATTTTGGCTAAATACCAACACCCCGAAGCTTTGACAGTTCATCCGCAAGTCTCATTGAGCGCGACAGCTTCCAGAGGCCTTTCTTCTTGTGTGGCCTCTACGAAAGTCGATGGACTTTAGTACTTGACGTAAAACCGTCTTCATAAAATCCAAGATGTTGAAATATAAATAGCGGCCGCGTAGGATCAAGATTAACCAAACCTTCATGGGATGGGCCAGGAGTCAGGACTCGCAAGTCGAGGGTTCCGGGTTTGATTCCCAGGCCGAACACCAATGAAGATTTGAAATTTTTTTCAAGTGTTTCCACCGCAATCCACAGTCTTCCCTCTCCGTGATGCCTGCGTGGTCGGTGCACGGCTCCGGATGCCCCTCGTGGACGGTTCTTATCGTGCGGATGGTGCTCCTCTAGCCGTGTACTGCCTGATTCATTGCATCACAGCTGAGGAGGTGCCTGCTTAAGAGGCCTCTGGTGCCGTGTTTAAGCGTGATCATATTGCTACCCGGGGGGATTAGGTAGAGACTGTGACTTGACTGTATCGGCAAGGTTTTCTGCAGTTTCCCTTCGCCCTCGGCAAATGCGATGCAGTTGGGGATAAGACGGCTGCAGCCGCTCAGGAGGGAATTAGAGGGAAGGAAACCTCGGAAGAAGAAAAAAAGGGAATTCGGAACCTCAGGAAAGAGGAGGATATGGTAGCCGCGGAAATTTGAAAGAATAAAAAATCCTAACACCGTCTGATGCCCACTGTTCTAAATGGTGCTTTATAATTCCTGGACAAAACAATAAATAAAACTCTCTTCTTCTTTTTATTTTCATTACGACAAGTGCGCTGTCAATCTTCTATGCGGACTCGCCCATAGAGGCCGTTCTGCCGAAGATATAGTGGTCTGATCACCGCAGCATCGGACGAATTCGTCACGCTGCTAGCCTCTGTGCTGTTGTCTGACTGATGCACACCCCACGTGGGACGGGGAAAGAGAGAAAGAGTTGAAAGCTTTCTCTTTCGTACAGTCTCGCGCAGAACATCTATACTCCGAGAGTGGAGGGTGACGGTAGGATTGAAATCCACAGTTGTCACTACTCTGTGCGTTGCGCATTCTCGTGTTCATGCCAGTCCGAGTTTGTTTGCCGTTGCACAGAGGAATAGAGAGACCAATCTACATCTACATACTATATCGGAGTGATGAACGAAGTGGACGGAGAGAAACTGTCCATAGGCGTGATAGAGAAAGTGAACGAGTGAATCAGGGCGTGAGTCTCGGTTATAGGGAGAATGCGGAACGAACGTGAAACCTGTGCGTTCAGCGAATTCTGCTCACATCCAGTTTGTGTACATATATGAAAACGTAGTGAACGCACAATTCACTATTCCGTATTCTACAGTCTCTTCAACCACGACTGGCCAATGCTGCTAACTTAAGTTTCAAACCAAATCTTAGACTTGAAGCAGAGAAATTCGTTATTGTTTTTCGACATTACGCGCTCCCCTCATACGTATTTAATGATTGAAGTTCGAAGACTTTGTAGCAGGCGAGTATCTGCAGATTCTTTTAGTAATTTTATGATGAAGTCCCAGCTTGATGCTGCTCTGTCGAATGTTGATCATTAAAATGTCGTCAGGTAAGCTTCTGATTATGAAATGGCATAAGACTTATCTGCTTCCAACTGGATCCTATTCGATTTCTGTAGTTTTGATCCTGACGAAAATACAATCGAAACTGGTTCTGCGGCTAAGGTTTAAAATTTTTGAAAAATTGGCATTGTAGATGCTGTACTTTGTCAAGTTCCATGCTGTAGTTCCATGCTGTAGTTTGTCAAGTTGACTTTAGACGAAATGAACGGTATGTTAGCAGAACATGGTATATATCAGAGTCTACAGAAGTCTATTGCAATCCGATGGCACCGGCGATTGGCCTGCGGGGAAATCGCCATTCAATTGTGCAATATCGACCGATGAGCAAAGCTCACTATATCTGAGTCTATTCCAAAAGTTATTTGCCGGAGATTCTTTTTACATTAACTTCCCAAACCATCAGTAAATAAAGTTCTCGAGAGTTGGGGGCCTACAATTGGTGAAATGGGGGTAAAATGGGAGCCTGGCTTTAGTAATCGTTCCGGACACATATCGTCATCGTTTACTTTGGTACCATTTTGGAAGATATTTAAGATTTCTATGGCGAAGTGATGATTGTACTTTAAGCAGAAAATACGTGATGCAAACTTCGTTTAATATTCGTACGTAGGGATCCGTAGGAATACATTGGGATAGGGAAGAAGGGCGAGGTAGGTGCTATGGAGGCTGGGGGATAACGATCGTTAAATCCGTAACGTTGCAGAGGGTCGCGCGCAATCTCGCGTCGCTGCTAAATTCTCTCTCTCTCTCTCCCCCTCCCTCCTTCTCCATCTCTCTCTCTCTCTCTCTCTCTCTCTCTCTCTCTCCACATATATAACATACATATATACATGTATATATTTATCCACGTATATGGTCATCTACTTGCGCCATCTCGACGGCCTAAATACCCATATACGACGACAGGTGCGCATAAGGGTGCCTTAACGACAGGTTTGAGCGACACTTATACGTAAACGAGGCGTTACCACGATCGTCTATGTCGTTGGCTCGTCTTTCATATTTTCAATCTCTGCCGAACGCCATGATTTTTCATTCCTGTCCTACAGTCTCGAGTCCCTGAAAGATGATGGTTCTCAGCAGCAGTTGTTTCGTTTTATTTTATGGTTTATGAACCGCGAGATTTCGAAGCGAAGAAAATAATTGGATTATTGTAACAATTGACGCGACAATTATGACGGACTAATTCCTTTTGGTAATTCTGAAAATCCAACGAAACAACAGACTGCCCGGAGTTTCTGCAATTCAATCTTTTCTCCTTCTCTCTTCTACACTCACTTGGTTCTCCGCATACTCACCAATTCCTCTGCCTCTTCCGCGTGTTTCTCTTCTCCGTTTTGCTTGCCCGCTCCCCCCCCCCCCCCGCCCCTTCCCGCCGCTTCCCGTTCCTCCTTCTTCTCTTACACCCGCCAACTAGTTAGGAGTTGGACAGACAATTTGAAATTACGTGAGCGACCTGGCCTGTCGTGCAAACTCTAGGAGAGAAGGAGAGCAAGCCAGACCGATATACAGGGACGAGAGAGAACTGAGTGGAAGAGGTGTGAATGAGGTGGCAGAGAGAAGGGGGAGTCTCGACGTTCGCGAAAATTTCACTCGGTTCTCGTACTCATCGTTTCCCACCCCTGCTTTGCCACCCTCTCATTTCTCGCCCTGCTTCATTCTCCATCTTTTTCTTCTTCCTTCTCCCTCTCTCTCTCTCTCTCTCTTGCTTTCACCCATCTAAATTTAACTGTCACGCGCTTTACCTTTTCGCGGAAAAGTCCAATCGCGTTTTATTCGAATGCGTTTCTCGTCGTCGACGAACAATTCTACACAGCAGGACAAAAGAAAATAGGAGTTCTGGACACGTTACAACAAAGTTCGCGAATTTCTTCGCTTCTTCTCTTTTTCACTCTTGTCCCTTCACCATTTCCATTCGCATGTATACGTCCAACATGTATTACCATTTCCACTTCAGTGTATAGGTGCATGGGACTTGGTCGGTACGTAGGATCGTTGAAAATAGCGTTATCTTGACGATGAAGGTTGAGAAAAGTTTGGGAAAATGCATTTGTTCCCAATGCTACTACGATGTCTCGTCGTACGTCGTCAGAGAATAAGAAAGGGACCAATGGAAAGATAGCCTCAAGTCTTGTCTCAGTTCCGGTAGTACGAGAGGAACCTCGGACGTTTTTCGAACGAGCAAGAAATGGGAGAAGACATTTATTTAGCTTTTTTTTTCGCTCTCGCCTTCGGAGCGAAAGATTCGACCCTCGTGGACCGTTATCTCTCCCGTCGAGTGAGCCGTTCCGCTTGTGTAGGTGCGAGGTGAAACATTGAGAGAGATCAAAAGTTCCGAACAAAAAGATACAGAACGAAAGAGAAGGAGGAAAGTGTTTGTAGCTCCGAGAATCTCAAGCATTTCGATACTCGTTTCACCAAATGGTTTTTATGGAGATGCAAACCAACGTATATTTCTACACACGTGGAAAATTCTAGTGAACAAAAGGGCCTATCTTTCGAATACTTTTGCTCTGTAGAAGTGGCCGAGTCCGAGCCCTTTCTCCCACACGCTATCGATGATGCAAGAACTGGAACGAGAAACTTTTTTTTGTTTCTTGGAATTACGTTGATTCTTTCATGTGCAGTACTACGACAAAACGATCATGCTGGTTCCTCGACGACCGACACTCACTCGACTGTCTCGGTTTTCCAAGGCCCTACTAACCATTGAGGATAAATCAAGAGGTCCGTAAGATCGCGGCAGTTCTTTCAATTGCTGCTCTCTCGTTACGAGTCTTGAAGATCGAGGCACTATTTCGTTCCGTTCATGGCAGAAGATCTTTATCAGTAGCAAACGTTTTCTAAGCTCGTTTCAACAATAATAATTATAATAAATAATTATCTCTATACGGAGAAACCTGTAGGCGAAATAAAGTTTGGCCGTTTATTACTCGGGCACCATTGACCCGATGTACTTTTCACAGGAAGAAATCTTATGGCAGGACAAAAAGAAGATACAGATGCTCGATGCCAAATTTCATCCAAATCGGTCGTTTATTTTTTGAAATAGAATGGTGACCGTTCTCAAAAACAATATTTTTACATCAGCGTTTCTGTTGAGATAGAAAGTTTTCAAATATCCTCCGCAAGTTAAAAACTTCTAATAAAAAATTTCACAACTCAAATTTCGAAGATAACCACAGAATTCCGAAATTCTACGAACGCTTTAAATACACACAAAGTTAGCGTTCCCATAAGAGTGTATTATTAGCCTGGCAGTTTGGAACATTTTGTGAAAACTATGGTCTTGATTAAGAAAGGCTGTTGCATATTTCAATCCAGTAAAAATGAAAAATGATGTCTCGCCGTTTCCACGCTTTGATTACAACACGAGCCGGTTCCAAGATACTTTATAGCTTCACTTGGAAGCTCTACGATCTCTTTACACTTCTATTCAATGATCTATGTGGATACGGAGAAAGGGAAAGACAGACGAGGGGAGAGAGAGAGGACGGGGGTAGATGGTAGAAGGTCCAAGTATTCGAAGTGTTGAGAGACGAAAAGCGTCGGTTGTAGGTCTCGTGAAACACACAATAGAGATTGGTCGATGCTTCACAGCAGAAACTCTGCTGTGGCGTTGTATAACGCGTTTCACGGAGCACTTGAAGAGAGCCCTGTAGAGCGACCGTTGATAGCCAACAAAAGCCTCCCTCTTTCCCGCCACTGCCCCCAACCTTTCCTTCCTTTGCTCATGGTCGAAGCTCTGTATGCTACAAAACGGAAACTTCAACGGTTATTAAACGCGAGATACACACACAAACATACGTAGTGGGGAAATGGAAGAGGATGATGGTTTCGAAGAGCAAGCATCTCTTGGACGAGGTGGAGACAGGAGGCTCAAAAGAATCTGTGAAGGGCAGATTGCCGGGGGAAAAAGAGTTGGCCCGTACCTCACAATGTACCTTCACCTTCTTCTCCTTTTTTTTCCTCCCCTCCTCCCGTTCCTTTATCTTTCTTTTCATCCCTGGCTGTTTCAGCATCATCTTCTATATCTTTTACTCCCTTTCTCTTATCCTTCAAGCCTCTCTTGTTCCACGACAGAGAGAGGGCGATGACAATGAGAAAACTTGGACAGGGAAGTTACGTGGTCGTTCCATCGCATCGCCGGTGTCCTTCTGTCATGAAAACGCAGAGGGGGGCATCCTCCAGCCTCATAAGAACCCATCTGTCGGCCTCTATTGTCCAGACTTGCATTATCCTCTCGATACTGTTCTCCGTCAAGTGTTTACCGTTCGTTTCAACTCAAGCCACATTGACGTCATTACTTTTACCTTTTTCCTCTTCGTGCTCACGAAGCTTTTGTTAATCCACATCCTTATGCTTGCTCGAGAAACTTTTGCTCATCGCGTTTAAGGAGACAAATCTTCTTTAAGGGGTAGTACAAAAGGCAATCGATTAATTCTTTGTTATTGTCGTTCATCCGTTTCAGTGAGTCATCGGTAATGCTAACCACTTTTTTCTCTTCCATCTGCGGCTTTTTCCCTACTGAGGGAAAATTAATTAGTGTTCGTTTGATGCATTCGAGGAGATAAATGTTCTTCGGTTTATCATCTTCTCGTCTTTATGAACAGGCAGAAAAAATTCTTACTATTAAAGCGTCAACACTTATTTCACAGTCATCTGTCTTCCTGATTTCTCCTTCTGGCTGGCTCATTTTTTTTCTCTCCCTCTCTGCCTCTCTCTCTCTCTCCCTTTTCTCACTTACCTTCACGCTTCCTATTATCTGTCTAGCCGATATTCTCAGCTACTTGTTGTTTGGCAAAGCTTCTTCCATTAGCTACCACCCCTGCATACAACACGGCAAAGCACAAGGGAGGAATGAAAAAAAAGAGGGAGGAAAAAAGACCAGACAACCGGTGTGAGCGAGTGCATGTGAAAAAGGAAAATGAGCGAAAGAGATGAGAGTGCTTGTCTACCGACTCGGCCAGCTTTCACGTCCCGAGATACCGTGTAAAGTATAGCAATAGTATAAACATAGGAGAGGCTGACTTGAATTCCGACATTTTTTTTTTTGTTGTGTGCCAAGTTTCGAGATAGAAGCTTACGCCGGATCGAATGAAAACTATTTGTCGATAAAGGGAATCGTTTGCATAGAGAAAGTTGTTTGCGCTGAAGGCTCTAGGTCTAGCTTTGTCCAACAAATATTTGTTTATTCAGCACTTTTTCAAAGAATCGTCAAGGGGATACCACCAGGACCATAAGTGGCTAAGTGTTGTTCCTTTGTAGATTACCATCGAGTAATAAATGAATGTACAAATAAAATTATTTTAACTCTTAAAAGTTTTCTAAAAGATTATTGTTTCAACCACTTTTCCACTGTATTCTTTAATTGTATCTAGAGACGCCGCAGCGTCTTGACGCCAAGTATAAAAAGAAAAGAGTGTAAACGGCCAAGGCAAGTCGCGCCGCGTATCTATACTTGAGATTTGGCCCTTTTCTGTTTCAGCTCGATCCCATTTAAAAATGCGTCGACCTAGCGAAAATCTAACGCCAGTTGAATGACATAAATCATACAATCCGGTTCTCATGGTATCATTATTTTTTTCCTACGACCTCTAGAAGTGGGTGATTTCGAAATGTGACGCGAATTATTTCGATTTTCAGTATCGAAAAGTTCCACATTCATACATACATATTCGTAGAAAGTAAGGCCTAGTTTTTGTATATCATCGAGTTGTATTATTGTAATTCCAGTTGATTCTCAAAACTTACGCACCAAAACTTGCTGGGGCATAGTGGAAATATAATCAATCAATCTAGCTAAATTGTGAGTTGGAACGTACTCTAGATTGGCTCAGTTTTCTTGGTATAATATCTTGTGCAGCCTCACCTCCGAATTATAAAGTGCACTTTTCCTCTCACAGCGCATCTGATTCTTTATTTATCTCTTCTACCGATGTTTTGTTATCCGGTAATTGTGTTTTCCACACTAAGACTCTGAGACGGAAAGCATCGAGCGGTACAACGATCCGCATATACCTTCAGGCAAGATAAAACGTTTACAGACCTTCTGTTAGCATTCCCTCTTTTCTTTTCTCTCATTGCTGCCCCATTTCAGCATCAGAGAGTCTCGAGCCAGAATTCTTTTATGTATTGTCTCTCTTTCTGGTTCCTCCGTCTCTCTCTCCCCCTCTCTGTCTCTCTCATTTACCTTCAGCTACTCTACGAATGCTCGAACTTTTCTCGTAAAAGGCGAGAGAAAAGAGAACAAAAATGTTTTCTTCGCCCATTGTCAATCGAGGCACGACAGTGTGGTCTGGAAAATCACACTGCGAGAAAGGGAGAGAAAAGAAGGAGAAAAGAGAAACTCTGTCCTGAAAAGGACTGTTAGTGTTTAGAGGCAATTTACATCGCCTGTGATAACACTTTTAACAGAATAGGAGGTAGCGTAAGACGTAGATAGATTTATTGCAAAGAACAGTCTAGTTTAATCAACTCTGAAATCGTCAGGCGTTCGAATGAGTCGTCCATTATTCAGGTCTCTCAAAAAGAACTCAGTCATTTGTACGCGTCTAATGATCCTATCGTCTCTTCCTCAGCTGAGTGGTACTTTATTTGTTTCGTAGCCGGGCAGTGAATTGGCGTTGCCGATTTCCTATGCCATAACCTCGAAAGAAGGCACTATCAGACATTATTTCTCGTTCTGTCGATTGCCGAGGAAGAGGAGTAAAAACAGCACGAGAGAATAATAGAAACCGGCGGTAGGAAGTATATATACATGACAATGAGGTCGTGAGAGAGGTCGAAACAGAAATGGAACATCGACGAGCGAGGGTGCGAAAGAAAGAATGACGCGAGGAAGGGTCGAGACAAGGAGTATTGTCGTCCA
Organism: Campoletis sonorensis; assembly: GCA_013761285.1. NCBI lineage: Eukaryota > Metazoa > Arthropoda > Insecta > Hymenoptera > Ichneumonidae > Campoletis > Campoletis sonorensis. The sequence continues at coordinate 44,357 of JACEOJ010000203.1, forward strand.
CCGATTGGAAAGGTGGCGTAGTCAAGGATCCAGCCGACACAAAAAAACGCGTAGTATTGGTATGGAAGAATAAAGAATGACAGAAAGGCGCGGGATGGCGTTGAAACGTACACAATTGCCAATTCTACGAAGGTGAAGACCCACCAGGATGGCGTGGTCGGGGATGAAGGTATTCGTTGATTTCTTTGATATCGGGAGTTATTGTTGAGCGTTATTGGCCCTCCCGTTGATACGAGCCAAGTGTGAGGAGAGCCCGAGCTATCGACGTATCGATCGAATTCTCACTCTTGGTCTATTCTTATCCGTCTCCTCCCATCTGTTACTTCTTTCTTCAGTGTTATACTAACTTCGGGCACTTCGAAGATGATTGGCGATATAGGGTAGACGTTGGTAGTAGGAGCTGTTCAAGAATGTGTGCAGGTCATATGACCCTTGACATAAGTTTTTTTGGTAGCTTTCATATTGACTACCTACGGAATGTCTTGAAACCTAGTGCTTCTGAATGATGAAGGACATGCTGTGTTCGAAGCTCGAGTGAACTTGGTCTCAATGTAATTTACAGCAGGCTTCTTTGAGGAATGCTGGCAACACGAAAACACATTCTGTCCCCCTCTCAGGACTGATGCTAGTCATCTGGAACGAAAGCAAGGCTGAACGCTCTTTCGTAATGAACATGAACGACGTTCAATTCTGTTAGCCACAAAGTAGCCCGCAAACGTGTAAACTGCCAGTTACATGTTACCGTTCACCACTTTCCCCGCCTCCAGTTGATTTCAAACAGTTTCGTATCGAGAAGCACGATGGGAACTGCGAAGCAAGATTTCATTGGTTTTGCACTCGAGCCCCGTTGTAACTAGGAGTATTGTTGAAAGTGCGAAATGAAATCGAACCGGCGAAGCGCACCAGGAGACTTTGCACTCTGGACCCTTTCTGCGTTTCTACATTGTGGATTTGTTCTGCCTACGGCTGGCATATGTGTACCATGTACAGAGGGTACAGGCTAAACATTCCGACTCTCTAAAATCCTTGATAAACGATGAGCTGGAGCATATTATGTCACGCACTGTATCGACGTGGGTGGAAAGAGGAAAGGTACAGGAGGAGAGATAGAGAGATAGCGAGAGAGAAATAGAGAAATAGAGAGGGAGCAATGGGGCAACTGTGGAGAGGATCGAGAGCGCACTCTCGGGGAATTCGTGTGTATATTTGTCGTCTGTGGGATGTGCGAGTGCTCTCTTTCTTCCTCCCTCTGTATACCCATGTAAATATACAATTGGATGTCGAAAGCTCTCTCACTCACTTCGACCTGCCGGATACGCATGCATCGCCAGCTCTACGCAAGGGAATATACGAGGCAGAACACTGGGTACATATATCGAAGGGTGAAGGGGTCGGGTGTGTAGCATTTCGGCAGTGGGAGAGGGAGCAACAGAGTGAGAGAGGAAAAAGATAAAGGCAGAAGGCAACAGTGATGTTGGGTGGGCCGAACCAACGTGGGAGTCAATTCAATCAATTGACTGGTACCTGTACCAACGCATAGCCGCGCACCTATTTGCATTTACTACCTGGAACTCTACATTTCTCTCATTCTATATCGGATCCCCATGCCCAGCCACCCTGAACAGAACGCCACAACGGTCGAGCCGGAAATGAATGTGTTAGCCTGCTAATTGCTAATTAAAAACACCGTCCACTCTCACCAGACAAAGCTAGAGCTAACCCGATACAGGTTTTCTGTGGCGTGTGAAAAGGCTATGGGGCACCATGGTGGAACCAGTCTCTCGCACTTTCAGAACTTACTTCAACGAACTTGTACGGAACTGCTGGTCATATAATACAGAATTCATTGCATATTCGTCCCTCCTCTTCCGCACTATGCAGTATGCAATCTATATTTTTTGGCTGTATAAGAGATTCCAGACATTTTCAATTTGTTCGCATCCCATATGTCGCCCACCGGTCAGACATAACTATGAGCAATTATGGATCACTCCAGAGCTAGTGGATTTAAACACTCGTGATTTGGATGGTGTTTTTCGAATTCAGGACATAAGCCACATAGAAACATTGATCGTTTGCTTATACTGCTGGCTGGGGATGAGGGTTTCGATCATTCATATTTTTTGGAAGAATAATTAGTGTGCACATCCCAGTCGTTGGACCAAGACTCCAGCCTATCATCTAATTCAATAAGAAGCTACGATTCTGATAAATTATCCAAGTAGTACTAAAGTGTTTTATTTGATTTGAATCAAGTGAGCGGATTTAACTCATTCAAGATGCCATAATAGTTTCGCAACTCTGATAATTCATCATGCTTATTTGATCGTGATCATTATTATGTGTTGTTTAAACCCTGGTTCACTAGAGATTCCTTTGTCCATCTATGTCTGTGTAAGCTGGATTTAGATCAACATGATAAAAAGCAAGGCGACACTTCCACTAGCAGATAAAACCTGTGAGAAATGGCAAATGATCAATCTTGAGTTGTACGAGTTAGAAGATGCTTTCAGCAGGATGAAAAGCTCCTCAGTAAAGGTGAAAAAAGTAACAAGGAGATGCGGAAAAGGATGATTTCATTTTTTCTTCTACTTCGTCTTCGTTCTCTTTCTCTTTACCACACTATTTTTAGCTTGTGTAAGGTATTGCAGGAGTCTCACTGCAGTCATTTTTCTCTGGAGCTCTGGAGACCAAAACGTCGTCAGATTTTTTCATGGTGAGAATCTTGTACGTTAAGGTCCCTAGCATCGATCCGTTTGCTCCCCACGGGATATTTCAATAGCTTTCTTTATAGATATTATAATTTTTATTTTAAAGAAAGCATCGATATTATGAAAGCTTGTAGGCATTGAATTCAATGTAAATCGTTCATCTTGGCAATCTTCCTTTTCCTCTTTCTGTCATGCATAAAAATATAATCACCTTGGTAGAGTGATTCAGTTTTATTTTGGAGTCCTGTTCGGTGTCTGCACACACGTTTTTCGCAGAATAGATTAAAGTCAGCGAAGCATGTGTGCTCGCGAATAGAAGTATACAATTCTCGTCTCTTTCTCTCCGGTTTGTTAACTATGATTTCGGTCTCCTTGCGTATACGGATGCTTGCAGACAAGAGAATGAGATTTAGAGTGCGTGGAGCAGTTACAGAAAATGAGGAGGTTGGGGAAAATGGTTGGGTGTAGGGGTAAAGGGAAGTGAGTTATACAGTAATGCGTCAACTCTACTGACGAAGCTTTGGGTAGCGTTTGAGCAAAAGGGATGGAACTGTAAGAGACAGAGAGAGGGAGAGAGAGAGAGAGGGATATTGAGAATGGGGCCAACAGGGTTCGGAGGGAAAATTGCACTTGTTCGTCTAGGCACCGGGTTCTATCTCTTGAAATCGCTCGAAAATGTAAAACGTATGCGATCTATAGATGTAGACAAGTTCCCCAGGCCAGTGTCATGCCTCTCGTTATCTTGAATTTGGTGTCGAATGAGGTGAAAGGAGGGGAAAAAAATAGGAATGGGCGACGGGTGCATAGGAGGGAAAAAATCAATGTCACAAAAGCTTCTCTGACATCGCCGCTTGTGAACGTGCTATAAGTTTTATGCGACTAATTGTCATTTCGATCGACTGGATGGAATAAACGCGAAGTCTTCCAAGTTCTGATCGATGAGAATAAATCCGTAGCGTTCAGCCGAGAAATTCTTGCAGCGATTCCGGTTGAAAGGGAGAGAGAAGAGAGAACTGGAGATTGATCGATTGATATATAGTGCGCAGTTAGACCTCGAGGCTCATGTTACACACGTAAACTTGACTCGCGATCAAGTTAATCCGACAGCGTTAAAACGAGGATTAGTCGCGGAATTAAATATTTGCGAAGTTCCATGCCACTCCGGACCAGGGATGAGAATTCTGACCATCTGGTATTCTTAGCACTTGATACCATTGTTTTACCTTCGTTCTGACCATCTGTTAAGGAATCTTATTTTTTGTTGCTATCGGTCATTTTGATTCATCACCGTTGAACCACCCAGATCGATCTCTTGTATGAAGTTCTCGGACAAAAGTATTCCAGCATAGTACATACACGAGTGAACATAGGTTCAACTCTTATATCCTTAGCTGTCTGCTCGATCACGGCCTCCTTGGCTGAGACTCACCCCTATTAGCTCGTTACGGAAACTTTTAACCGTTCACTCTTATCCCTTCCTCCCTACTATTCCTTCTATATTCAATGTTTTTTCTTCTTGTGCCTCGTTACGTACCCGCGTTCCTGTTCGTGCTTTCTCGATCAACGACTATCGCTTCGACGTCGAAGCCCCTTTTCGCTCAATCCCAGTCCACCATCATCGCAAGAGCAGAAGACCCGATGAAATTCCAGTTCTCCTCATTTTTTTTATATCCACGTTCCCTCGTATTTCATTTCTGGCCCTCTTCACATACTTTTCATCTTTTTTACCTTCTGTTCCTTCTTCGAACTCTCTGGATCCAACAGATGCGGGCTAGATCAGCTCGAACCCTCTGCCATCGCGAAGGAAAGAGCCTCCGACAACCCTTGTTATCAAACTTTTTCGTCCCTCTTGCACTCTCGTTACCCCAACCGTAGTTCAGCTAACCGTCACCTTTTCCCTCGTTTCTGTGATTCCGTATCTCAAGCACGCGTCACGAACTCGCAAGCGCGTAGCTCTTTTTCCATCGTCGGAAAACTAGTACCACCGTGCGGTAAGAAAAAAAAAATAAAGAAGCACGACCAGTGCCCTGGCTATGAGGGGTGGAAACCTTCCGGAGTCGATTGTCCGGAATTTATTGATGCCGTTCGTTTTTCGTTTCGAGAGTTTAGAGTCTATCTTTTCTGCTCTGAAGTTGGACGTCCTTCTGATTGGAATCCCCATATACCACCTGAATGGAGTGATGAATAATGATATGAAATGATGAAATTTCTCTATTTTTTGATACATCATTCTCTTGCCAGAATGCTCATGTAGATAGAAATTGACGCAGCACTTGTGGATCATCATGATGAAGATTCAAGTGAAGTCTGAATCGAATTTGTCAACATAGGTCCATTACATACCTCCTTTTCCAACTACAACAACAAGAATATTCGAGCAGCATATTGGTACACGGATCAGCAATTAACCGACGACGACGATTGAATCTCCCTGTGGCATCGATCTCCAATTTACCGTCGTCTCCTCCCCTCTTCCTCTTCCACCAGGCTCCCTCGCAGTTGTTCGTAAACTATTTATATGACGCATAAATTTTCAGTATTTTCTGGCTTGTATTGAGTCGCGCACATCTATATATCCGGGCACACGCACATACACACATGGGATATGGTAAATACGGGTCCAACCAGAAATCGGATATTCAGGTTTAGTTAAGGGTCGATCGAACCGTACGCGGTTCAACCATGTGGCTGAATTTTACAACCGTTGGAATGCCAGTTACGAATCTCACCGGAGCGCCACTATGTGCTCTGGTAATTTGATGTCGTACAACACATCGGTTAGGGCGATCGTTCGGTGTCGTCAGGTTACCATAGTGATAGGAAAGCGAATGACGGACGAAGCGTGTATGCGGTTAATATTCCCGTTAATCCACAAATCGGTTCAAATAACCTCTGGATGTTTAACAAAGACGTTCAGGTGATGAGACAGGTAACGAAGTAGGATATATGCTGAATGCGAAGGAAGGGTTTACATAGATTGTCCCTAAAGCTGGTTATTGAAGAGTCCATGGGGACACTTTCAGATGTGGTGTACCGCTGGACGTAGAGGACGTGAGACCAATGCGCGTGGATGGATACAAAGAGAGGATTGGACGAAGAGAAGATCCTAGATAGAACTAGAAGCATTATCCCTTGGGTGGATAATAGACACATCGACACCTAGTAATTAGGTGGGAATCGGTCATGAATGGATCCTTGGCGAATGGAAAACAATGGACTACCGGGTACGTCGTCGTGTTTATGGAAATTCACATCCGATGAATGGTGGCGATGAACGTTAGAGAATCCTAGCCACCAAAGCTGGATACTGTATCCACTTCAACCAGAAACTGCCCTGGTACCCACCGCAGAGACCATTGCTAGCGGGGTGCTCGTACCCTCAACTCTCCTTCTATGAGGCTAGTCCCGTTAGGGCCTAGATAACGCTTGCAAATCGCATTACAGTTTCGCACGAGTGGAATAACGCCCGCTCTCTCGACCCATCTAGCACCGGGTCCCGTACTCGACCCATAATAGAGTACATGTGCCATTCATACGTCGGTTCTTGTATCCATATGAACCATTGGATCATTATAAGGCATTGGACCTGGTGTCAATTTGAACGGGGCGGTAAATTCGGCGATTGAGCACAGTGATTCAAGTGAGCATTAGGCACTAATGTCCTCAGTCTACTTCTAATGACATGACAACGTCTGTTCTGGCTCTCATCTCGAGGTTAGCTGGGTTCAAGAGGTACAAATGTCACTTGGTTGATTGATAGTGCATGAGGCAAGGTCATCGAGCCAAAACAGCTTTGCCCAGTCGAACTACAATATGATAAGTATTTTCCACTGTGCCTACCCCACCGATCGGGCCAATTATTCTTGCGGACTTCAATATTGTGCCAACCTTCAGCCAGGATCTGAAATACTGAAAAACCAATATGCTGATCGAAATTGATCGAACCAAGTTCATCCATATAGCTAGTGCTGCGGCTAGTCGTGCTTGTCGTTAACTCCTACCAGTCTAGGGTTTTGTTAATGTGCAACGGAAGAGACTACGTGCTGGGAGTAACCTAACTGGATGTGACGTCGTAGAGCCTGGCCTAGTTCAGTTCGCATCTTCGCATTGAACACTGTGGAGTGCACTAGGAAACTTGGGTGTTGCACACGCTGTAGATCAGCTATCTACCTGCTGTATTTCTCGTAGATACGGGTATTGAGAGTGTAGCACATCTAATACATCTTACAATCATATATACGTGTTTGTCTGACCTGTATAATGTAGTACAAGCTCGCCTTCGTCAACCCTCCTTAACTTGCACCCTTGGGTGCTCTACTCCTTGTAATACTCAACGATTTATCTTTGATGCTGCGCCCCGACTCCCTTTCACTATCGTGAGCTTACGAGTTCATATCCCCCTCAGTGGCTTCACCTCCCTTGCCTGCGGAATAATCGTCAACGACGCTTGTCCGAACGTCGGAGCTTCACCCGGAACATCGCGTGTTCTTGCTCTCTCATCGACGTGGTTTCTCTCTGGATCGTCCTCTTGAGCGTAACTATCCGTCGTCGTCGTATTCATCGTTGACGACATGCTAGTGCAGTGAGCGAGATCGAAAGAGTGAGTGAGAGGTCGGAGAACAGCGATGAGGGAACGTTGAGCTAGTAGGGCTTACGCTGTAAACAGCACGTACGTGTCGACACGAAGTGTCATTAAAGCTCTCCTTCTCCTTCCCTCGTATAGTCGTTGCTCACAATGTAAATTCCGAGCATTAGCGTATATGAAACTGTAACCGAGCGCTTGTACGCGTTAAATTTGTTATCCAGAAACTCAATATTACATTTCATATGACGTTTCCACTGATTAGGAATTTTTGAGAGTCCACGAGGGTTCAAGGGATATTGTTGTATGTTTACACCACATGGAATTTTCGTATAAAAAGTTATATGACACTACCTTATGGATGGAGATAGGTCTATTTTTTTGCGATCATTGAAGTTCATTGCCACGGAGATTACTAATATAGATCGAAACCGTGGCCCAATAAGCCTGTGGAATAGAGAGGGGCTATTGTATGCGGAGGTCTAACGAGCGATGCCATGCATATTCGAGATACTCTCGCAGTCCACATGATTCGCACTACTCTCACTCTGTACAGGCTCAATATATTGTACATAGACTGAACGTAGCCGGACACTCGGGGCTTGCTCCTGACCCCTAGCTATCTCCATTAGGTCGACGTGTCTGAGATGCATATGCGTTAGCACGGATAATGCATATATGTGTGTGCGTTCAGAAGCCTGCATGCATGAAGATGCAGACTCGTTTGGCGCTGTGCCAAGTCTTAGCGGCTGCTTATGGACAAGTGCGTAAATGGTGAATAATCAGATGTACAGTGATTTCGAGGTGATGCGTTTGCTCGAATGGTCTAGAATTTTTAGATTTTTCTCGCCGCTCACAGACATTTGGAATCGATTACATCCTCTAGCCAACAAAGGTCAGCATGGATAGGGCTCTCTCCTGTTATTGTTAACCTTCAACTGAGAGCCGCCACTTAAAAAGGCATACACTCATCGAAAATGCATCATGATTTTACTAATCTATTAGATGATTATCAGGAAATTACATGTGACCAGTTAATCGGCTGTTAGTCAGTGTTTCACGTACTCATTGGCAGGTATTTTAAAGGGATTTTCGGTGTTGGATAATTCCGGCTGATGACGTCCACAGGATGAGAGGCGACGAGTTGCTCATTGAGCTTCATTGGTAAGCTTCCCATCTGCCTCGAGTGGTACAAACATCCAGTCATATTCCATAAGCGTCTGGGAATTGCAAAGCTCGGACATCGATCCGCATTCCGGCGTCCATGATGACGCAGTCTCGTCATTCAAATCCGAAGGCACAAAAAAATGTCCCACAAAGGTGAGCAAGTTCGTATACATAAAATCGGGGGGTGAAATGACGGACGAGAAAATCGCAGACCGAATATTAACCAGGCGGCAGTTCGAAGCGACCTTTCACCACCACATACATAATGATAGAATTGCGAAGTCGGCGAAAATGAGTTCTACCATTGAACCGGTTAACTGGGCCATGCTGGAATGGGCACGGGTAGCAAAATTGTTGTGCAGTATGCTGGGAACGCAAGAGAGGGATGAATGTCACGGTATGAACGATGAAGGGATAGAAATAAAGAGAGAGAGAGAGTGAGTAACAAATATGGGGAGTGTGAGGCTCAGCCGAAGGGAAATGGCACGGCTAGCCTGAGGGAGGATGAGACTGAAGCTGCCGCTGCTCCTGGCAATGTGGCCATCCCACATCACGCACGCAACATGCTCACCCCGATAACCGTTCATGCGAAAATTCAAACGGTCCCTCGCTCGCTACTACAGTACATCCGCGATAACGCCACAGTTGATATCGTCCTGTTTGCGAACAGACCAAAGGGAGATAGAGAGAGAACAGTAGATGTGGGTAATGTAGTACTTGGTACTGTCATTGGTTTTCCTTACTGACTGCTACTGAGGCTAGCATGATCGATAGTGTGGCATTATTAGTATCGTCTGGATGTCCACGATTCGTCATTTCCCCTCATTCGCTCTCTTTCTCGCTGGTGGATTCACCCACAATCATCTCGTTTGCGGTGAGGCCGTTGCAATTTTCTTGATTAATATGATCATCCACTCGAATCAGGGTTCGCTACAAATTCTTTAACAGCCCGAGTAACCAGGGTAGTTAAAGCTACAAGCCAGCAACTTCAATACCGAAAATGCGCTCTTGCGATCGAGTCCTCGGAAAAGGAGCTTGCGTTGGAGATGTTGGTACGGATTGGCTTTCTGTGAGACCGAATATGTCATCCACCCATGTAGGCTTATACTTGGCATTGAGATCCGTTGTTTCTGGCTTTTTATCAAAACTATGTGCTGTAAGTTAACAATCTGATGAGGAAAGAATGTTCTTGGGATTAAGTGTTCTCCTTGCAACTCAATCGACCTCTTGACTTGAAACTAACCGTCCTCCCTCTTTCTCTCTCTCTCTCTCTCTCTCTCTTGATGACTGCTTGCGGTCGAAGTTAGACCATGGTTCGAATCTTTTTGTGGCAGCAGCGAAAGCTCAGAATGTTTCTCTCGTGTAAACAGGTATCTCGCCCTCTATCTCACACTTATACCCTATCCTCTTCACTCCTGGTCGATTCTTTTTTCCCTCTTTTAGCCAGCCCATCCTGTCGCTCCCTTTCTCATTTCCCAGCGAGCCTCCCCTACCACCTCCAATCCTATATAGCACTACTGTTTCTAATTCTGGCGAGCCAACGGCATTCGTATCTGCATTTCTATCCGCTTCCGGTGCAACCAACCCACATCCTCTCCTTCCTTTCTACCTCTCGCTCCCTTTTCCCATCTGCATTTGCATCTGCGTTCGTATCTCCACTATTCCCTACACTTTCTCTTTCGGCTTCCCCTTCCACCTTCCGCGCTTCTCCCGTAATTATTTCTATCGGCGATTGTGATGCAAATTTTTGGTGTTTTGCGAGCCCATCCCATCAGCTTGGCCCAAACTTCTCTCATTCCTCACTAGTCTCCCCCCCCCCTCTCCCCTTCGCTTCGCTTTCCAAGCTTTTCATTCTCCAACTTCTCTCACTCCACCCCTATTGCAATGGATACACAGGCACCTAAAACCATCCAAATATTTTGGCATTGCGACAGCTTTTTGAAAACGGATCGTGTATGTCTGCCCACTATATTCTAGTTTCCCGGCTGCGCCACTGCTGGATCCAAGGTCCTGAATTCTGAAGAAAAAAGCCCGTAGCTTTATATTTCGTCGATGGACCCGCGATGAGTTATTAACAAACTTAAAACATACATTCTGTAAAATCACGACTAGACGCCGCAAGGCAACGACACAACGAGCGCCTGTATGGCATGCGACCAAATATGAAAATGTAAATAAATAAATGTTTCCTTGATACCGAAATTCTTGAGTGTTTACGAAACTTCGCTTGAAACGTCCGCTTGTAAAAAACAAAAAGAAAACAATCGGTTTTGATTGTAGAAAATTTGTTTTCATATACTCTTTTAAATTCTTATTTCTGTTTGTCCGAATGTGCTATGTTCGTCTGGGTTTGTTAGATGTGTTTTGTTTGTTTCGTGCATTGTGCTACATTCTGTTTGTTTGGGTTGCTTGCTTGTGATTCGGTTGTTTTCGCTAATTTCGATTGATATCATTACTCCAGGTGTGGTTGGGTTTGTTCGATCAACACAGATCGATCATCAGATTGGCTGACGTTTATACACCAAACATCTTCTCACTGATGCATCAGAAGACAAAATGAATAAGATTTTTTTTTTTTTTTAACTGATAACCGAACATCTCCGTTGTTTATCGAGGCACAGCATCGTCTTGCCACCATGTGTTGAAAAGAATAGTGTTAACGCAAAACCAAAGTAAAGCCGCGTATCTACACCCGAATTGGTCTCTTTTCCGTTAATTTTTTAAGTTTAAGTTGGTGCCTCCGAAAAATGCGCCGAATCATCGGAAATCTAATGGGACTTCATCAAACAAATTTGATGAATCCGGGTCCACGAGTATGATTTGTTTTTTTTTTGTGCAATGTCCTGTAATTACGTGGCGTCCTCCAATAAATTTCAACACTTTTCACATTTCCTATTCCTAGAACTATTGACCAAGGCTCATGTGTGCCTTTACGGATCGCTCCTTCCCGATGCCAACGGCAGCCAATGAGGCCAAGAGGTAGAAACCCACCCTTGACGATTGTCGGAGCGTCTCTAATTACTCGCGATCAAGGTACCTGCTGAATTCAGCACCGACTTGCATAATCTATTAGTCTCTTGGCAAGAGGGTAGCGACCACTTTACTCAAAATTTCGAGACGAGAGGTCTCTTGGACGAGCTGGCAGAGAGTTTGGTCGATAGGAAATTTATTTACGCAGTTAGTGGGCTTGATGCCGCGCAGAGGGAGAGTAAAATTATGAGATAAGTAAATGAAAGGATTATTCATAATAGTTAGAGAAGCAGACGGTTAATTCAACGCAGCAATGAGGTTGCTCAAAGGGTTTCCATAGTTTATAGGTCCATTGATCATCATATCTCCATCAACTTTGCGGGCAAAGTTAACTCTCTATGACGGAATGAACCTCCGAGCTACGTATGTTTTCAAGGATCCTCGAGGCTTCGAATTAATATCTGTAAAGGAACTCTCGTGAATCATTCGAACCAACGTTATATTCCTAGCCAAACGCATCTGAAATCGTAGATTCCGATTGGATAAACGAACTGTAATGTAGAGAGTTCGTTTGTCAGCTAGAAGCGATGGTACTTACTGCTCTCGAATGCATGTGGGTTTATACCTGCGGATTTACATTCACATGACCGCACAAACATAACTTTGATTTGCCGAAAATCGGTGGTAAAGCAAGCCCTTCGTAAAGCGATATTTTTTCCTTTTTCATTTTATTTTATCAGATGGCATCATTATTATTATAATAATTCTTTCCACTTTCTACGGGGCATTCTTCCTCCGGCAGGATGCTTTACGAGTAAATTTCAAGGAAAAGAAATCATGTCAACATTTTCGAATGGCTTAGAATCCAAGCGTCATTGTTGGACAGTCCTCTTGCGAAATGTTAGTCGGATTTTATTTCTCGGTGATCTTTCGCCAGAGCTAGTACTGTCCTTGAGATATATTTCTGGCTGAGCCATATAAAAAGCAGAATACGGTAAAAGGATAAGAGAGGAAAGAGGGCTTATTAGAGAGAAACGTGCGGGTCAAGGACCCCGGAAGCACGAGACTACTGCAGAAAAGACGCTTACCACAAGCACCGAATCTACGAGGCCAAAGAAGATAAAAAGAATAGAAACGCAAGAGTAGGTAGGACGTGAAGACGAAAGATGAAGAAGAAAAAAAAAAGAAAAAGAAAAAGAAAAACAAGTACAAATTAGAGAGTACGATCCTCGAGGTTTACCTGTTTCGTATATCTCCGACCCTCGTACTTCAGCCCTCCCTAACTGGAGCTCCTTTAACTTTTGCTGCTTGGAGAATTTCCATGATCGAGAAAGAACACCGGAATACCAACGACAGTAAAGTTGGGAGCAAAGAGAGGAGGCCACCAGCCTCGGTTACCGTACAGGGTCTAACAAGGATAGGAAAGGATGAAGATGAGAGTGAGAGGGGAGGGGGGGGGGAAGGAGGAAGGAAATAAAGGGGATGAAACGTCTTCGGATATACGTTCTCAAATTGGTCGACTTTTCACGACTTCCCATCTGCTCTTTGCTATTGCCATGTTGAGTTCCTCATGTGGGCGAGTCTACTCAAGCCCTCTTTCCCTCGTAATTCGAGTTCGCTGACTCACCCCTCAATTCCCTCGTGTTTTTATCTTCTTCTTCTCCCTCTCTCTTCTTCTCTCTCTCTCTCTCTCTCTCTCTCTATCTCTTTCTTTCTGTTTTTGCCGAATTTAAGCCTCGGACCCAAAACTCAGCCATCACTCCGTAGCCGATTTAGGGAACCCCCTACTGACTAACCTTCCATCTTGCTTTTCCACTTTCCGAAAACGTACTCAAACCCTGCATACGAATTGCGGCCTAAGTTTCCGTACGTTTTCCTCCGTACTCGCCACTCTTCCTATCTTCCTCTCACTTCTCCTCTTGGACTCAGGGCGTCTTCATCTTTTCCGTACTTCTCACTAGAATCGAGAATGAAAAGGGTCTTTTCAGGATTGTTTATATCCAAAGCCAGTACCCTCACGACAAACAGTATTAAGCCAAGAGATCCGGGAAGCAAGGTGGAGTTTTCGAAACGTCAGAAACGTTCTCGTCGGTAATTCTCCCACCCTCTCTCTCTCTCTCTCTCGCTCTCCCCCTCTCTTAATCTTCTCCTTCTCTCCATTTTTTTTTCGCTTTTCTCTGACGTTCTTGCCAGACAAGCACATTTAACAGTAGACACTCAGACACTCAGCCTTTTGTTGTATCGTGCTCTTCATTCCATCAGAGTACATCTTTGCCTCTTTCTCTTCCCTTCCCTTTTACCTTCTTACCTCCTTCCTGTCTCCTTTCCGCTTCATGTACTCTCTCATTCTGGCATTCGTTCTTCGATACTTCTTGTACTGCAGCAATCGAACAACGACGAGAAAGACTCTGGAAAACACCATTAGCTTCGTTCACATTGTCAATGTTCCCTCAGTCATGTTTACCCAGAAAAAGTCCGGAATCACCGGAGGTTCATTGAACGACATTATTGCTTCGGATAGCAAACCGTGCCAAACGCACTCATTCGATTCTTAACTCTCAAGCTTTGTCAGGATTCAAGAGGGTGAGGTTTCTTGCTTTTTTTTCCTCATTTCAAGTTTTACCTTGATACAAAATAAGTGCACAAACTTATGGAGGTCGCTTCATGGTTTATCAACGTCCAGGAAAGTCCTTTAGGTTGGGTTTTGCCATTTTCTTCATCCATCGATCAATCATTCGAGGAATCCTGAATATCTGGAATTTCATGGGCCTTTTCGTTACGCAGACTTGTCACGTGACAAGCTTTTCCTTAACGAAATATCTCGTAAAAACTACCCCGTAATATTGTCAGCCATATTCTCTTCGGTAAATTTCAAAACGACACCCCGAAACTCTCAGACGGGCTCGTAAATGTCAAACAAAAGTAGTAAACAGTTGAGAGGTCGTAGGAAAAATTGAAATTTTCAAGAAAACGTTTGCTATCCAGAATAACGCTTCGACGAGCACTGAACTTTGCCTCGCGCTTGTCTTCCCTCCGATTTTTCCTATTTTCGTCATCGTTCTATCATACCCTTTCATCTTTATTCTCCACCTTCTCCTCTCCCTCTTTGCCCTTATCTTTCTCAGTCGCACAGCAGCAACCAGTTTACTTTGTTTTGTCGCGAGAAAACTTTGCTCAACCTAGTGACTAAGCCCCAGAAAGAAAAGGCTCCACTGACAAAGATCACTGGCGCGAGACGAAAATGAGAATAAACGGAGCATTCCTCTGTTTGTATGTCCAACCCTGAAGCAAGAGTTTCAGCAATGGTGGATTCAGTTTCTCTCAATTCTGTCACACTCTCTCACTCTATTTTCCTCTCTCTCTCTCTCGCTCTCCCTTGCTTTCTTCAGTCTGCTGTATTCGACCGGAAAACTCTTCCATACAAAGAACCTTCAGTTTGTCGTCCCCTGCCTCTTTTTGTAGTTTGTCCCATCCAATTTTGTCCAGGCATCTCGTATTTAGTCTCACTCTTCTGGCTCGGAACCAGATGTCCAAACATTGCCAGGTTCATATTTCTGTCAAAATTCCAAAATTTGTATTATTTAGAGCCGTGAAATGAAGCAGTTTTGATTAATGGCCCGAAAAAATTAATTTTTTCAAGTATTTATTTATTGCTCACATAAAAAGTTCGACAACGTGGACACTCCTTTCGCAAATCGATTTCTTAGACGCGACCGAATTTTGATTTAATCACTTTTGATTAATCGCAACTCCCGAGGGTGTAGTTCACGGTCAAAAAAGCTCAAAGCTTGTTCAATCTTTTAGACAGCAGGAAATATTGAAGTTGAAATAGAACTGCGATAAAATCTCGAGTTGGGCGGAAAATCAATAGAATCCTCCCCAACCCCATGGGTGACTGTCGGATGGCAGGACAAAAAAAATGGCTGGGCTTGCGAAATTCACCCTGGTCCTCGTTGCGATAGGTCAAGCGCGTGACGTAACGTTGCTTCGTTTTATTTTTTTCAACCACTGTTCCCGAAATTTACACGAGAGATTCCCTTGTCTCCATATCGTATTTTCCGAAATATTTCGACACATAGACATGCACGCACGGAGCTCGAACAGGGGGCAGAGCTTTTCCTGTGATGCGAAAGCTTCCCTTTCCTACTTCCGTTTGCTATCGAGCGCTGAAATATTTCCACATATTTTTCGACATTATGAACCAGACTCAGCCATTTTCTGTACCCATTTCATCCTGCAACAATGCTTGCACATTCAAATGTGCAAGCATTTGCCAATTCACAGATTTCACATAAATTAAGATAACCATAAACATTTCGCGAACACAAAAATCATTGGGAATATTTGTATTCACCCCAATTTTTACAATTTAAATCGTTATACAACATTCCTGAAAGGATTTGCAAAATATTTAAAAACAAGAACAAACTATTGATTCGAAAAGTTTCAGTACAGTTCGATACAATAATTGTCGGTTAAACAAGTTCGGTAAAAACTTTAAAGGATCCCGGCTGATGTGGAAGCTTAGTAATCGTATCGGGGGATGATAGAAGTTTCGAAAAACGCGGTTGTTACCCATTTCGCATATGTTCGTGTTTTTAAAGCTCCACAATCTCGATTAAAGTTCCCAGGGTGAGAAAGTAAGGGTAGTTCAATTTCCGCGAAGCCCTTGCAATTTGAAAAAAAAAACGTTATCGGGGGTTGAAACATCCCTCGGGTGAAAGGGAGATCTAGCAATAATTTCAAGGGATGATCATAGGTTGGCAAAAACTGGTAGCGATCGATTTAGCATATTTTTAGGCTCTCGAGGTCTTAGGAACTTGAGCAACGTGCCGAAATAAGTGAGAAAGTATGAGCAGCTTTATAAACAAATGGATAGGAAGGGTGCGGACCTCGTGGAGGCGGAAGGGCACGGGAAAGAAGGTTCAATGGCTGCGATAGGCGCGAAGGCTCGTTAAACGTTTGACCCAGGAGCAATTAACCCAGTGACACGAGAGGCTAGTGCTTCTCATGTAGGGGTTGGAAGAGGAGGAGAGGGGGTAAGAGGTCGATGGTAAGGGTGGATTGTGCCCAAGTGTCGGGTCAGGTGAACGTAGCTGTCGACTGTAACGAGGACATCATCCGTTAACGTCGATAGGTCGATGAGGTCGAGCCCTCTCGTGTGTACTACCCTTATAGGCTTGAGGCTCAAAGTGTGTGAAGTGGAGAGGGATGAAAGGGGGGAATTACAAACCGGTTGATTGAAAAATATTTCCGTCCTCACAAAGGCCAAAACTTGCAACGAATGAAATATCCTTTGTCGTGAAAAAAATAAAAAAATAATCTATTTGGGGTTGAAATTGGTCCAAGCACGAATCATCCCTTATATTCCATAAAATCTCAAACGGTACTCAATCATACCAGAAAACCTCAAGTCACATAGAACTCTTTCAGCAACTCCTCCACTTTGAATTTCACTCTTTTGCCCTCTCTCCCCCTTTTTTTTATCGGTGCCCATATCGATTTTCACTCGAGTCGTATTTTTCATGCAACTGCGGTATTAGAGGGTAGAAGGAGGAAGAATACAACGTCAAGGGACTCGATTTACAGGTTTGGCTCACGCGAATCTGACTCCCGGAATTCTTGCTCCACTGCTCGTGGTACCGGCCTGGCACACACCTCTATTTTTCTTATTTTTTACTTTATTTCATCTCCTTCTTACCTCATACCCTACTTAAAATTAGGTTGAGAATTGTCATTGATTAATTCAATTGAGGGAATAATTGAAAACGTAAAATTAGCTTAGCTCGAAGAGGGATTGTTTGTCTTACGTTTTGAGCCCTATTATAGGTTATTTATTAATTACAATTAACAAAATTTTTATCAATTTATGGAGAAAATGCTTATTGTTTTAAAAAAAAAACCCTCGGGGAAGAATGATATTTTTCTTTTTCACTCCCTTTGGCATGGAACAAGATGAAGAACAAATGAAGCATATGTTGACGTACACGCTCCATTGCTGGTCACTCGGAACAAACGAAGTAAGAGCTCGAAGTTGGGGCACGTAGGCTAACCTAATACAAAGTTTCACGTTGAGGTATTGAGAGGGTGGAAAGATGGAAGGAGGGTAGGTAGGCTGATGGTTTAGTTTGTCCATGGAAGAGAAGAGGACGGTTAGTTTGTCGATGTTCTGCTAGTCGTGAGTGCCATTTTCGAGCCAAAGTACGAGAGATCGTATGAGCCTTTCGTCGGAATAACTCTCTCAATATTGGTATAAGTTCAAAGACCTCAAAAACTTTCGTTACTCTATGATAAACGGAGAAAGTGACTCCAGGAGTATTTCCAAATAATAGCACGTCATCTCTGATAACCTCCAATTCTTTTAATTCGTAATTATTAGAATTTCTGTTTTACCATCAGTCGGTAATTATTCTCTGATTTTCACTAACAAGTTTTCGTACTTATTCGAATATTTCTCCAGCCTCAATTGCAGGAGCACCAAATTGGACAATGGCAAAAGAAAAAGAAAAAACGGCATCGAACTTTCTAATTAAAACAAAGGGAAGCTCTCTCATTCGGAACAATATCCTTAAGTAAAGAGAGAAATTTCTCCACAAATAGTACGAGTGAAATTCAACGTTGTTGTTTTGTAAAGCGAGTCTGGCTCCTCGCCATCGAGTGTGCTCTGCGAATTGTTTCAATTTTCGTTGCTTGGCTGAAACGGCGAAGAGGGGCCAGAAGGGGTTAACGAGACGGGGGGGGAGGGGGGTGGAATCTCAGAGGACAAAACGTAAGAAACTTAATGCTGAATAAGGCAACTGTATTATGTCATTGTGCTTTTGAACAATGAGTATATTTGTTGGTGTTTCGTAAAATGTTACTCCCCCCCAGCCACCATTTTGAAATGCTGCCTCTAAGGACCAACCCAATCCACCCCTTTACGTCGAACTGGTCCCTTAATTCTATCGCCATGGTGTGAAACAACCAACGACAAAAGAAGAAAGGGTGAACTCCCTGGAATCCCAATCTACTCACTTTCTCTTACTGCAATGCGTCCCTCTTTCCATCTCCCTTAAATTCTCCATGGCCACGATCCTCGAATGCTGCTTGTGCAGTTGCCATTCAACTGTACGATTCGTTGAGATATTTACGAGCACATCCCAAGACTATAATGGGCGAGGTTTAGGGGGCTGAAGCTCTCTAAGAAAGGGTGGAACGACGACGACAACCTGTAGATCTCTCGAGCTTCCTGAATTTCTTGTCGAACTAGCCTTCTCTTCAACCCCTTCTAACTCCCTCCCCTCATGCGTGAAGTTGATGCCATATTGTCCGGACTTAACACCCCTCGATTATCTCTTTGTTCCCACTATTCAATCTTTTCCAACTTTTCAAATGAAAAACTTCGCTGGAGAACAATGTGCACTGTTCAGTTTTAAAAATAAAGGATAAGTGAGCAAACAGGGGATTAACTAGGAGACGAAATGCTTGACAATTCGCCACAGTAATTACAGCACTTGAATTTTAATTGGCAATTTTTTTTTCTCGTCACGATGAATTTTATATTCACATAATTTATTCTTAATTTTGAAGGCAAGAATGAGGGGGTGAAGTAAGTATTTCAAAAGATTGGGTTAATTGTAATAGACGAAAAAAATATATATATA
The DNA here is from genome assembly GCA_013761285.1 of Campoletis sonorensis. Taxonomy (NCBI): domain Eukaryota; kingdom Metazoa; phylum Arthropoda; class Insecta; order Hymenoptera; family Ichneumonidae; genus Campoletis; species Campoletis sonorensis. Next base: position 63,430 of record JACEOJ010000203.1, read on the forward strand.
TTTTTATGTATCTACGTGAAATGCTGTTGTGGAATTAATGTTGAACTCCGTTACTTAGCGAATAAAACAGCGTTAGAGAAAAAATGGCGTGATGCTTTCAAGAGAGGTTGAGAGGGAAGGAAAAAAATGAGATTATCACCCCAAGGGTGGTTCGAAGAGTGAGAAGAGTAATGGGGAAAATGGGAAGGATAAAAAGAGTTGTGTATATAATACCATTCCGTGAGATCCGCTTCTCGTAACTGCGAAAAAGCCTCGGGGCAGATTTCCGCTTGCCATTCTTTCGAAATACGAAATAACGAGTGCCGAGTTGTTTTTTTCCTCTTTCTCCCTTTCTCTACCTTTTCTGCTTTTCCTTTCTTTTTTAACCCTCAACTCGTGCTCCTATCGTAAAACAACATGTAACAAAGTTGAGGGATCTGTGTGTCAGAGAGAGAATTCACGTGATATGCACTTTATCCTTTGCTTTTTTTTTTTTTGTAGCTTGAAAAATACTCGAGCAATATAATGAGAAACAGAGTTATTCGAGGACCGAGAAAAATACACTTTCTTCTGTTTTAAAAAACTCCGAATTGCGTTACAAAGATATACGATTCGTTTCGAAATATTTCACTTCATTTGAATTGTTTATTTTCTTAATAGAAAAACAAATTAATATTCACAGTATTGTGAATTCTTTGTTATTTTGTACCCGATGATTTTCCTTATTTTTCCGTACCTCGTCGTTTATTCGCTGGTCCTGCAATACAACGGAAGGGAAACCGGCGCATAAAAAAGACAATTAATACTTAATCCGCAACGTATTCAACATTATTTAACTAATGAATATTTTTCCTCCAACTGTATCAACCCACGTGGCTCTTTTTGAAACAATCGTACCTGATTTCCACTGGGGAATCAAGTATTTCAATAGCCCGTACTATTTTCAACATTTGAGCGCAACATTTTGATGATACGAGAGCGAGAAATTGTAGAAGCCTTTTCTACGCACTGGCTAATGAACGAGCAAAGTGCGTCATTAGTTTGACTCAGTTTCGCACGTGAGTTACCACAAAACTAAATGTATATATACACGAGGAGGGAAAGCCGTGTGAATATAAATACAGGCTGTCCCAAAATCTGGGGCTCAGAAATGAATGGAGTGAAGAGATTGAAGAATTCTGAAGAGAAAAGTCCTCAGTCACATTTTTCTCCGATGCTTTATTGATGAGTTATTGATAAAAACAGTGAACCGCGAATCGGAAGCTCCGTTGTAAAGGAGTGGGAGTGGCCAGCGTTGCGTAGCGACGCTCGAGCCAATCCGCGGCGCGGAGCCGCATGGGGCAGCTTTCCCCCACTCCTCAGCTTGCCTCTCGATGCCCCGAATCAGTTCTAATGTTATGTATTTTATCTCATGAACGGGTCATCGTAGAAAAAAATGCATCAGAACTTTTCTCTTCAGAATTTCATGATCTATCGATTGCGTAAGACGAGAAAGTACATTCTGAGACACTCTGTATTGCAGAGTCTATATAAACGTAACCGAGGGTGGTACCGCAAGAGGTACGGGCGGTAGACAAGCGGGTGCGTCATTATTTCGTTAATTAAACGAACTTTGGTATCTCGGGTGGTGTGCTAGAACCGTGGGAGCAATTAAACGAGCCCTTTGAGACGCAACACCGCGGCACCTTGACTTTAACGACACAGTCGTACTTTCTCTTCTCTCTCTTTCGCAGTTTAGATTATCCCTGCCACATGTCTTTTCTTACTCTCTCTCTCTCTCTCTCTCTCTCTCTCTCTCTCTCTCTCTCCCTCTCTCTCTTCCTCTCCCTCTTTTCATCTTTCTCTCTTTGTAGCATTACTCCCAGGACGTGATGTAACTCATCGCCGTTTTTGTCGCCCATCTCTGTGGCCTCTCGTTTCTCGCCCACACACCAAATGAAATAATTAAATCTGGAATAGTAGTACCCAGGTATCTCGTTACCAAAGCCTCCGCGTATACTCGGACAACTTTACTTTCAATCTATGTTCCTCTCGCTCTCATTTTCTCTCTCTCTCTCTTTCTTTTTCTATCTCTCTCTCTCTCCCTCTCTTTCTGTGGCCGTAGTACTCACAGTCTAGGTCGTTGAGAATTTCCTGTGAAGAGTCACAAGCTTTATACACACAGGTACGTTTATGCCTTACGACGGCCACTTTGGAGCTCGTTCTCAAGGGGGTACGTAACGCAAATATATAAACACACACCCTGCTTTCTCTCAACTCTCGTTTGACTCGATGACGAAAACGTTTACCGTGATGAAATTCGAGAAAAAAACATGCGCCCACATATGAAAAATATTAAAAATCTTGTCTCTCCGCACCCAACTTTCTTCATTTTTAATGACGATAAAAAGGTTTCCTCTCTTCTTCCTCCCTCTCCCTCCCTCTCACTCGCTGTCTTGCAACCCTATTTTCTTTCGCCTTTCTTTCGAATAGAATTTTCTCTTTATCAGCTTGGATGTGAAACTTTCCGGGTGCAATCTAGCGTGGGTTGGCAGCAGCCAACTTTCCACTTGCTTTAGCCTTCCCGAGGGTCCAAGCAAATTCGGATTATTTCCGTCAGGTTTATTTCAGCGATAACGAGAAATGATGTTGTGCCCTATTATTTTGTAAACTTTTAACGATGTCACAATTAAATCAGTGAAAAAACAAAAATAAAATAAACTCGAGTCCGCCGAAATGAAGTTGCTTCAATATACATTTTCTAATGACGTTAATCTACTTAATATTCCATTAACTTCATTGCTCGTCTTAGTTTATTACTTTGTCTATTATTCATTCTTTAGCTAATTAATGATTTTCTTCATTCATTTTACTTCGTTTCGTTCAATTTGTATTCTTGTCATTATCTTTCTCGAAAATAAGAAGATCAGTGATCGATCATAATTCGGGTCAAATTGACCCGAAAGTAGTCCCTATCAATTTCTATTATAAATGCCAATCATTAGAAAATTGAGCAGATGTTAACGCTTCAAACAGATCAAAAAAACGAACGACGTAAGATGGTTTTCCAGTTCCATGTATTTTTTGGGTGTATCCTATAACATTTGTCGCTAGTGGCGTCCGGTAACCGATTCAGGGGATTCCATCTTACCGGGTTGCTCTTCTTGCTTGTATCCTGGAAGGGGATTGTATTTCTGGGCAAGAGGGACTAGCAGAAGGATCCTCTTTTATGTAGATCTATACCTCGCTCTCTCTCGCTCTTTCACAATGAGAATAGTTTTTCCTCGTCGGATACTCAACGTCATTGCAGGTTGTATACTAGCCAACACACAAGGTGAAAAGCCCGGAGGCATGGAGATAGTGAGAAAGCTTCAGGGGCTTTCGTCTCTCTCGCAGTTTCTCTCTTTCGCTCTCTCCCATTGGGGCTTCGAGTTCAACTGTTGAACTATTTGAGAGGTTGCGCCCTCTAGAACCGATATATGAGCAAACCGCCATCACTGTACCCTGTTGTTACGAGGCAAGGCTCCTCGTTTACGTACAGTTCGGAGTTTACAGACGGTATCCTCTCTCATTTTAACCCGCTAGCTCCAGACCTCACGTCAGTCTTTATACACATATATATTGTACGAAATACATCGTGTGTGTGGTCTTCATTGTCGTGGCTGGAAGCACACATAGTTCAAATGTATGTTTATACCTCCGCGCCCCTGCACTTCGAGCAGATGGACACTTGTTCACGCACCAACAGTGATGAACCGTCAAGTCTCATCCTTCAGTCTTCCTCTTCCAAGCCGAACCAGGGTAGTTGGGACCTGGCAAAATTCCTCACCAGGTATGAGCAATCATTCCACTCCTTCCCCCACCCTTTCCTCTTGATTTAGTTCCCCCTCTGTTTACCTCCTCCTCTCCCCGAATGCAACCCCTCTCTTAAGTTCTCTTGTCCCATTCCACCCTGACTCGAACACTCTCCTTGCCCCAAACGTAAAGTTTGAAGTGCACGCGAGCACGTCAGACTCAAGTTGAAATTGAGTTGTCATACACTCGCCCCCTCCCCCCCAGCGCTCCCCACACCATGTTATAGTTACTTTATAATGCGCCACGCGGAGAATTTAATGTGAAAACTATTAGGGTCGAGAATGGGTAGTGGATTGGGAAAAGCTGGGGCGTCTGGTCCCTCAAGAGAGGAAGAAAATAGAGGGAAGAGGGAGATACAACAGTCTGCAGCTTCAAATCGTCATTTGAAATCCGGTGGGACATTTTGGAGTTGACGATTGACGTTCTTAATTGGGCTTCAGAGAAATCTGGAGGACAAGTTAGGCTACTGACAATTATCTTCAACGCGAAGATGCGTACTACGCTTAAAGGTAACTGTCAGTTGTTCTTGACGTCTGTTGAGGAAATGGCTAATTGCGGGTGACAGGAAACTGTCAATTATCGTTGCGCAATTCAGAGGAAGACTGCGGAAATGGCTTATCATGATTCGGAGTGAACTGAACGGCTGTTAAAAACGTTGTCAGTTAAGAAAAGTGTAGAAGATCATTAATATAAGTGTTCGAAATCTTGAAAATAAATCGTAAGAAGATAAGAGGTTGAAGAAATTTTTTATTACATTTGGACTGAATCCGGAAAAAGATTCAGGAAACTGTTCAGTGTCCTTGATCTTTCGAGAAATACAAATGTGCAAATTTTAACGAGCATCAAGCCTCCGCCATGTTTTTTTTCCTCCTGATTCTTCGTAGCAGCAACAACTCGACGGAGGGAACGAACCCTGTCTTCTGATATCGAACTTTGGCTTACCTCCTTCGTGACTAATCTCGTCCAATTTCCGTTTAAGCCATCAAACTTTTCGCGTTAAAACTAGAGTTGCTGCCTAGCCACGGCCATTACCACCAAAAGCCCAGCTGCATTAGTCCGAAGCGTCGTACATAGTTTTTGATTATGGGAGGGAAATCTCAATGTTATTCTTCAAAGAGGAGTCTCGCGCCCATTGATTATGAACTTTTGTAACCGGAAATGCTTCTACGGCCTTATGGCAAATGGCACGTAATGGCAGCCCACTCTCAAAGTGGATGCTGAAATTTGTCTTCAATGATCTGCTGAATTATACAGTGACCTTCGCGTGACCTTAAACCTCTCCGTTCGTAACCAACAGCCATATTCCAACGATCCTCATGGAAAGTCATAAGACCCCGTCTCTAAAGTACTGTTTGACCTTGATGTGTTACAGAAGGACGTATCCTGGAACTCCATTCGCCCGACGGAGTTCATGAGTGCTGGCTCCGCGCTTCGGACAACGCCGAAGCCAGCGTTTGGTTCAATGCCCTTCATTCAGCCCTTGCAGCCCTCACTCTCAAGGCACTCAGATTGGCCTCTGCGCTTCCAGACCCACCGCAATTGCAGCACATTGGATGGCTCGCAAGAAGACATTGCTTACAGGTAAGAAAGCTACCATTCATATAATTTTTCGAACTTGATATCAGGACTAAAAGTGTGTTGAGTGTTACATTCTTATCAGGTCCCAAAAAAATATAAATAGTATATTACGACCCTAGGCCCGAAAGTTAGATTTCCTGGCCGTGTGTGATATAAAGGCCTCGGCTTCACAATCCACTCGGCCTTTATATCACTCAGCCTTCATATCAAATTTCGAAAAAGTAAATCAAAAACACGAAAATATCATACATTCTGAATCCAAATCAATAAACTATAAAATGAATTGTATAGATTTTCCTTGATTTCACGACCGATTTTCTTTGTCACAATTACATAAATTGATGTTGAAAACGCAGTTGTTGAACGTACAATTGAAAATTGTAATTGTTCGTTCTCCAGTCCTAAATTTAAACCGTTGAAATTTTGACGGCTCGAATCTTTATCGTTTTTTTTTCGTTTACACGTAATTGGCTGAACAGCTGCTTGATTTTCGAAAGTTAGTTTGATTAATAGTTTATTCCAGAACAAGTTTTTCCTGCTACCATCCGGTTTATTCCGATTCCCAATTGGGATGAGTATCGGTTTGTTCCTCGTAGTGGTAAAATCGCTTTTTACAACTGTACCTGAAGAAAAATTCTATTATAAGTAAAAAGGACAGAATAATGATATGTGTTATTCTTTTGTTTGGGTTCCTATTACCGGCCGCAAAAATCCCTTCAGAGCGCGCTGTCATAAGCCGGCCGCAAAAATTGCTCTTCCCGGTCTGAAATGCGGCCCGAAAGTGCGTACTTTCGGTTAGGGGAGCAAGAAAAATAAATTTTTATATTTTAAAAATATATAAAAATATTTTAAAGAATAAAATTGATATTTGCTATATTTCCATCGTTGGATGAAACCGACCGTACGAGCTCCCGAGGTATCGAGTCAATTCAATTGTCTTTTACTATTACCCGGAAATGAAGAGAGACAGACAGGAGAGGGGGAGAGTGATAAACAGACGCAGTAGAAATAGGGGGAGAGAGCCAAGTCGATTGCATGAGGTTCATCGCGTGCTTGGAACTTCTCCGAGCTAATAAATCGAGGCATCGATTCTTCGATTATCGACGACGTATAAAAACAGAGTGAAAACGGCTTGTAAATCAAGATGGATGGAGCCAGGAAGGAAATAAAAATAAAAACCCCAAAAAAAAAAACACGAAGATGCTCGTGACTTGGAGAGGAAAAGGGAGAACTCACGAATCATTTATGCACTCTCCCTAAAGGCATTCAAGGCACACGCGAGAACTTCAACACAAAACAAGAGTAGAAACACTCCCAACACTCTTACTCTTTCTTTTACCTTACTTTGAATTCGTACAACATTAAATTAACATACAACGATAATCAGAAACAATACATCGTTCAAATTTTTCGTGAATACGAGAAAAATCATGTGAATGTAAATAAAAACCACGCTGCATCAACCGTTCCACCAATAAAACTTTTCCTTGGTTTTCCAAAATTCTTTTTTTTGTGAGTTCGCTTTTGAATAAGTGTTCATTCGAAATCACAGTATTCAGTGCAATGATTATTGTTTTAGTGCAATGATTTTCTGCCTCGGAGTATGATTCCGAGTTCAAATTTCATTTTAAGGAGTTAACAGAAACCTTTTCTGTTGTTTTTTTTAAATTCTAGTCCAGACGAAAATTCGATTAGAATAAAAATTGATCAGATTTGATGAAAAAACGTCAAAAAGATGAAATCAGGACGGTCTTTATACAGCGTGTCTTCATGACAATTATTGATGGGAAAATCTACAATAATTTTGCTTTGAGCCTCATACCGAGCACAATAGGTGTGTCGAGTTCTAGATTTTTACCACCAACACTTTGAATCGAAGAAATGAATGAGCAGCTATTTGGCAGAATACATACATTTAATCGATGAAAATTCCAGCTCCTGGCCCCCGGCCCAGGGAGGATCAGAAAATTACCGAAAACTTCGCACAGATTTTCATTTATGTACGTCGATCGTGTTTTCACAATTCCAACCACATTAATATAGCCACCGTAAAAAATGAAAAGATTAAGCTCACTATTTCACAGAAATTTTCTTTGATTAATGATTGAAATGATTTATAAATTTCCATTACATTCCAACATTATTCATATTGATTGTTCATCGTTTTCTTCGGAAGTATTCATGTCCAAAATTCGATAAGATGCAATAGAAGGATTTTTTAGTCTTATATTACAATGAATTTGATGGAAAATCGAGGTAATATGAATCGGATTCCGTGGTGTTGGAGATCTTGAGTAATTGCTCGAGGACACCTGGCGTTTCTATGATATAATTTAATATATATGAATTTATGCAGCAGTCTTGAAATTTGATTCGCGAATTTATGGGGAGGTGAATGGCATGGCGATGGATTTATAAATATCATCCCTTTTCACGATATTGAGAAACGCTCAATTACCAATTCATTGAATAATATCTTAGTGTGGTTTGCATTATTGATAAAGGGTAAAGAGAGATATATATGTGTATAGAGATTCACGTCGAAGATATCCACGCAGACACCTCAGCTAGATCTCTCATCGTTGCCCTCGATGTTGGCACATAATTGATTGGCATTAGCGCACCTGATTGCCACGCTAACCCTCAGTACCAACCCCTTTCGATCCCCCCTTTGGAAATTCTGCTCAACCCCTCTCTCTATCATCGTCGTAGTTACACATCACCGGAGCCCTCAGATCCGCCAGGGATCTCATGTGCTGCTTAAATACTCTCTACCACCGCCACTACCACCACCACCACCACCACCACCGCAAGTCAATGTTACTAACCCTTGCGAAGTCACGTGACAACAGACCTCTTGAACTAAAGCTTCGGCTCAGCTGCTCTTCTCTCTCTCTCTCTCTCTCTCTCTCCTTGTTAATATCTCTTGTTTTGCGCTTAGAATATAATTTTTATTGCACTCGGAGTGCTACGATTTTGCGTTCGTTCAAATAATTTGTTTTTACGTCATTATTTATTTATTTATTTATTTGTTTTTTTTTCTACTATGCATTTATTCATTTTGCTTTTTTTGTTTAATTTTTGTTACTTTTAATTTTGCAAATTGTGTTTACCTGCGTCATTGTGCTTTCTTTATTCTATTGCGCTTTATCGGTTTTTAATATTTTTCTTTCTTTTTTCTGTATGTTTATTGCTTGTGTGACTATCATATTTAAATGTTTTTGTTATGGCATTTGCGAGCATGTATCTTGTCACAAAACTTTGCATTTGCCCTAAAACTTGCCGGGGCATAATAAACGATCAATCAATCAATCAATCAATCAATCAATCAATCTCTTTCTCTCTCTCTCTCTCAGACTTTTGGTCCCAATGAGCATGTCTGTGTTATGGTCGAGCCTGTCATCAATTATAAATAATCTATGAGTAACTTTGTTTTATTCCTGTATTTAACAATTTTCGATACGATCTACTTCCTCTCGCGCAACTTATTTTACACGAAATTTATATGAATTTTGAGTTCCTTTACTTCTGAGGAATTTGCAATGAATCGAAAACGACGTAAATTGACAGCTGCAAGGAACCAGAACAATTCCCTCCCATTTAACTACACCAATTCAACATTTCCACTTATTGTTGCTCAACTATCGAACTTCTTATGCTGTAAATTTCTTGATTGTTATTAATTATTTGAGTAAAAAAAAGTTGCTGTACTCTTTAGTGCAAACTGGGTGTATAAATCCGTGAAAAAATAATCTTTTTATTCCGATTATTATCATGACCGTCCTTATGAAAAAACCGGTCGATTAATTAACGAAATAAATAAACCCAATTGAGTACATTATGAGTTTAAATTAGCACTTCATTGTTCAATATGATTCTCGATATAATGCGAGAAATGAAAGATAATGAATTTGCACTTATTGCATTCGGGGAAAGGATGATTGAGTGGAATAACGAGATAATAGAGTATCGGACGTCTGTGTGTGTGTGTGTTCAGAGTCCGGGAATTTGGTGAAGCAAACGATGAGGTTTTGCCCCTCGGTGAGACAGTCTGGACTGAGGGAGCAAAAGGGCGAGAAAGAGAGAGAGGGAGAGTGAGAGAGTGAGAGAGAAAGGAGAATTCTACTTTTTATACATATGGAAATTGATAAAACTCTTCTGGCGAACCAGCTCGAAGGATGGGAATTATCAGAGAATTATGAGAAGGCAATCTAGCCAGAAAAAGTCTCTCTCTCCCTCTCTCTCTCTCTTTCTCTCTCACACTCTCTTATTCCTAGACGAGAGAGGGAGAGAAATTTGGCTCTAGATGTGAAGCTTGTACGCGCTTGATATGGAAATGGTTCTAACTGGATATAGCGGAGGCATACGCCTGGGAGAATATTTCGAAAAGCTTCATTCTCTTTCCCAGCTGACCCAACGATAATCCCTATAAATACGAGATTACCTCGTGTACTTTATAGATCGTTTCCTTTCCCCTCCTGCCCCGTGCGCTTTTGACTAATGGCTTCTCGCATCAAATTTGTAACACACGCTCTCGAACCTGAGCTTATAGACGAAGGCAGACCGATTATCCTGTTCCTCTTAACGTTAATGCACTTGGAGTTACGAACATCATGGATTTTTATTGATGTTGAGTCAAGAATTATCTCTAGTGGCGCTATTGTCGGTGAAGCCCTTGAAAGAAAAAAAAATGACGGGAGATCATTTTTAGTGCGTAGGAGCATTAGTTTTTGTTAAAAAAATTTCAAATTAATAATTGTTCTCTCATAGAATTTGAATTGCTCGAAATTTTTAAGTGATATTTCACTTTGCTCGGGTTCAAAAAGACGATAGTAGCGTGGAATGGATTATAAAAAAGTGAATTTCCTACAAATGAAAAATCCAAGCTATAAATATAGGATTTCTTGGGATTCATTTGATATTTTACTGAGCCTTTCTTTACTTCTTTGTCTGAGCCTTTTTGTCGAGATAAAACATGGATCACTTATCTCACGCGGTTCAATCAATCGGTTACGTAACTGCAAAGTTCGAGCAAACCTCATGCTCTCTTTCTTCTTAAGGTGAATATCGTTTTTAGCATGAAAGATCGAATCGGGGGTGAGAAGCAGAATTTTCAGGCCACAGCAGACATTTGTCTAGGGCCGGGGACCGAGCGATCTCGACTATCGTCCGAAGCAGCGGGGGATGATTTGGTTATGATCTGAATAAAACATAACCTTTCCACTGGCCCGGAAGCTTTACGAGCCATTTTTTTTTCTCCAAGTTTTTATACACGTGAGAGATACAAGAATGAAGAGCGAGTCAGAGGGATGAAGTGAGGGAAAGATAAAAAGTGAGAAAGAGAAATGGTAGGAGGGATGAAAAGAGGGGGTTGGAGAAAAGGTGGACTTCCACCAAACCAAGCAACGAAAACTTCCACTCGGCAGAGAAAAGAAACTACATTATGTATCAGTAGACCGAGGAGGGGTTGGCAGAATCATAACTTTTGACCTCCCTCACAATTCACCAAAGCGCGCGAGAACTCCTATACTTCTTTCTCGCTTTGTTATATCTCACATTTTGCCTCGAGTCATGAACGTACGAAGCACAACCTTTCCTGCTCAACCCACCCCCGTATATAGTTACAGCAAAACTTCAACGTTTGGGAATACACGGAATTAAACGTTTCCACTTTGGTGCTTTAAGAGAAAGCTCCTGCGGTCCGTGTCTATAGCAAAGTTTCTTCGCTTCCTATCTCGCCGTTCCTTTCTCTTTTGGCGGCGTACAATGTTCGTATACACAACTACAAGCTCAAATCTCTTTCCATGATTTTGTGACTTGGTTATTATTTTTCTTTGGTGCAACGGACATTTTTGTTACCAAGGATCAAAATATTCATGGTGGGAAAAGCCGTTTCGATCGACTTTAAGATGTTTTAGTTAAGGTTCACTCGACTACAGTATGATTTGTTAAATAATCTGAAGAATGTAGCATTCTTCATAAAGAAAAAACAACCCCGCCGATTTCTCCACAAGAAATCTTCTATCAAAAGGGCTCTTGTCGCGTTGTACGCTCTTCCATATCATTGAAAGTGGAACAAGAGTGGCAGGGAGTGAGAAATAAAATCAATTTTGATGGAGACGTCGTGGTGATTTTAGGGGGACACCCTTCCCGTTGGAGAAATTTTTGTCTGACGGGGTTGTAGAATTTTTGAGTGATGTTGAAGAATGAAGAGGGTTTGTGAATACAGAGGAGGAGGAGGATCTTTTTTTACAGGCGAACATGTATATATATGTAAGACGGATAAAAAAAAAAGTATAGGTGAAAGCACTCAAGAGACTGTGAATTCAGGTTTATTCGACTAGGGGTTGTTGGCGCGAAATGGGCCTTCTTCGCTCCTTTTCTTCTTCTCTCTTACGCTTGACGTATGCCCGAGAAATCCAAAGTTTGTTGGTATACGTAGTAACGTTACTCCCTCGGCGCAGCTTGCGCATGATCATATTCAACCCCCCGTGCTCGCTCGCCAACGCCCCCCTTCGCCGCAGTTCTCTCAGTGGCCCTCTCTATCTCTCTTTCAATTTCTCTCTCTCTCTCTCTCTCTCTCTCTCTCTCTCTCTCCCTCTCTCTTTCTCACGCTGGTCCGACATGAGCAGAGAACACACCCGGTTTACTACCCTCGTAAAGATTAGGAGAAATACAGTGTGTTGTATAAATTGTCGTTCACCCTATCGCCCATGCTGAACAGTTATACATACCAGAACTCACCCCTCAGGGCTGACTATCCAAGCCCTGACGTGTTCTCGTTCCAGTCCGGATATGTACAACACTGAAAAGCAGCGTCATACGCCATTTATAGCTACATGTACTGGGGGAGGGTGGAGAAGTGCAGTAAAAGGATTACGAGACTTATACGCAGACTTGATTTCCGGATCAACCTTCCTGTATTTCCCCTTTATGCACAGGCAAAAACCTACCTGTCACGGACAATTCGAGATATTAGTGATGACTTATGCCAAGATGAATGTTCAGCTTTTGTATGAACAGAATCCAAAGCTGACCAGTTTAACTAATATTCCATGGCAGCCAATTCGAAGTTGGTTTTTACTTTAATCAAAAATGTATTATTCCGTGAACGCACACATCGAGCCTCCAAATCCTCGGCCACCAACGACGCATCCCGAGCCCTTATTTCATTCTGAAATTGTTGTTTTAATGGCGGCATAAAGATTAGACAAAATTAGCTTTGGGTGATTTACAGGTGTACAAGAAGTGCGATAAAGGCCCCTGGAGCTTGAGGATGTTTATAAAGTGTGTTGTACTCGTTATGTAACACTGGCTGGCAGCCTGAGCCTCCTCTTTTCCCATACTCCTCTAAAACCTTGCACCTGACTCTACACCTAGCTCGTTCAATCCAAATTTAATCTAAAGGAAGACCAACAGATGCTTGAATACTTCCCCCTCCTTTGCCGACCTTTTGTTGCTCCTCGTTTGTCTGACGAGATCATCGCAGAGCGATGGAAGTCGCAATGATTGCGTAGGTAGGATATGGACCCTCATAAAATACTGGGGCTTAAGAATGTTGAAGTAGGCCTGGTAGGGCAATAATTGGAAGGAATGGCGAGTTGGAATGTTGTTGGTAACATTAGTAATGTGTTGGACCCCGGAGGTCACTAAAAGAAGTATTGGAATTGCCTTCTCGTGTTACAATCGTCCCCAGTCTTCTTTATTAAGTCACCAACCTCGGATTGTTATTAAAGCTGGTTCTTGATACGTTCCTCAAGATGGTGCCCGTTCCAATATCATCCTTACCGTCGTTAGGTGCAGGTATCGATACTGTTCGCTGAGGTGGTATCTGTATAGAAGCTGTTATTCCCATCTTACAACACAACAGGGCTTAGGTATACTCACAAAATACGCGAAGGCGAGATGGTAGAAGTCTCCTCGAACGTGAAACTGTATTGGTACTCTGGGTGCCCTCTAATGGAACATACATTAGGGACGTTTCGTTGCACCATGCGGTAGAAGGGGGGGGTCTGTGGCGTCAGTGATGGTAGTGGTGGTTACAAACGGGGCTGCATGGATTCTTGTCGTCCTAGAGCAACAGGGACGAGGCTGAGAATATTGAAATAAAAAAGCACCGGGATTTGCGAGCTTTCTTCTTTCCAACTAGTGTCGCCGCTTAAAAACGTGACGGGCGTTCAAGGGTATTTGCTCGTATGTTCACTGGCTATGGCGAGGTGAGGTATGTGACTTGAATTAATTCACATGTAGACACATTGATGATGATTTGAAACGCTACATCAGCTTTAGGATGTTTCATCTTCAGGAAATTGTTCCTAGATGGAGTAGTTGGATGTCTAGGTTGTGTGGGAGATTATGTTCCATGACATATCCGGTTGTTCCGAATTCCTGACCATTTTAAAGTTATGTATCGGACATGCCATCAATGTGGTGCAAGCAGGCAATGATTTTCATCGGAGGCTAGAAAAATTCCACGAACAGTTTTCTATGATTCCAGTCGTTCGTCCGAAAATTGCATGCTGCTGAATGCTAAAACCCGGATCTTTCTTCTTGTGGGTGGGTTTCTTTCAAGGATTCGTCAAGTATCGTCAGGTGTCCTAAATTTAATTATGTCTACGGAAGTTAAATGTGTGTTCCCGTGCTAAGAATGCGTCTCATCGTTCTTTGGATCCTTTTCTATATAGTCTCTCGGACGGGTTTACAGTAACAGAAGGAACCCATCTCCGCTGTCTGACCGTATGTTTGGATCGGTTTTCACGCTTCCTCGGTTTCAAAACTTAGCGGCGGGAAAGCCTTTACGTTTGTCTTCCACGACCTTGCATTATACCTCGAGGTAGATACACATAGCCGGAAGAGACTTGAGGTAGTTGCTAGAGCCATTATTGTAATTGAATGCACCAGGATCAAATATCAGGCATGACCCGCAATAGGTGGTTATACGCAAGTTCACAGGGAAGAGTGAGCTTAAGAGAAATAGAGAGAGAGAGAGAGAGAGGGAGCAAGTCGTCCAATGAAAGAGGGTTAAAGTGTGAGAGAGGTAGAAATCAACGAGGGCAGATACCGAGTGTCCATTAATCATGCCACACTATCGGAACAGGACGGTCTGTTCCGTCGCGTGTGAAATTGAATGGAGAGAAGTGTTCTCCGCACGTAGCCCTCTTCCTGTATGCCTCATTCCCCCTACCAATTCCGCAATACGTGTATGCGATAGTCAGCGAGAAATCCAACAAGCCTGACCTCTCCTCTCTTTCCCATCCCAAAGCGTCCATGAGCTCACGGTGCACTAAACAATTTTCATTTCATTAGCCTACGGAACCTCATTGCACCATCATCACTTGCCTTCCATCATTATTATTTGTCCTCAATCCCAATCTGTTGCCTACATGTTGAATTGTCACGTGTACGCCGTTTTGTTATTCTGTACTAATGTACTCTGGACTGTGGCGCACCTTTTCACTTATCACCGTCAACTTCAACCGCTGCCGCGGCTGACGTAATCCGTAGCAAATGGATGGCTCGTTTTATCAGGTCAAACTGCGGTGGCACGTCCAGCAAACATAACCGAATGTGGTCCAACATTTTTAACATGCGCTCAGAAACAACTATCGTTCAGCAGATTATAATTTCGATGTAGAAAAATCATAATTTAAAGATCGTGCGAGCGTATGAAAGAGAGCATTGAAACTGACATGATTGGAGGTAAGTTCATCAGGCAATGAGCTGATGGAGCTCACAGGGAATCTTGCTCTTTTTTGCTCACCCTTCCTCCAGATCTCTTCCCTGATTTCCGCAATTGATGGAGGAATGAGCAAGTGAAAAGCAATCCTGCCATCAGGAGAGTGGGCAGAGATAGAACGAGACCAAAGTGTACCTGCAATCAAGGTTCGGTCCAGGGAAACGAGAGGTTACTGTAGGGAACATTCGATGATGACGATGGTGGTGGTTGAAGGCCCTCTATCAATAACCCGCTATTAATTAGAGCTAGAGCTTCGGGCGCCTCAACCCCACTATCCATAACCCACTGTCAAACATTGGAAGGCCGTGGTGTATCCATGCTCATGCAGTCCTTATGGGCGGGGAGGCTTCCAAGCTTGATCGGCGTTTGGTATAGCCATCGGCGGCTCTTCACCTATGCTTTCATCCATTCTACCATTATTCCCATTCCCATACTACTCACCACCGCCAACCCTCTTTCGCGCTCCGCAGCTCTATTGTCGGGCCTTCATCATAACCTTAGCGGTTTACTTGGGCCCGATTTGCGTCCGGATTGTAGATACAACACTGGTGAATCTTTCATGTATGGATATATGGATGTATGTATGGCAGCAACCTTCGGTGCGATGATGTTGGTAACATGTTATGTGGATAACCAGCAGATACCCTTTTCCTCACCCGAACCCCTCGACACCCTTTCGGAGCTTCTCCCCCCCCCCCCCCCGCCCTACTATAGCTTCGCCCTCCCAACTTCTAGCACTAACCCAAGTGGATAGTGCATCAGCAATGCTAAGTAAACTGCGGCAGAAACGAGCTGCCAGCAACGCTCATCCCACATAGGCCTGTTGGGTGGCAATGCTGACGCGCCACCCTCCATACGTCCTATAAACCAAGATAACGATGTGGATAGGTGGATGGTGAGTCATGTATGTCTACCCATATAGGAGCAAGATTTAGGTACACAGGAGCAATTCAGACTCTCGGAGCTGATTCAAAGGAGTCAGAGCTTAAGCTAGCACCCATGAGATGAGACAGACTACTTGAAAAGCACCTCCGTCGCTTTGGCAGTCTGGAGATACGAAGAAGGAGGGAGAGGGTGTCGGATCCTCTTCTCGGTTACCGCTAAAGCGCATCCAGTAAGCAGGTCTGCTTATCAAAGACGCGTAAAGGATCTGCGGAAACTCTACACTGCGGCGAATCTGGAGAGCCTCATGGCACAACAGAGTGATCCGAAATGAAGAGCCGCTTCGGATCAAACGAATATATCTGCCGTGAATCTTCAACGCAACTATCTGGACCTGCTGAGACTCCTTAGATAAACTTGATCATCACGAACCTTGTGTTTTTCCTGGGCAATCGACATTTTTCTCTCTTATTACGAATCCAGCTTGGCGGGCTCAACATTCCATTAGTTCCCGTCGATTTCTATTGGTTTTCTGATAAGAACACGAAATATTCTCATACGCAAAAGTTGGCTTTCATTTATTTTCCACCAGATGATATATTCCTCGAGGAAGGAAGTTTTCTTCCCTGCTGGCAGAAAGGGTTTTTCACCCTCATCTACCCCGTCGGAAAAATTTCATTGACAATGTATATTCGTCAAATTTTTCTCATCCCCTGACGCGATCAAGAAAACTTCTTGGATACCTGAACTTAAGAATAGTTCAAGCAGCGTTCCGTGTGCCTACTATACATGAAAAAAACTACAAATTCAACATGTTTTCATATTTTTAATGTTTTTTGCTCAACTTTAACGCTCTCACGTCACGAAGAGGTTGTAAAACTTATATTTTTTTACAGCCTCTCCAGCGTGAGAGTAACCCGCTGCTGGGGACGGAAAGAAATGCAATTAACCGCACCTTGGATGAAAGGGTGCTAATGAAACAACTCTCCTTTCTTCGCTTCCTCAATTTTGAGTATCCACATATATACACATATATATATATGCATACAAAGATACATATTGAGACAAGCCCTCAAGTGACAGTTGCTTGGATAACAGATTGTTTCCGTCCAACGAGGAAGGAAGAAAAAAAGGTGTGTTCAGGAGGGTTGAAAGAACGCGGTAGTGAGACGAGTGGCCTGGTAGTTTTCGTTTACTATTCCTGTTACTTTTATAGGCACGCCATCTCACGGGCGACGTCTTCTGTTCTCCAAGATCGTGTTTCAACCCTTACTGAGCTGTCAGTCTTTCTCCTTCCTCTGTTCCCCTCTTTCTATCTTTTTATTCTCTCTCGCTCTGCGTTCCCTTCAGTTTTTTGTTCCTAATAAAAACGTTCCACCGCAACATTTTATATATATTTCTTCTGTGTTGTAAAAAAAAATCTATCTGCACGGGTGATCGGCGAGGGATGAGACCAAATTAATCCCAACGATGCGCTAAACTTTTATGGAGCATGTAGAGCCCGTCAATTGATAAATGTTTGCGGAACTTCAAGTTACCCAGAGCGATGAAAAAAAAAAAAAAA
>JACEOJ010000203.1:90139-116157 GCA_013761285.1 Campoletis sonorensis
TTAGCTGACAGGGAGGATAAAATCGACAATGGCACCCTGAGTGGTACCATTTTGACCATTTCATCGCAATTCGTTTTCTACTCGATGAATGCACAGTAAAAAATTTGCAGACGTGCAGGACACATTGAGGAATGAGAAAATAAGTGTTCGCAAGATCCGACTACCCTCAAAGGGGGTGAAAAAAATTCCCGAGAACTAGAACCAGTTTGGAAATGGATCTACTTCTGTTAGAATTCATTAACTCATCGACAAAATCCCCCTAATGACCTTGGTTGACCTTCGAGGACGAGGAAAAAAAAAAATAATTCCATGAAACGTTGAAAAAACTACTCGTACGTTGCCCGGGCATATCGGTCCATGAAAAAAATGACCTTGAAACTGTTTTAAACACATTTTCCAAAAAAAATTCAATTAAATTGTCACTGTGACAGGAACTCCTTACCAGATAGGATGATCGCTTGAGGGTAACCAGTCTCAGATTGTTGTCTCACAGCTTCCTGGACGACCTTGTTGAGCTGTGGTGCCAAAGGTACGGCCCTGGTGCTCGTCAAGGTCAAAGGATTACCAACGTCGGTGTAAGGGTTGATGCACACGAGAATGGGTCCCACGTTCGTCTGGAACATTTTTTTTTTTTTTTTTTTTTTTTTTTTTTTTTTCTTAATTCTTTTCCCTTATTTATCATTCCTGGTAAATGGAGAAGTTCGAATATTATACGAGAAGATAATCCTTATAAATGGACATTGGGGGTAATGGCGGCGTACGAGCCTCTCCGCAGGTATAAACCATCCTCGAAAAGACTTTATGGTTCGGAAAAAAAAATCGATACATCGATCCTACGAAGGACAAGATGAAGAGGAGTAGAGAAAATAGGAGGAGCCCGTGAATCTTGATAATGCTGATCGTTGGCATTCAAAAGGATTTAGGACCTTTCAGCGGTCCTTGGACATTTTCTTTTGATGTTCAACAGAGTCTAAGAAGTAATTAAGTTGAGAGAAAAAAAAAACGACATTTTAGAAGCATGACAAAAATAATTGATTGGAGCAAAAAATTATAAAAATAAGAAATAAAATTGAAGAAAAAAGAATCGAAGCAATCGAGCCATAAAAACGAACATATTTAATCGTCGTCATCAAAATTTCAGTCTCTCATCTTGACCGAGTGACAAACTTGGACTCTCATTTAAATCGCCTTCAAATGTTGGTCACAAATTTGAAATTCTTTTGGTCGCTACAGCGTTGTTGATAAAAATGATTTCGATCGGCTGAGGGGAGCGTGGTGTGGCCACTATTTTTTTTCGTTTCATTAAAAAAAGTCCTACATTAAAGAGATTAATAATTTTTTTGAATTTTTTTCAACCAATCAAACAAAATGAAAAAAAGGAAATCAAAACAAAAATGATGTCTCGATCGTATAAAGTAATTGAAATAATATTTTTTTCTCCATATTCGGTCAAATGTTGGCTCTTGTTAGAAATCGAAAGCCCCATAATAAAAATAAGAAAAAAATAAAAATGAAATATCGAACCAAAAACTTGTCAGAATTGCAATGATGCAAATGAGAATACTATTAAAAATAATAAAAATAAAAAAGCAAATGAGTAGGAACAGCGAAAACCAAAAAGACCAAAATAAATACGAGGAAAAGAAAAAGAAAAAGGTAAATAAGAAGAAAAGAAGGAGGTGGAGTAGTTATTCGAGCAAAAATAAGAAGAGGAGGAAAGAAGGCGAGATTGGAAGGAACAGATGAGGGTTCCAAGAGAACCCTTCTCGATGGTTGCTCGGTACGAGGAAGAAAGAGGGAAAGAAGGGGCCTTATGAGAAGGTGAAAACCGGTCTCGATCGTTTCATCGTGTTAAGAAAGAGAGAGAGGAGAAAAAAATGGAAAAAAAAAAAAAAAAAAAATGTGAGTTCTCCACTCTCGGAGCTTAAGGCACATTGAAGAGTAAAGACTGAACGATCAGCAAAGATATTTCCAAACAGACATCGAGTCGTTTCGTATAATGCTTGTTTCCTTCGTCCTGGTGGTCGTAAACAAAATAACCGTTTGAACTCTTCCGAAGGAAGTGAAAAAACAAAAAAAAATCACAAATTTCAAAATCTTACGTCACTGGACATGAAAAAGAGAAATTCCTTGCGATAAAATATGCAAAATCGAAGCATAATTAGCTGATTAATTTTCTACTGATTCCTGCAGCTAAAACACTCAATAACATGCTTCTATATAATTGGCCAGTAATTTAATCACATTTATTTTTCCCACCAACGCAAGGAATTCCAGTTCATCGAATCTCATTAATATTCATTATGATTTCTCTAATTCGAACGTCAAATAAAAATACAAATTAAATCTGAAGAATTCGATACATTCGTCGATCTATTTTTGCCAGTAAATTAATCCAATCACTGGCTTTTTTGTCATCTAGAAAAACCTTTGCACTCGCACTAAAAAAAAAAAAAAAAAAAAAACTATGAATAATTTTTTCTGCAATAAAATTATTAAAGAATTTAATAAAATTTGTAATTTTGCATTGAAACTTTGAACTTGTAATTTGTACGAAGCAAAACAGTGTTCGAACGAAGGAAAAACTTTTTTTCCAGGACGTTAATTCTAGCGTCGAACGATATCGATAAAATGAAATTACGATAAAAAAAGAAAATCGTCGATTAATAAATAAATTTCGAAGATAATTAGCTCGGTAATTGATGACAGAAAGTATACAGACGAGAAATAAATTAAATTCGATTCTTGTGCTTCATTGAACCCTCGTTCACTCGAACCTCGAACTTTGAGTGTCCTGTAAACTTTGCTTGACTATATATTCGGTACACCTATTAAAATATATGTACATTTTAGTACTCTAAGCAAACACTAGAAACAAACTGGGATTTAACTGCTCTAGACATAAATACCAAGAGACGATTTATATTACACATTTACAAATATTAATGGATGTTTAATTCATTTCGGTAACGAGGCGAAAGTTATCACTCCATCCACTAGATGCTAATCGTACGAGACCTTTTATTCACCTCCCAGCAAATGTCATTAATTTTTTAAACATTAAAACCGTCCATTTATATTTATATTTTCATTTAATCTGCGTTATGCATTTTCCAAATTTTATATGTTTTAACCTTTTGTGCATTTTTACTAAATCATCCCACCACTTAAGGGACACTATAGCATTGGAAAATTAAAAAAAAAATTGCTCAAAACAATCATGAAAAACTGAATTAATTTCAACTACACAACGTGTAGGAATCACTGTTGAAATCATTAATAAAATTGTCATCATTTTAATAATAATTAATTAATTAAAATGATTAATAAAATAGTTAATTAATTGAAATGATTAATAAAATAACTAATTGATTGAAATGATTAATAAAATAATTCATTAATTGAAATGATTAATAAAATCATTAATTAATTAAAATGATTAATAAAATCATGAATTAATTGAAAAAGTCACACGAATAAAATCACTAATTCTTTGGTGCACAAAATGACGTCATCATTGGATTCATTAGTGTTTTTGCGATGAGTGCTCAAGCATATTTTTTCCATAAGAGATCACGTTCGATAATGCGGTTGAAAAGGTTTTGAGCTCTTATGGCCGCAAGGAGTAATTATAAACTTGTGTAATTGTCTTCGTACGTGGAGAACTCGTTCTCTCGAATTTTTCCCTATATGTATTTGTCGATCACGATTGCTTGGAATGCGAGCATGCCACCTGTTCGTGCTCTTACACCTCTCGGTCGCAGGTAAGCCGTGTGACTGTGAAGATCGAAGTGAAAAAAAAAGAAAAAAAGAAAAGGTTTTCAGAAAAAAAAAAAATCATTGAAATTGTGCTAATCTCAGGGGGGGGGGGGGGGGTTTGCGTCATCGACAATCACCTGCAGGTGTGGTCTTATGAATAAAAATAAATATTCTCCAGAACTTTCAGATTTTTGAGGACGAGGAGAATTTCGTAAACTTTATAGAGATGTCTTTTTAATTTTTTTTTTAATTTTTTCTTTTTATTTCTAAGATTTGGAAAATTTAAATATTTTGTGGA
This sequence comes from Campoletis sonorensis, assembly GCA_013761285.1. Lineage (NCBI taxonomy): Eukaryota > Metazoa > Arthropoda > Insecta > Hymenoptera > Ichneumonidae > Campoletis > Campoletis sonorensis. The sequence goes on from JACEOJ010000203.1 coordinate 94,197, forward strand.
AAATCCTTTTTTGGATTTTCATTTTTTTCAGTTTTCGAAACACGTCGAACTTGCCATTGAACAGCCTATACATGCAACGAAGATCACGAGAGAAAAACTTTCTCGTTGCTCGCGTTTGCATTCCGTCTTTCAGGAGCCCCGGAAGGTTGAAAAAGAAAAAAAATAATAACAACGTGGATGAGGGAGGGGGGCTGTGGAGGAAGAAGATCAGGCCCCGGGGCGCCGGCAGCGGGAAGATCGTGAGCCTTCCTGCCCAACATTTCGTGCTACTCTCATTATGCAGCTGAGACTTGCGATACGAAAGATTATTTTTTTTTCTCATTGTTTTTAATTCTGCAAATTGATACGCGAGATTATTTTGTTTGACATTAATTTGGCATTTTTTTTTCGTTTCTATCTATTCCACGTCGTTTTATAAAATTTGGTAATTCGTTTTTTTTTTGGAATTGAGAAGAGATTGAAATTGAATACCATGACCTTCCAACAAAAAATTTTGAAAAAATGATGGATTTTGAAAAAAAAACGTCCCATAACGACAGATAAAAAATGAAAGAAAAAAATCAGCAGCGATTGGTCGTCGTACTCACGTGGTATTGCTTGGCACAAAATCGAGCCTGGAGGCACTTGAGCACGGCGTCCTCGGTGAGAGGTCCCGGCAGGTGAATGAGGTCGTCGAGACTCGAGGAGTTGCCATTAGTCGAATGATTCGTCGTTGGTTTGCCAAGGCAACGATTTTGCACGTGAGAAGTACGGCTGCTCTTAACGTCCGCTATTATTCGTAATATTGGCGGTGAACGAATCGCACCGAGGGCCGTGACGCAAGAAACATCATCGGTAATGCCAATCGGACGTTCCGAACTTTCGTGATCTTCCAAAAAGATAAAAAAACAAAATTAGCAAAAAAAAAAAACACAAACAACGATAAACTTAGTAATTTTTCCGTAATTTTCAAAATTTTCGATCTGATTTCTTCAAACATAAGAATATCCTAGCCAAAAATCCCCTCTCCGGGGAAAAAACCTTGGACGAGTACATTTGTTGACCCCTGTTTCCAGACAGAAAAAAAAACTACCCTGAACAGTGCGAAATTTTAAAAATTTGGCAAAAATTGGCAAGAGAACATTTAAATAAAATTATATAGAGAACTAAAATTTATAATATCAATAATAGGACAAGAATTTTATTGTCGCTTGAGGATGAAGTATAGAAAAAAAAAAAATTAGTCGAGCATTGAAAAAAGTGACCAAAATGTACAAAAATAAAAATCGGTATGAGAATGTAAATTGTTTTTTTCTTTTTTTTTTTTCATTAAACTATAAATTTGGATGAAATTCGGAAGAGACGTAGAAATTTAATGGGGGAAAACGCATTTGTGAATAATTCGAACACATGTCATTTTGACATGGGAAACAAGCGTCCAGCAGCAGGATCATCAAAAGCATCGTATAATCTCGCTTGTGTAATGTTGAAGCTCTCTCACGAAATAGCGATAAACAAAATGGCAGACGGTGGGGCGATTTGGCGTTGTGAATAATGGGGGCTCGAGTCGTTTTGATTGTCAGCCTTTTATACGGTGTCCACAGGTGCATCCTCTCTTGTTAATTATCGATGATAAAATTTAGCCCCGAGACCGAAACACGGTTTAAGAGTAGTGATCGGGTGGAGGATAGGGTGGAGGTGGGGAAGAGGAACGCGGATTCCCTGGGGGGTGAAAAAGTATGATGCACCGTAACACATATTGGCAAATCGGAGGGCGCTAGAAATGTCGAACGCGGGTTTGGCAATTAATCGGGACCTGATGATGCATTAATGAGACCGCGACATTGAGGCACCAAATGGACATATGATGTCGTTGTTCCTCCACGCGGTAATGGGTTAGTTACGCGTGTTCATCAGATGGACCAGTTATGATGCTGTAAATTGGGGACCGACCTGCCCATTTGAAAATTATGATGAACACGTGGATAATGCGAAACGAAGAACCCAAACAGCCAGGAACACTTTCATCGATGACTCGAGTGTAGGAATTCAAAAAAACGTTGAATAAAGTAATTTGCTGTCCCTCTCAAATTTCAGTTGCTAGTGACTGAGAATCACTGAAAAAAAAAAAAAAAAAAAAAAAAAAAAAAAAACAAAAAGATTCGGACCATATTCCCTGGGATGCCTCTGGAATAAGTCCGTCATGGCTTGAAGGGAGTCCTAAAGAACTGTCAGAATGACGTGAAGTTGATAAATCGAAACACAAGCTTAACACATGACCTTCAAAATGCTCTGCACCTGGGGAATGACCTTATGACGAGCGTAAGAGAAAATTAAAGTTAGTTATGACCCCCGGGGATGACCCTTGATCCTAAAATGACTTCTAGTCATTTTAGGGTCAAGGGTCAATCATGTCAGAACGATTTTTGACATCAATGAAAATGATGTCCAGGCCCGAAAAAAAATTTCATCCGACCTGAAGAAACTTCGGGGAGTTCGGAGTGAAACCGGACAAAATTCGGAGAGACTAATCATTGACACAAAATGCATGTTCGATTTAAAATGAAGAGAGAGAGAGAGCTTTTTTTTACTAACCGGAAATAAGATTGCCGGTTGAAGAATTGAGGCCATGATCATTGGAATGATTGGCATGAGGATGAACGATGGCGGAAGCAGTGAAGGTCTGACCCGAGGAATGTCCGATTCCTTGATGTTGATGCAAGATGGTATTGCCGATATTAGAGCCGTTGGGATTGGCCGAATTGTTGAGTGTTCCAGAGTTCACTGAGTTCGTGTGGTTCGGCAATATTGTTCGAGGTGGAACTGCTGGTGCACCGGTTCCTGGGGCACCACCTTTTTCACCAATTCCTGGTGAACCGCCCGTGCCGGTTGCTCCACTTCCAGGACTTGTGTTGCCTCCCGGCTGGCTCACGTGCAACCGGTTTCTCAGGGTCACCAGTTCCGTGCTCAGGCTCCTAAGTCGTTGTTGAAGATGCACCGCTTCATTCGACGACGAGGCATCTGTAATGAAGGGCCCAAAATATAGATATCTTTTTAGACTTTTTTTGCATGTTAGCTTTTGTATGATTACTGGATTTAAAGGCAGGTCAGGATGGATTTGATCAGGAATTACGGACTCGCCGAAATTGCTAAATTTTTGAAAATTCCTGACATCTTTCAGCAAGTCAACCATTAGGTGAAACTGGTAGTGATTACTTTTTATTTTGCATACTAAATCAGTGTCTGTTCGGGTTTCTGTTGGTTGTCTTAAAGTTCCAACCGATGATGGCACCATATTTCGGGTGTTTTCGGATTACGGACTCAAATCCAATCAAATATCAAATCAAATCGAATCAAATAAATAAAAGAATCCAAAGAAAAATCAAATTAAATCAAAATTTAATTCAAAAACAGTTCCATTGGACTTTTCTGGTTTCGGACGACAGTTGTTTTAGTTCCATTGGGTTCCTTCAAATCCGATCAGTCCAAGGAGCAATTACCTCGGATCTAATTCGATCATAGAATTGATCTACGGGTGGGTTTGAGATGGTTTCTGATTCTTTTTGACTCCGCGAACAAATGTTGACATTCTCTTCGCTTTTCTTCAAAATCTTTTGATCCGAAATTGTACGGACCATCGTTTAGGGTTCTGGAGCTATTTTTAAGGGTTTCTATACGCTTGTGTTTGTTCGTTGTCGCCCTAAAGTCATTACTCCATCATTAACGCGCCCCCCATCAATGATTCCATGGGTTTCCACCGAAAGGTCCAGGCTCGCTGCCTTTTCAGTCTTTCTCTCTCTCTCTCCCTCTCTCTCTCTCTCTCTCTCCGACTCATTTATTCATTCTTCTCATAGCAACGTGGCTCTAAGTTCGTACGAATGTAAGTTAGATTAACGGTACCTGGTTGGGAGTCGCGATACATGTATATGGGTTTGTGTAGAGGGAGTGAAAGAGAGTATCTAAGATCGACAAACCCAGCATCCATTGGAGGCTGCGAGGCTCTTTGCTTCCTCTGCCGTTCTCTCTCCTTCTCAAAGCCCACCATTTTCTCTCTCTCTCTCTCTCTCTCGTTCTCTGCCTCGTGTATAAGTCTTGGAAAATAATCGCTAGTCCTGCAAAACGACTTGAGATACTCGGCCAAACACGAACACACACTCAGAAGAGTGGAAAAAAAGTGAGAGAAAGGCTGAGAGCGCTGCAGTTGCCAGAATTTACGATCTTTCGAGAGAAAATCTCGAGGCAGCAGTGCACAACACAAGCAACTTCTTCTTGGCCTGCCTCACGTTTTTCACTCAATATATATATATATGTTTATAACACTAAGTTACGGACACACATATATGTCTACGGAATGTTTGTATATCACTCTTAAAACCACCCCCGCAACCGCGAATCTTTTCTATACTCATTCATGAGACCCTTGGTGTGCCCAACTATTTTCATTCATCTTTCTGCCCTGCTCTTCACACCCAAACGATCTTTTACCATTCCCCTTGCACCGCGCAATCATACCTTTTCTCCAAAATCCTGCACGTAACAGCCCAAACAAGACAAAAAATGACTTATTCGTAAGTGCATTCGTATATAGTTGCACTTTGGAAGAAAAATATTTGCTTATTAAAGCCCCTCGAGTAACAGAAGAAAGACGAAAATTATTCCTGGCCCTGTGTAATTATTTAATCTTTTTTTTTTACACTCTTTCCACATTTGTTTCGTTAAATCCAACATTTTTTTTGGTTTCTTGACTAACAACAATAAATTATAAAGACGTTGATTTGAAAAATCTATGATACCGATCGATGTGAAATTTTAATTACGACGAGAGGGAGTTTGAATATTGTTCGGTTTCTTGAAGTCGATATCGATCATTTAAAAAGTCATTCCAATCAATCGTTCGAGTGCTTTCTTGGCAAACGAATTTTTTTCACATTTAGCAGAATCAATCAATTAGCGATCAGTCACTCAATGAATTTTAATTACATCATGTAATCATCGAAAATCATAATTAACCAATGTTACGATTTCAATTTGGAAAAGATATTAAAAATGATCAGGAATGGAAAAGCTCATCAGTGCTAAATTAACGAATTAAATGCTTTTTTTACGCCCTTATGTTCGTAACAATTGGATATACGAACATTTAAGAGCTTTTCCTGTTTCCTCGGAGCCTTGAACTCTCGGGGATATACATATATTCGTGCGTGTATATATACAAAGCAACTTCTTTCAAAGAGCCAGCAGCAGAAACTCGATGAATAATATTCGAGTAAACAGCAGAGGGATAATTCCCTCAGTATTTGTGTGTATTTGTGTGTATACGAAAGAGAAAAAGATAGAGATGAAAAATATGAAGATAGAACGATAGAGAAGAAGGAGAAGAAGGAGGAGAAGAAAAATGAGAGAAGGAAAGACGTGGCGAACAGGTATGCAGCACGCGGGACAGCAGGTCCTACTCTCTCTCTACCCAGAAATTAAAGTAAGCAGGTACCACTCTGGAAGATCCCTCGTACCACCGTCCAGCCATTCCGAACGCCTGCAGCAAATATACAGGACCTTCTGTCCAAAAAATCCCCAAATTGTTCAACAATAATTAATATTTCTTCGATAATTTCCTTTTTATTTTCTCTTTTTTCAAATTCATTGTTGAATACCGAAATGATAATTAATTAAGGCGATTTTTTAGTTATTATTAATTAATATATAATTATTAAGTTATTATTAATGAATTATTATTACATATTAATTAATATAACAATATAATAAATAATAATTACTTATTATTTAATCACTACTTATTATTTATTTAAGAATTTATCGTACTGTCAATAAAAATAAGACAAAAATCAAATGATTCTGCTTTCTTTGTTTTTCGCGTTTTATAAAAATTTGTTCACTCGAATATTAACGTGTCGTAAACAATTTTTTATGTTCTTCATTTTTCTTCATTTTTCATTTTTTATTCTCCTTCTTCAGCTTTCAAATTTGTTTAAATTTTGTTGTAAATAATAATGCTTTTAAAAAGGAATTGTTTTTATTGTTGTTTTTGAAAGGAGCAACCGCGTGAGAAAAAACGAAAAAAAAAAAATGCTTTCTGGAATGTCCTGTATATATGGGAGAACAGGTTTTTTATTTCTCGAGTTCCCTTGTGTGTAAACCCTCTTCGAGGTAACTCCAGCGCGTCTCACTCGAAACTCGTGTGAGACTTATGAATCGAATCGTTAGCCAAAAAGTGGGGGAAAGGAGCCAAGGAACAAAAGTGGATTCCACGAGGCTCATGTCTCTTTTTTTTCCCTGTGAGCCTTCAAATATACTAGCCCATTTAATAAGCCTGTTCGAGGATCAAAAAGAAATGTGAATAATTCCGGAATGAGGCAAATCCAATTGTTCAATTACGTGTAAAAAAATCGATTCTTTATTATTTCATTTTTGTTTTTAGTAAATTCATATCTTAATCGCGCGATACGATAAACTTGAATTTTTTGAGTTAATAAATTGAGGTTGAAAAAAAAAAAAATCTTTTTCGAAAAACCATTTTATGGTAAAAAGTTCATCGCAAATTTACTGAGAAGTGAATTTGATACAGGAATCAATTCTGCGTTATTTTTTCATGGACCAATCACTCTGTAATAAAAAAATAATTATTAAAGTTCAGTGAGTTCACTTATTTCCATTAAAAAAATTATTTAACCGAAGTAATTAATTTATTATCAATTATTTTTTTCTCATAAATAATACGAATTCGTTAATCAACTTTTGATTTAAAAGTGAATTTAAAGTTTTCACTGAAGATTGCATCGATTTTTTAATAACGAAACAATTCTTTTGTATTTTATATAAAATAGGATTTTTCTTCATGAGAAATTATGAGGTAAATGGGATACTTGAGATTTCGAGTGAAATATATGTACGCGAGAGAGAAAAAGAAATCTCGAAGGCTCCCACGACCCAAAAACATTTTCGTCAGCTATTATCCTCTCCTTTTCTCTTTTTCTCTCTCTTTGTATTCCCCAATGGCGTTGCACACGCTATGGATGTACTTTTCGTGTATCCTTGGAAAGAGAAGAGGAGGGGCAAACTTCCAGACACGATCGTTGCAAGATATTTAAGGCCCCTCGTGCCTTGGGGAACTTTTGACCCTAAAATATTTGTTGTTTCATCAATTTTTCATTTTTTTTTTTTTTTTTTTTCAACATTACATTTACCCAAAACATTGAACTTTTTCTACAATATTCAACATTAAACTCGTTGAACTGAAGTTTCATAAAGTTCGCATGATTTTGGTGGGGAGGCTATATTTTTATATGATTTTCTTAAACAACTTGAAATTTTTTAAAGATTTTTCCAATTGGTCGTAAGTTTTTAAGAGTTCTGCACGGGATTTTAATAATTTTTCAACGTCGTTAATTTTGTTTCTGTTAAAAGAGCAACTGAGAGAATTAATCGTTAATTTATAATTCTTGAATTATTCCATTTGACAAAAATTTCTTAATTTTTGAATTGATTAATGCAAATTTATTTATTTATTCATAATAACGGATATACATGATTTTTTTTTCTCGTGGTTTGTAACACTCGAAATTAGTCACTTTTGCTTTCGTTTTCTAGCGCCCCCGCGGCAATGGGTCCCACGGGTCGGACGTGCAAAACGCGTGCAAAGCCAAGAAGAGAAGAGAGCGATTTAAAAAATGTCTAGAGTCGAAATTCCTCAGCGGAATAAACGGTAGCGTTTTATTTTTAATTTCTATTTTATTTTTTTTTTTCACTAGAGTTCCGAGGGAAGGCTCGGACTGCTGATCCCATAAAATTCTCGCATTTCTACCGAGGCGCGAAGAAGCGAAATAGTTTTCAAGATCGTGTAATAAACAATTATTCATGATCGAATAAAAAGTTAAAAAAAAAATTTCGATCATTATAAAAAATGTTTACATACTATTTCACAATTGCATTATTCTCACGACATTTGGCGGTTAATCAACAAACAAATCGAGTTGAAAGTCAACACTTTATACCTAACAAAGTTTCACATAATTTTTATTTCAGAAGTCGTACTCGTTGCGAGCCTTTTGTTCACAGACATTTGGCTATTACTGTATATGTACAAAAAACGAATACGAGTATTAGTGAAACTCGTTTTGCGTTTCATAGAACCAGCAAAATGTTGCCAAGCGAGTGAGAAATAAAAGAAAAAAGTGAGAAAAAACGAAACAACAAAAAAAAAGCAGAGCAGAAACCGTAAACCACGGTGTCGCCCGGGGGGTAACTGGATGTGAGAAAAAACCACCTCTCTTGTTCCTCGCATGCACCAGCACGGACCACATAATGTATACGGAGTGCCGAAAATATCAAGTCACAAAGGTTGATTCTGAATAAACCGTTGAATTCTAAAAAGAAAAGTCCTTTTCCATTTTTGTCTCGGATGAACCGTTTACGAGTTATCGATTAAATAGTGCAAACTCCAATCCGCGGGGTAGTCAGAGAGCCGGAGAGTGGGAGAAGCCTGCGCGCGCATGGAGCCGGCGCAGCGGATAGGGAGAGCGCGTCGCGGCCACGCCCCCTTCTCATTGAGCTGCGCTATTGGCTGTCCCACTAAAACAGCAATATCTCGGGAACGGTGCATCGGAGAAAAAAATGATAAAGTAGTTTTCTGTCCGGAATCTTACGACCCAACTATTTTTCACGTCCCCAAGGATGAATTTTGGGATACCCAGTAGATATGAGACCACGAATAATAATCGCATTCCCTCAGAACATTTTTATACTCGTTTTTCCTCGTGTCTCCGTGGATACGACGAACAACGGGTTAAGGGGTGTGCCAAGGGTTCGGGGAGGTTTTAGTACAAGAGATATTCAAGGTGCTCCCTCGCAGGGGATGGAAAACGACACGAGTTAAAAAGAAAACGTGCCGTCGCGAAACGAGGCACTCATAACCTCGCGTATATTTGTGTTGGAGAGCTTGCACCGAGTTTTCTGGTTAAACGCAATCCAGGCCCAAGAAACACTCTCTCCAACCGAGAAATTCTACGGGGGTACAGGGTGAACTTACCCCATCACCTCTACCTCAACCCCCCCCCCCCCCCCCCCCCCCCCCCCCCCCCCCCCCCCCCCCCCCTCCACGGCCCTTATTCTCGAACCGCTATCGGTGGATATTATACGAGTCTACGTGCTCTACCTGCCGAGAACCTCTCCCACCACTCTCCATCCTCGCACCATGATATTTGCCAGATATATCGTTATCTACATGCATATTATACTGTCCCGAGGATAGCTATGAATTTATAGGACAAACTACGTATGCGAGACAATCTTTACGATTACATGATCGAATTTCTTTTTGCCTTGGTAAAGTTTTAACAATTTTTTTTCATCAATTTAAATGCTGATTTTTATTATTTATTTCTTCGCTATTTCAACTCGATTTTTTCCAAATTTTGGCCCAATTTTCCGTCTGTATTTTCGAGTTTATATAAAATGAATAAAAAACAGTTCATAACCACACAATTTTTAAGGCAAATAACAAGTGCTATAGTTTTTCGGTTTGTTTAGTGTACAGAATTTTTGTTATTCCTTTGGTTCTTCTCGAAAAAGCTGTTATTTATTGGAATTCTAAAAGTATAGGACCTCGTTTTTGGAAAAATTATAACATCGGCAAAATTTTGTTGGACATTTCATGGCACATTTTATCGAACTAATGGAATGTTTTTATTAAAATTTCACACCCTGTATTACTTCAAACTCATCCCTCTTTGGAAGAGCTTGCAGTACTTACTTCTTGGAGTTACAATTCATGAGTTTATACGTTTGAGATCACGCGAGGCTTGTGGATATATGTATACATGTTTATGATAAATGCATATCTTAACGATACAGGCTTGGGCAAAAGTATTAGGCACCCTGTGACGTCTCTACTCGGACTTCGATATGTCAATCAAAATTTCTTATGAATCAATTTTTCAAACGATGTTATGTTTTTCTTTGATATCAAATTTCAGCTTTTTTTTTTTGTTTTTTTTTTTTGCAATCGCCACGTAATTAAAAATGTGGCTGTTGCATTTTATGCACTCGACCGTATCAAGTGCTTAGTTTTCAAAAAATGTTCACCCCTTTTTTTTTGCCTAGAAAATTTTGCCTAGAAAGATCGTCGACCTTAATTTCGTTTTTGAAAAAAAAAGAATCGGTGTTTATTTTTCACAGAATAATCACATTTTTTTCCCACTATATTGGAAAGAGAAAATTCGCAAAAAGCAGCTACATTAAAAATGACGTACCGGTCGCAAAAAAATCGTATGCATTAAACAAAAAAAAGGAAATTGTAGCTAAATTCGTCCGTTTGGAAACATTATTTGGTAAACTTATTTATCATTCTTTTTCTTCAACATATTCAATTGTTTATCTAGCCAGAAAGTTCAGAGGACGCCTAACGTTTTTCGTCAAAACTGTATCCGTTCGACGATATTTCTGATGTACGAATATTTATGAAAACTGAAGCATATCTTGCCACCGATACACGAAACCCTTTGTACCAACCAATTCGATATAAAAGGCACTAATCCGCCAATAATTATCAATAACAAACGAGACAAACAAATTCGACTTTAAATCGAGAGAACAGCAAGTTTCTCCAAATCTCAAGCAATTGGTCTTTAAAAAAAAAGGTTCCAAAATGTGTTCAAAGTTTGGTCTCGTTGGTAGTGAGGGTAAGTTCATGTGGAGAAGTCTCTACGTGCGGGGGTTCGCGCCTCCCGAAGTAGTTTGTACCTCCCTCGTACAGCTCCTTGGAGTTGGAGCACGAGATAGAGAGGAGAGCACGGATTTACAGTAGATAATATTGCTTCCTGAGTTCATGCACATATATATATATAATTATTTATAGTGATATATATATTTATTTAAATGTATATATGTATAGAAATATATTTGGAGAAGTTGTAGTCGTTGATGAGGAAGAGGAAGTTCCTGAAGAAGTGGCGAGAAATGGCGAAACTCGTTGAAGCAGAGAGAGAAAGAGAGAAAGAGAGAGAGAGAGAAAGAGAGAGAGAGAGAGATAAAGAGAGAGAGAGAGAGAGAGAGAGAGAAAGAGAGAGAGAGAGAGAGAGAGAGAGAGAGGAAAGCTAAGAGAAGTATTAACGTGCAAAGTGCGCGTCAATGATATACGCACAAGAGTTCTACGAAATGAGAACACGTAATATAAATACACATATGTGTGTGTGTGTATTTAATTGTACTTGCGGGACTGTGGGAATATCGTGCTCTGTCGCGGTTTCCCATCTTTTATTTTCATCCAACAGTGTAAGAGAGAAACATTTTGTACTCGCAAGAGGCCAATCTGTATTACCCGCAAGCAAACGATTAAATTTTCTATTGTGTATGCTTAAATCTTACAAATAAGTCGTCTGAGAAGTGAAATGGTAACAATTTTTTGTTTGGTTCAGGGTTTGGAACTGTTCTGGGTTAGTTTGTGGTCGAAATGTGGTTCAAAATGGCTTTTTGGTATTTTTGAATTTTAACCACAAAGTTCCGGGGTGTGACGAGATTATTTTTGGATTTTTTTCACCTGAGAAAACTTTTTTTTTTTTGCTCTTCTTGGGTTTGTTTATTAATTTTGGCTCCTTTCCAATTGGTCGTAGATTTTCAAAGGGTTTATTTGGATTTGATCGTGTTTTGGGGTTTTTTTTTTGGGTTTGTTTACTTTTGGTATTTGGTCTTACTCTTTCTTTAATTGCGTTTGGGATTCATTAGGTTTGCGGTTGGGATTGTTTATCTTTTTTCTTAATATCGTGATTGATGACAAAATGTTTTTACGTGTATTGCGGGTGTTCATTTTTTGTATTTCTTCACCTTGCAGCTTCTTCTCGGTCTCCCAAAACTTTTGGAGTTCAGTAAAGTATTTGTCCAATATGAAGACCTTGGAGAGGCCCAGAGTTGCCATGTCAGGCGATCGATGATATTTTTTGATATCGATATTCGACCGGCAATCAAACGTCAGGTTTATTCAATCGATTTCCTCGACCGAACACTCGCCGCTCTCGGATTCGCTCATTTTTTAAAATTTTGTGTATTCACTATTTCTTAGTTTATTAATTTTTTGAAGATTGTAAAAACGATCTCTGGATCGTCCGATCCATCGAGAGACTATTTAGCGCGCTCATTCGCCGATCGTGGCTCGTAGCCAAGACGAACATCCGGCCACTGATGTTGGCCAACTTTCACGAATTTTTAATTGGCACCAAAATGGCCAATATTTAATTTTCAAAATAATCCAAAAACCGCTGTATCGATTAAGGCACAGAACTTCACTTTAATCCTGGATTTCCTGGGCACGCGCACTCAAGAAGAACGAAATAACCATATGAAACAAAAACAACAACAAACGAAATTTCCCAATAAAAAAGAAATTCCGTGGACCATCAAATTGGCGACGAAATTCTGGCCATTTATCAATTGTAAAAGCTGGAGAGTCACTTCACAACACGTTTTTATTTCACTCCGAGATCACCAGTCAGAAATGGGGCACATGCCCCTGGGCCTTAGACCCAAAAATCACAAAATCTTCTCAAAAAAGTCTCCGTAATTATTGATCCAATGCAAAACAAGCCTTGGGGGTTCAATGATTTTGAAATCGGTTTAAAGTCAAAAAGGAAAAAGGGAACAACCAAAAACCGTCAATACATGAAATTTTTATGGGGGGAAGTGGGGGGCCGTTAGCTCGAGCAGAAAAGCAACGCGAGGACAGTACGAGGGATCGCGTAGGACTGGGCGTCATTGTTGGTTGGAACCCGGAGCGGAGTTCTCGAGGTCCTGTCTCTTCTAAGGACGGTTCGTCGTGACTCAGGCCCAAGGGGCGTTTGGGTCTTCCAGGGGCCCTGACTAAGCACGTGGTTTAAGATCTAAAGGCCTCTGGGAATGAGAGTTAGTTCGAAGAGGTTGTAGTGAGAGAAAGAGGAGGGGGGCCGCGTTGCCCCTTCTCTCTGCTATTCTCTCCGGGAGTGTTACGGGGTCCATGGACGGATGAGAGTGGGGGGTCGAGGTCGAAGAGGGGGCTCCTCGGATGCTGCGGGAAAATGTTGGGCCCCATATTACACTCCGGTTCATCCCAGCATCTCTACGCTCTCGCGTCTACTCACATTTTTCTTATTTTTTCTTCCTCCCCCCATATTTCTCTCGCTTTATTTTTTGGTCCATAGCAATCTACAGGCATACACGATGAAGTCAACGGAATAAACTCTGCTGGTGTTTCTGCGTCGATAGGCTCGTGCCAAAGATCTGTGTACATCCGGATTTATCTTAAGCCCTTTTTCTGTTCTTCTTCTGCAACGTTCTTTTCGCAAACAGCCCCCCCGGCCCCCCTTGCCCCCTCTCGTGCTAGCCTTTTTTTTTCATTCCGCAGCGATAAGGCGTCAATTTGCGGTGCATTCGCGCGTGCAGGAGAATATTTACGCTCGAGAGAGTAAAAGTTTTCTTTCCTTCCAGCGATGGAAACAGTGGGGAAGAAAGCCAAAGCAAAGAAAAAAATCGGCAGGTTTCATAACGATTGGATGGAGGGTTACGTGTGCGCGTATGATGTCAAAATAACTTCGTAATGGAATCGTTGTGTCAATGGCATCGCGTTCGAGTAATCGAAATTGCGATTTTTGACGGATTATTTTTTATCGCGGGCCCCAAAAAAAACTAGGGGTGGGGGAGGGGGGGGGCTCGAGACTTAAAGTTGCGGTTACGGGAATAAATGTCCCGGTGGGCCGCAGCCGCCCACCGTGTAATTAATGGCGACGCTCAAGCCCGTCACGCATGCGCCACGGAACGGGGTCCAGGAGCGAAAAAGAGAGCGCGGGGGGCCGAAGGGGCTAGGACCTGAAAATGTGTTTTGCACGACTTCTTCGATTGGAGATCGTGAAAACTCGTTCTCGCGCCTTGAACAGATCGGCCGAGTTGCCAAGAGCCTACCGAGGACGAGTCCGAAGACGGCACGAATACAAACAAGCCAAACAAGATGGCGAAGGTAGAGAAGATTTTTTTTTTTTTTTTGCAAATTGGCAAATCGTTGTAAATCGAGTTGTTTTCAGATGGTTATGGCTGTTGATGTAGATTAACGATACAGCATCCTTTACCAGCACTTTTATTCCGGCCGATCTTCTTTCATTGCACCTTATAATTTTGATCCACAACGCCGCGAGAGGAATCCAAGATGGCGGGGCCCCAGGCAACCTCCTGTAAACAATGCACGGGCGCAGGCGTCCAACTATATCAAGAACTCTCGCAATCTGTCTTCCTCCTCGCTCTCTCGTCTCCCTCGTTTTCCATTAGCGAGGTCGAGAATCGCCTCGCGTCATCCTCTTGTCGTCCTCGCACTGCAATCCTGGGGCAGCGAAGAGGACGAGGGAGAGGGGCTCGCGGAGGACTAGGGTATAAGGCCCACACTCGGGATAAGGCCGACGACCATAACTTCGACCCAGGCACTCTTCTCTCCCTCTATTTCTTTCTCTCTTTCTCTATCTACTACTCCCGACTCAACTCTTCCTCCGCATAGCAGCATCATCGCGCCAAGGATGCATTTCTTAGTCACCCACCGGGATTATGTATATTCGCTTCGGGAATCGCAAGATTTAGCGTGATGATTCGTTGTTCGTTGAGTTACAATGACCATTTCTTGTCAATTTTCATCTTAAAGGATGAGGCCCAGACGTAAATTTTCATAGGGCCCATTAAAAAAATCCCTTCATCGAGATGACATCCTTTTGCCTCGTGAATTGTAACATTGAGCTGCTAATGAGCCACAATAGCCATTTTTGACATATTTGTACATAAAAATATGCGGCCTGAAATGGCATTAACCTTCGACCCCTAGGACCCCGACTAGAATCTCCCCTAATAGAGATGATGATTATTTTCTTTCTGAGATAGACCTCGACGAGTCGTGCAATATTTGAGATACAATAGCTGCTTCGTTACTGATTTTTATATGAAGAGATGAGGCCCAAAATGTAATCAACTTCGTTGGGGCCTCAGTGGGAAAATTGAGAAGTCTCCCGCAAATTGTTTTGCGGGCAGAAGGATTTTTCAGCTATTAAACGAGTCTGATGATGTTTTCGGGCCCTATGTCCCATTTGCATGCCTTGAGGGTCCCAAGAAAAATGGTCGGAGTTGATAGCCGCGTAAATGCATGTAAACCGAGTCAACTGGTATTTGCTATGCATCGCATGGTTTGTTTTCTAAAAACCGTATGAAAAAGTGATTTTACAGTTAGCCAATGAAGTGCTTAAGCTCTCGGTCAGCGTATTCTGTTATTGTTGAAAGGTCGAGTGCAAAATGAGGAAGGAATGAAAGAAGGTCGCAGTAGGCGGCATAGAACGCCTTGTAGGAAACGGTTTGGGTTAAGCCTCCGTAGCTAATCGGGTGCTGAGAGGTTAGTCTATTCGATCTCGCTGTTCCGGGGCCCGTTCACTGTCCTACAGTTCGTGCTATTGCGTAACAGTTTAACACCTCGAGGCGCTGACAAACAAACGGACGCTCACGCACACCCACCAATAGATCCGGAGAAAGGGGCCCACGGGGTGCCTGCGGTTTTTCCATCGCCACGAGAGGATATCGTATGACAACGTACTCTTAAAGTGCGCGGCTCATTTGAGAGGAAAGACAAGGACCAAAACAAAGAAAAAAAGCAAAATAGTTGGTTAAGCACGAGACCAGCACGGGGCGGAATTCGCGTTCAAAAGAGATCCCCGTTCAAACCTCCGCGAGCAAGGGGTAAACCGGTTTTCAACAAGAAGCCGGCTCACGGAGCGGCAAATAGAAAATTCAGGTGCGTGGTAAGCTGTGTTTGGGCCCTAAGGCCCCGAAGAATTGTTGAATTATCGGTTGGAAAGACATGCTAAGAATATTCAACGTTTCATCGGCAACAAAGACACCGGGACCGAAGCGCGATACCCATTCATGGTAAAGAAGATAGTGGGCCTTACGGGCCCTGGAAGAAAAGAAATTTAGCGGTAGCACGAGGAAAGTAGAGACCTAACCCATTCTCAGTCGGTAATGAAGATGTAAGGCCCAGAATTTGATATCGCATGATGGTAACGAAGATCCTGAGCTTTTTGGGCCCAATTTCTTGGAACATCAATGTCGGGTAACATTGAAGAGACTTCTTACTAACAAACGATCAAGTCGATCTTAACCGCGCACTCGGTTGATCCGTGAATTTTTTTTTTTGGGCCTTATTTACGCACGCATCAAAGAAACTCCATCGGGATCCCAAATTTTTTATTTCACATTGGAGAATTCTTTTTTCTCACGGTTATTTGACCCTTGTGATTAGATCTTGTAATTTGAAACTCCATTTTGGTAATCCTTCAAGGCCCCTAAAGGCGATTGGTCGGAGTAAAAGAACCAATGAAAGTTGAGATCGAGATAATGGGAAGAAGTGGAAGAAGAGGACGGAGAGAAGGACAAGAAAAACGCATCGGGCGAGTGTCAGCGGGTGACGGATGGGCCAGTAAGGCCGTCCAAGGTTCGCCGTTGAGGCCCCCACGTTTTCGGGATCAACTATCGTGGTTATGGTCTCTTCTCTTGTCTCCTTCCCATCCTTCGCGGGACTTTTCAGCTTTATTGCGGCTCTCTGTGGCGGCGAGACCTCACAGAGATGCGGTCTCGCTCGCATTAAACCAGGAAACGCAATAACGCGCTCAGGAGACGAAGACAACAACCGGGAGAGAAAGATTCTCGATGACCAAAAGGGGGTCAATCGTGATCTCGTCCCTTTGCCGATCCTCCTGGATGAATCCAGTAGTCAGAAAACAAAATGGCGATGCTAAAGGGCCAGGGGAAAGGGACGGTAAAGAAAGGGGAGCAAAAAGGTAGCCCTCGATTGAAAATGATGATAAAAAACGATGGAATACTCGTCAGGGTTGAACGTCCTGACGAAATACCTTCTGCCGCCTACCTTGCAGGACTTGTCTCCAACTTTTTTTCGCTCCTCTCGTTTTTGGATTTATTTCATTTTTTATGAGCGTGCAGCTGATACTGTTCGCGAACAACAGAGAGAGAGAGAGAGAGAGAGAGAGAGAGAGAGAGACAAAGAGAGGGAAGAATAAAGATGAACAAAAAGGTCGAATAGAGCTTCCTCGAAGGTATCGATTTATTAATGCATTCCCACAGCTGTTGCTCTCATCCTATAGGTTGACTTCGAAAGAATCTCCAAGGCTTGGACTTCGACGGTTTTTCAATCATAGCTTCGAATTAGCTACAGTCTTTTCTCAATGTGACAATATCTGCCATTGGCACCCTGAAGGATTCAGAGTCCAGAAGAAATCAATGAAATTGAAGCATTTGAAGCCACAATTCTCAGCGAAATACATTTTGTTTTCTTTGTTACAGAAGCGCAGTTCTTACCCCAAAATTTAATCCTTTCCACTATTTAGTTTAGTGTATAGTGTCTCAAGACACAAAAAACTTTTTTAAACGCGAGTTTTGAGGAATGAAATTACTCGAGGTTGCCATTTCCTTCATTTCCCAGAGTCGTCAAGGGACAAAGTAAAAGATTCTTGGAGGAAGATCGGAACATTCGGCTGCGGAGTGTTTCTGCACGAAAGTTGCTCAAACTTTTCGCGTTTTTGTCTCCCATATTCTCCTGCGGAGTGGCTACGACCAAGGGACACTTTAAGAACCCTCTCATACTCGGAGTTCTGACTTACTATTGAGCCAGAATCATCCCGACTGCGAGACTTCTCTTCTCATGAAAGAACATGATGAATTCCTTCATCTCTCTCGGGCTGGACCATCCAACGATCCGAATTTTTATGGCAGAACTCTCTTTCATTTTTATTTTCGCTCTGAGCACTGCACACAAAAATATCTCGCATTAAACCCGAGACATTGTGTCAAATATTACGAGGAATTCAAAAAAATTGAATTCATTATCATTTCTCGTGTTCTTATGAATAAATTTCAATATTTCTCTGTGAAAAAAAAGTTTTATTGGATCCAAAACCCATCGGATAAGACAGTCGTGACGTCTTGAACAGAAAAGTTCTGAAGAATTTTTCTCTACGACTTACGGTTGACGAGATATTGATCGATTGCCGTTAGGCCAATCCGATGCACCGATGATAACCCAGGCCACTCCCCCGGCATCTTATCGGCACGTCGCATTGGCTGTGCCTATCGCGGGCGATATTTCGTCAACGGTACATCGGAGAGAAAAACGCATAAGGACTTTTCGATTCAGAATTTCGCGATTCGACTGTCCACGGGATAATAAACCGAGTTTTCAAAGAGCCTGTACATATATGTACAAAAAGTACGTGTGAAAGTCAGCTTATCTTTGAGTGAGCGAGAAGCCCGGTAGCATATATCGAAAGAGGTACGAGGTGAGAAGAGAAACTCGATGGAAAGGGCTCGCGTGTCTCTTACTCGTGTCTTTAACAGCCTGTTAAGGCACGACTCCGCACGAGTCTATATACATATACAAAAGTATATAAATATGTATATATGTGTGTGTGGAAAGGGTAGTAATGATTGGAAATCAATTTAAAAAGTATCTGGCATTGCGGGGGCCGAGAAGTGTGAGCAACAAGGTGGTGTTGATCTGATAATGTCCCACGTTAAGGGGGTGTCGTTGTAGGTGAGACAAGTTTCAGGGGTTCAAACAAAAAAGGTCTAAAAATGAAAGGAGTTGAGAAGAGAAGGAGAAAAAATAAAAAAATACAGAAAAATAAAATATACCGTAAGGATAGCAACGGGCAAGAACTGACGACGAGAAATAAAGAACGAGGGACAGAGAAACAGACGGAAAGATAGAGAGAGAGGAAGAGAAAGAGAAAAGAAGATCAGTGTCCACGTGTGTGACGACGTAGAAGACGAGACCATGGATCTCAGTGGTCAATGCGAAACTCTTGGCTCTCTAGAACGAAAGAGAATAACCGTGACAGCAAAATGGCGTAAACGACGTCTTTTGTCGTTGAGTTACGCCCTTCTGCTGCCAACGAAAAATTCTTTTCTGTATCCTCTCGACCACAGACTCCTGGATCCCGTGATTTATATCAGTTACAGGACTAACCCTTTCCTTTTCCTTCCTTATTCCTTTCCGCGGTCCGATGTCACCGGACGGACGAGAAACTGGCAAAAGTTTCGGTCTTTCACTTCGTACGTCCTCGCTAAGTCTTTTGCGTTTTCCATTCTCTCTCTCTCTCTCTCTCTCTCTCTCTCTTTTCTTTTCGCGAACACTAAAACCCTGTTCTTTCTCATTTCCCATCGCACATATTTTTCCTACATTCTCAGCGTAAATTCTTTTTCTCTATTTATTTGTCTTTTTTTTTTCTCAATGAACCATGTCCATTTATCCGCGTCGTAAATTCAATGGACTTGAATCTCTGGCTGCTGAGAAACCGCAATGAATGTACGCCTTTTTCCTAATGTACAAATATACTTTTTTTTTCTATTTTTCGGAGTCGACAAACTCAAAATAAAAATGTAACTTCATGCTTTTCAGTATCAACTCCCAACGCTCATTTTTTCAAGGAAATATAAATTCTTAATAAATTTAATGTCCAAAATAATTGTCCTTCAACGCCTGGAAATTGGTCCATCACCGACTCGCTCTCCAGTAGATTCGAGAAATTCAACTCTCCTATTTCCGGTCGATCCATGGATTTCCATAAAAATAATAAATTTATGGTGAATAAAAATATAAGAAGGCTACAATCGTCACTGTCTTGACAGATGCATTCAAATCATAGTTGATTTTATGGGCTCTGGGTTTAATCAACCCCTCATTCTCTTCAGAGTGATATTATCCTGAGCCCTCTCGTTCTCCGGAGGAGCTTCCACTAGTGGTGTAACAGTGTAATTGCAAATATAATTCATATCGCACCGTGACGTCTTTCCGGTTTACTCGCGGCAGTCTTCACCCCCTCCCCCTCTCTCTCTCTCTCTCGCTCTCTCTCTATCTCTCTCTCTTTCTGTCTTCTGTTCCTGGGAGAGAGAGAAAGATGAAGTAGAAATATGTAAGGACGAGGATGAGAGTAGAGAAAGGATGAGAGAATGAGAGGCACGGAATAGGACAGAGAAATGATGGGAGGGAAGAAGGGTAAAATTATGATTAGAGAACCGAGTCGAATGGCGTCAGGGTGCTTCTTGCAGCCGGCACCATCCGCCCTGGGGATGTCGTGTATCTTAGCCTCACCATCCTCTCGACGACGCCCTCTTATACATACACGATACACGATCACGCACACACACACACACAAACGTGGACTCTAGCACACAAGCCCATAACAGTAAGAATGCACTCACACAGACTCACAGACTGTAACCCACACAAGCCTGGAGCGTCTAGCACCTACCCCCGTTTAATTAAATTCCCACAGGAAGAGACGCGAGGTAAAGAGAAGAGAGAAATGGAAAAGCTGATGGCAATGTGGAGCTCTCGATTTTTTGCGATACTTGGGCGCGCGTTCTCCTTCAACCGATCTCTCGCGTCGTTCGTTCTTGTTCAGGATCACTTTCTCTCTCTCTTATCTCTTTTTGCATCGTTTCCTTCCTTCGACCGTCTCTCTCTCTCTCTCTCTCTTTCTCTCTTTTTCTCTCGCCATCCTCACGCACGAACGACCGCTAATTGACGGATGAATTAATTAGCGGGGATGTGATCGATCGGGCGCGGCCACTTGGACTCGTCTACTCGCTCTTCGTTCCTGCATCAATCGCTCTTAATGTTTTTTTCCCCATTTTCTTTATCCTCTACGTATGCTTCTTGTATTATGGAAAGATTGAAAAAAATTGAGAAAAAAACAAACTTTTCTGACGCAGAAATCTTACTCATTGTCACGTTGCTTCCAATGAGCCTCAAAATCGAAAGCGTATGGTACAAAAGCCAAATCAAATCTTTGACTTTATTGCTCTCTTTTCAAAAACTGAATGTTTTTTTTTCTCATCGGTTTTATCAAGGAGCGATTGAGACACGTGGATGAATAAATTTGTGCCTTACGTAACCGGAAATAGCGGATGTCAACGAAGGGGAGCAGAGGAGGGGCAAAGGCAGAATGCTCATTCCGGTATTCACGGGGCAGAAGAAATCAGAAGGCTGTTCTCAAATGATGCAGTGAGAGAGAAAGAGAGAGAGAGAGAGAGTGAGAGAGAGAGAGAAAGAGAGAGAGAGGGAGAGAGAGAGAAAAAGCCACAGCCTGTGGCGTTAATTGAAACGCGCTTAGTCGACGCGTTTACCTCCCCGTCCTCATATCCTTTTCACCCTCGCTTCTTCTACGAGAGCCTCGCCCACGAGGCTCTCATTCAACGACGATTTCCACCGTGAAACCAAAGCCAAGCAGAAGGCAAAAGAGGGAAAACTTGTGTGTTGCATGCTCGCATAGATTCAACACGGTACAATTCACCACACGGTATGTTTTTACTCATTTATCTTCAAAAACGTACAAGGTGTCCAATAAGCAAAACTTATAACCATACCAGTGGATCGGCAACGAAATTTCGCAACAAAAGTTCTGTGGGCATTTTCAAATCCGATGAATACCTGATGAGTTATTGACAATTTAAATGAGACGAATCAGACGCGTCCCACCAGAGGGCGTGGTGGTCACGTGCGGCGCGCGAGTGGCCAGCCGCCCCCCACCATCCGGCCGCCCAGGCACGCCCCTTCGTCGCACGCTTCCGATTGGTTCGAAAGTGAAAATCGTCAGTAACTCCTCAGGTATTCGTCGTATCGAAAAACGCTCAAAGACTTTTCGACGCCAAATTTCATTTACAATCCGATTTACACTATATTGACCTTCATTTCTGACTCACCCTATATATTCACGTATATTATACGTAGGAATAAGAGATGGTGTGATCGTGGTGGCATAATGAGCATCGCTCTCTCACTAAACCGTAGTAAATTCTCATTTGCTTTCCGTATGTCGTGCTTCAACATTTCTGATTCTGCTCTCCTTCTGTCTCTCTCACTCTCTCTCTCTCTCTCTCTCTCTCTCTCTCTCTCTCTCTCTCTCTC
>JACEOJ010000203.1:122840-133095 GCA_013761285.1 Campoletis sonorensis
GAGAGAGAGAGAGAGAGAGAGAGAGAGAGAGAGAGAGAGAGAGAGAGGAAGGGACAAAGTCTTCTCTATTCCGAAGTACTAGAAGCTCTCGGATAATCTCTCGGCCATCGGCTGCATAGTGTACATACATCCATATCCGTGTCAGTGACTTATAGGGTATTTGTTCGCATCGCTTCCGCCGTGCACGGATTTTACGATTCATCGAATTCTTATGTAATTTGATTGGAGATAATGGACATTTATATGAATTTTATTCTCATTCCAATTTTTTTTTTTTGGACTCTGTTCTTCTGAACGATCTTTTGACCGATTTTTATTTCTGTACATTTTGGTTACTTTTTTCAATGCCCAACTGATTTTTGATTTTTTTTTTTAACTCCATCCTCAAACGACAATAAAATACTTGTCCTATTATTGATATTATAAATTTTAGTTCTCTTTGTAACTCTATTTATATTTTATTTTACCAAATCGCTTGCCAAATTGTTTAAAATTTTTGTACTGTTTCGTGAAGTTTTTTTTCTGTGACAACAAATGGAAACAGGGGTCAACAAATGTACTTGTCCAAGGTTTTTTCCCCAGCAAAGGGATTTTTGGCCAGGATGTAATTTTCTCTGAGATAATGCACATTGGTGTATGTAAATTTATTAGGGGGTGTGGAAAAAAAAGTTTCATTTAGTGATTAGAGTCCTTCCGGATGAAATGATTTTGTTAATGGCAAAAAAGGAGCCATCGACATAGAGAGATTTTGACACGAAAAATTATTATTATTTTATATTAACGTCGGAATATATCGATGTAATAAAATTAATCGACATTGAAAATACCGAAATGTACTAAAATTTGACGAATTAGTTCTATGGACCATGGTAATAATAATTAATCCATATTGAAGTAATAATAATCATTATAATGATAAATAATCGAATGATGATTTAATAATAATTATGATAAAAAATATAATATTGGTAAGAAATAAAATAATAAGTATAATAATAATGATTATAATTCTAAATAATAATAATAATAAAAATAACGTTAATGATAATGATTATTCGATATTAAAAATAACGATATAGTCCGACGTTTCTATAAAACGTAGTAATTAAATTCCCTACAAAAAAAGTTTTATCAGAAGTCTTAAACAAAGAACCATTTTTTTTTTTTGTAAAACTATTCGAAGTGTCCGGGAAAAAATTCCACATTTGTAAAACGAATTGGATGACATGAAAATCGGGAATATTGTCAATTTTCATATGAAATGAAATTTTGGAAAAATCTAAACGAGATTGAAAATGTCGTTTTTTTAATTTTTTATTTTTATTTTGTTTTTTTGTCAACTCACCAGAGTACGATTTTCCCGAAGTTCTCTGCAACAGCCACGTTTGAAGAGCTAGAGTCTCACGATGTCGACAAAAGAATTCGGGCCTGATGCCATGACGTTTAAGAAAATCGTCACATTTACGAAATGCAACGATGGCTTTGGTGGCCTCGATCTCGTCGATCTCGTCATTGAGATCCTTCGGACATGATGAGCTTCGTCTCGAGGAAGAGGATGAAGATTTCTCTTCGTAAGTCTCGTCCGGTAATAACATTACCATTGTTCATCAACTTTTTTCTCTCTTTTTTTTTATTTTTTCGAAGCACTTTTTTTGGCGATAAGTCACGATCGTAACGCCCACACTTTTGCTGCACATATTAATTCGCGAATTTTTTTGATCACTCGCGATCACTCGTTTCAATGAATTAAAGTTTTTCTTCTAATTTTTTATTTATTCACGCCTTTGTCACTGTAAAAAAGAAAGAAAAAAAAATAGAATATTTTAATGAGACATTAACACTTTTAATTGGCTGCAATTTATTATTTAATTACCGCAGTTATTAATTTCTTCAATTTCGACGTAAATTAATTTATGAAATACCCAGAGCCTGGAAAACTGAGTTTTTCAATTATTTGATTCGTCGTTTGCGAAAAAAAAAATAAAGTGCCTTCGTAAATGACTAAATGATACTCATAAAATTTAATTGGCTTCAAAATCGTTAATTCAGTTAATTTCTAAGCATTTTTGACTTATTTTCAATATTTGTTCCTTTTTTTTCTAAGGAATAATTAGAACTCGCTGAAGCTCACAGCTTCACGAGATTAATTTTCATCCCGTCGCTCGATCCTTCGGATCATCGCATCGATTACTCGTTTCAGGAAAAACATCGCGGCTCTGTAAACCGGTAACGCTTTTGAGCGATCGGTTTTCACCGTGTACACAGAATCCTCGTATCTAAAGTAATTTTTCTGGGACTATGAATTAACGAACATGTTAGCCATGTTATTTCACGTTAAAAATTATTCATTAAAAATACAAATGTCAAAAAAAGTTGAAACGAACAATTTCTCCGATAAATTACGTCAATAAAATTATCATTTTGGATGCAAAATCAAAATAAAAATGTACAGTCACTTCCAAAATGTTTTCCAAAAAAAAAGAAAAAGTGTTAAAAATGATAATCAATCTCAGAAAATTCGAAAAAAAAAAATACAACTACTGCAGAAACGAAATCTCCTGAGTTCAGATGAAACTAAAAGAGTCAATTTGGAAAGGAATAAAAATTAAAAAATCTAAGTGACAAAAAAATCCGAAAGTTTCAAAAACAATCCCCAAAATATAAAAAAAATTGTAAGATTACAAATTTAAAAAAATAAAATAAAAAATAAATGTAACGAATTAAAAAAAAAAAAACTAAATGTTACAAATAGGCATTCTAAAAACGTAAAAAAATGTCCTGAGCGTCAGGCAACAGGTTGTATGTGTCGTCCAGGTTGTCGGATAAATAATCGATCGACCGAGAGACGAACACGATCGAGTAGGCGATTGTTTTTTTTTTTCTCTTTTCCTCTCTTCCTCTTTCTCTCTTTCTTTCTCTCTCTCTCTCTCTCTGGCTAATCCCTAGAATATATTCTCGTACGTGTTACGCACACGCGTGAGCACATATTAACCTGTGCGTGATCATCTGTGTGTATATCTGTCGGCTAGTTTAATTCCCGATATGCTTCGCGGTCTCGTTTCTTTACGGGTGTGCTCAGGACAGTTTTTCTCTTTTTGCTCTCCTCACTTTCTTTCCCTCTCTCTCTCCCTCTTCTTCGTTCTCTCCCGATCGCATGATATAAGACAAGATTCTAGAGAACATTAATTAACAATAACACGCCGTAGTCGATTTCGTTCGGCCGAAGAGCAAGAGAGAAAGAGAAAAGAAGAAAACGAGAAAAAGAGAGCGCACGTGGTTTAGTAAAGAATCGCGACAAGCTCTGAAGAATAAGAAAAAAGAAGAAGATTATAAAAGAACGAAAGAAAGAGAGAGAGAGAGAGAGAGAGAGAGAGAGAGAGAGACAGAGAGAGAGAGAGAGAGAGAGAGAGAGAGAGAGGAAAAATATCGGTAGCGTTCGATCGTTGACGATCATCGAGCACGCGATTTATTTAATATTCTAGCAAGAGAAAGAAAAGATGAAAAGATAGAGGGAGAGAGAGAGAGAGAAAAAAAAAAATTAAGAACGATGGAAGAGGGAGAAAGATAAAGATGTACAACGAAAAAAAAAAAAAATGAGAATGATCGATACATGTAGAGAAAAACCGAGAAAGATCACGAAAGAAGAGTGGCTAATTAATCGAGCTTAATCACCAATAAACATTGAAACTCAACTTCATGAGTAATTTACGAAAGCTTATTAATAATTTCCATAGATATTTACAAAATAAATAAACAGATAAAAACGATTCCATAAATATAAATATTTATATTGATATATGGTTAAAATATGTATATCTATTTCTGTATTGGGAAGCCAAGAAAAATGACCAGCCACCCACGATGAATCACAAGTGGAAGACCCAAGGATTCAAATGCTTATATATATTTATATATTTATATATTTATATATATATATATATATATATAAGGAAAGAGTAGAATTCGAGACTCCCTGATGGCGAACCGATACGCTCGATCAACTACCCATGCCGGATCCCGTTGCACGTAAAGGATTCAACCATAAACAGTAATATTCACTTGAACAATTGCAACTGCATTTTCCTCATACTGACAATAATTTTACCATGTATTAATAATTCTCTTTGAAATGCTCCAAACGATCGAGATGAAAAAATAATGTAGAAATGCTCGCAAGATGAAAAGAATATCGAGAATAATTGATTTCCTAGTCATTTTGTAGTAGTAATTAATTTTTATTTAATTTGTGAGCACTTTTATTCGATTTTGTAGATAATTTTATGAATTTACTTGGCTTAGAATTTACTGAGTAAATGAAATTAATTGAATGTATGATATTGACGTTAATTATAAATTTATTGATTACGTGAATTGGTGGAGCAATAAAATCTTTTATTGTAGAAGAATTCTCCGGACAAGAATTCCAAGCAAAACTTACTTTTACAGTTCAGTAAATATTGTAAAAAAAAAAAGAAGAGAAAAAAAAACGTTACTGATGGACTAAATCTCGGAGATGCTAAAAGTTAAATCGAATCCAGTTCGGAATATCCGATACGGATGATACGCGGGTCGATTTCCACCATAAGCAACGGTTCTCAACCATCCCTCTTCCCCTTCTCTCACCTTTTATTCTCAAACCCTTAGATTTTATTCTCAAATACTTGTTATCTCGAAGATAACGCGTTAATGCCTATAGTCCGAAAGATCCTTTTCCATAAAGTAATAATGTGCAGGTGCTCGAGGAACGGTAACTTTATCGTAGAGAAAACGAAAGAAAGAGCGAGAAAGAGATCATCTCGTTACGACTCGGTTGCTCCTGGAGATCTTCCGATATTATATTCATAATTCCTATGCTCGTCAATCTCCAGAGATTTCATGTCTCCATAAAACGAGAAAAATAAATTGTAATGTAGGGCTTATTTTGTTAGTGGAATTTTTTTCATCACTCGCCCAACAAATTCAATTGTTGGCACGTAATTGGCAAAGCTTTGTTTGCACTTATTACTTTGTTGCAAAATTACTTCTCTGTAAATTTGCGTGAGAAAAGGGAGAGGCTGCAATGAGGTTAAAGTACTGAGATGAGTAGCTTTTAGGCCTGTTGAGTTCTTGACTCGTGTATGTAAAGTGTAGGCTATTTGTACGGACATACATACAAGGTGCTCGGAAAACTCGGTTTATTCTTTCGTAAGTAGAAAGAGCGTTACATTCTGAAGGGAAAAGTCCTTGGGCGTTTTTCTCTAGGACGAAAATCTAAGGAGATATGCAGCGATCAAGTCGTAGCCAATACGCGGCGAGAACTTCGCTATGTGGGCGGGGCACTGCTGGAACGGTATTGGCTACTGCTGCAATAATCGATATCTCAGAAACCCTACGTCGCAGGAAAAAATGACCAAAGACTTTTATCTTCGGAATCGCATGATCAGTGTACCTTGTGAAAATAGACTCTGCCCAAAGGCAGTGTCTTGTAGTAAACCAACAATTGCAGGCGGTCTCAATTACCCCGTGTCTTCATACTGCTGCCATTCCCAAAATAATGAATATTAAGGCTTGAAAAAAATTGTGCATCGTTCTTAAGTGTTCCGCAATCAAATGGAATGGATTTTTTTCAAATTAATATGCATTAAGACTTTAGAAAAAAAAAACAATCTTCGTTGCGGCTATTCTAGACCCCGGATGGGGGTCAAGGGTTAACATTGACTCTGAGACACCCCGTATAAACAAATATATACACACAAGAGAAGTGGTTCGGAGCCTCTGTGATTAGGGACTCTCGGAGAAGTTAAGGGGGCCTCGGGGCTCTTTAAAAACCGCCCACAAGACACGCAGAACGGGGGTGAGCATCGAAAGAAGGCAAGCTTTGCTCTCGCGAGAGAAAATCCAGCTGGGGGAGAATAAAGAGAGCCAACTCTTGGTAATATCTTAACAATGGTACACACGTCGATTGCTACGTAACAAAAGAGCCTGAGCGGTGTTACATTAAAGTCTAAAACTTTGTACTTAGGCCCTTTTTTCGGTCAACAATCGATTCAATCTCGCACAATTAAGGGCGTAACTCCTAAGAATCTTGATTCCACGGAATGGGACTTCAGCCCTTTTGATTGTTAGCTCTCGATTTATGTTTATACAGAGTTCTTTCGGACTATATATACGTTCGTACGTACTCTTTATGTACGAGAACGCGAACGTGGGAACGTATCGGATCGTACATCATATACACCTCTTCGCAACTTTTCTCTCTTTCTCTCTCTTACTCTTACTCTTTTTTCTCCCTCGTCGCATCTTGAACGTGTGTGTCGAGGCTCGCAAAGTTCCTTTAGGGCATATCCGATACGAACAGAGAAAAAAGAGAGAGCGAAAGGGTGAAACTTCCCCCCTCCCCCTCCGTTCCTCCCTCTCAATCTTTTAAGACTCGTTTCGATATGGCACGAAAAATAATCTCTAAGGCGTATAGTCAGAATAAAAAATGTCGAATTTTCGCAAAAGCTGCTATTTACGAAATTGGTAATTACTGGGGTTGTCGGAAAAACCAAAGATTTTCGTTCCACCTCAATTTTTATTTCTACTTCATAAAAATTACCATATCGAAACCAATCAACGGATATTTCGATCGATTTGGAATAAGCTTTTCGAGAAATGTCATGATAAAATATATTTGAAAACAACTAAAGTCGTTCCGCCCCCTCGAAACTTGAAACCTGTCGATTCAGCCTCTAAAAAAATCGTTCCGATGCTGGAGCCACGATCGGATGGAATATGCTGTCCATATTCTGCAGTTACTAACCCTTTATGTAACCCTCGGAACGATTTTGTGGTTATTTCTCTCACCCTGTGTTACAAGCCTCGAAAATTGTTTTGGTGGAATATATATTTGTGTGCAATAAAGGCCATTGGAGAAACGATCCCCCTCCAAATATCATTATTATAACCGACCATCTGGATTTTATTTACAATTTGGGATCGAATTGATTTTTATTTTACTGCCAATTATTTTTGATCGTCATCAAAATGTAACTATATTTGATAATCGATTTATTGCAAATAACTAATAAAAAAAAATCGCAACGATAAAGAAAAATTAAATAAATAATAATTATTAAGCTAATTTTCATGGAATCAAATGAATAAATGTTGAAAAAGCAGTCAATATAACGATAAAATCGTCGGATCCTTCGAAAAATAATCTTCAAACGTAAATAATGCAGTTAAGGGTTCAATTCGAAGAATAACCCATCGGAGATGTTTTTATCGATGATAATTATCGAAAAGATCTTTGGGCCTACTTTTTTCCACTTTCATTGGAATGTCTTATATATGGTGAAAAGGATCTCTTAAGATGCTGGCTGCTGGAGCAGCCCTGACCTCTGACCCAACTTGTTCGCTTGGAGTGGGCAAATGTGCTGTGCACTCTCACCCACAGGCACATATACACACGTCTTTATGTATATATAAACTCATCAGATGGCTATAGACATATATTCACGAGGCGTATAATTAGGGGGTCAGAAAAACGTGCGGGGTTCGAGAACTCAACTCTCTCTCTCTCTCGCTCTCTCTCGCTCTCTCTCGCTCTCTCGCTCTCTCTGTCTCTCTGTTTCTCGCTTCAACTGTTCCCTTATTTCACTCACAACTTCCCACGGACTCTTAACAGGATATCTTAAGATTGGCAAGCTCTTTACATCCCTCCCGCTTCCCTCTCCTCCAGGAATCTCCCTTTTCCCGCGTAACTTAACTGATCGTTATACATAAATATACACCCCAAACTTAACCGCGAAAAATATCAGTATCGCCATTTCGCACGGTTGAGAAACTCATAAGAAAACATTTTCAACACCGAAATTACATTATTTTTCATTTTGTATCCTTACATTTAAATCTAAATATTCCCTAACGTTTCTATTGAATCTCCAAATGATTGGAACCAAGACCGAAAAAATTTCATTAACATCATTACGAATTATTATTATTTTTACTCAATTTCTCAATTTTCCCTTGCCCTTGAATGAGGCGCAAAAGAAGGCACCACCGTACAGAACAAACAATTAACTGTGCTCTCAAGGAGGTAGCCATAGTGGGGAGAAACATAAACAATAATTAATGCGCATTCTAATGGGCCAGAGACTGTTATCTTGCGAACACCCTCGCTAATAGTGTCTCATGGATCGAGCAATGCGCGTCGATATAGATTCATTTTTCTTCTCTCTTTCTCTCTCTCTCTCTCTCTCTATTCCCTCCTCTCCCTCGTCTAATTAAAACTATTGCCACGTATAAACGTTTCTGCATAATAAATAGAGGTAGGCAAGCTCGATACAAAACTAGAGAACACAAACATGCCCACATTTATAAATAGCTGTGTCTTGCTGTGTATATATATATATATATATGTATCGTGTTATATCTTAAAACTGAGAGTACGTGCGGGCGCTGTACCGATCTTCGTAACAGCTCTGGCGAGTGCACAATGATCGCGATCCTGGGTGCGATAAGTCGGCCATAAGTCGGCCTTGCGCGGATTAAGGCCCCCGCACACTTTCCAGACTCTTCTCCTCGTCCATACCCTTCTCCGCGCCTTATTTCTTTCTCTCTCCCTCTTGGATTTTCCGTACCGTTCTGACATCGCGAATGTATGAAGAAAAAGCGAGAACGAGAGTAAAGTTGGGTCCAGCGTCAGCCTTCGAGAGGCATATTGCATGTGCGGACTGCTGTGGGGGCCATTCGGTTGTTGTAAAAAAAGTTGATGCCGCATCGATAACAATAAAGACACGACACACCACCCTCAGCACTCTCCCGTTGATTTTGGAAAGCTTCCCTCTGTCCCTTTCCGCTCAGAAGTGTCGATGGATGTAGAAAGAGTGAAATAGATTAGGAGGACTCTGCACAAAGTCACTCTCTCGCTGGCTCTGTTTTGTCTCCTCGATGAAGAACAAGGCAGAGAAAAAAAGAAGAAAAAGAAGGCCTCTGGGTGGAGAGTACAGAGCGCTAGATTCTTTTGTCGCTCTGCTTTCGCTCAGTTCGGCCTGCATAATGCACGTGCATACGCGAATATATTATTCCTTGGTAGTATGTATGCTAAAGATTTTATGTACATATGCATGCTTAGGTATGTGTATGTACCTTACGAATACTTGGAACAGAAGCTAGGACTCGTGAGAGCCCTTAAGAAGTTGAAAAAATGGGTATATGTGTATGTTGGACAGGAGGAAGAGAGTCTCTCCTTACCGGCTAATCTCTCATCTTAGATCGCGTCCTTCCTTCACGTTATACCCTCTACGGTATCTCCGTATACACAGAATACGCTTACATACATATATAAACATAGATATATATGTATAAAGTGTTTGTGGTCCATTACATACGAGTCCAAGAGGGTCCTTTTCTCCGCAGGCACTCGCGAAGCATTTGCATTCGTGGGAGGTTCTCGCGGGGGTCCAGCAAAACATCACCGCACACTCTCGGCCAATACGATCATGCCAGACCGATTAGGAAAGCAGAAATATTTTTCTAAGCTACTCAACGAACAACTACGACGGATAATTAAACTCCCGGCGACGATAAAATTACTTGTCGAACTCATTATTTATTTCTGGCTCAATCAAAATACACTTTGTTACACTATTCACGTTGATTTAGTTGAAAATTAATACGTTTTGCATCAAATCCGCATGATTTCGAGTTTTGTGCCGAGAACCCTTATATACTCCCGGGCCGCTCACTCCGCTCACGCGAAAGGCTGGGCGCGCGGCCACCTAGCGGTCAGTCCGCGAAGCTTCGCGTTCTATCGACGTCCGGCAAACTTCTATCGACGATATTAGTTTTCAGCTACTTAAAGACCAGTTTTCACACTCGTTAACATATAAACACTAGAATAACACATCAATAAATAAATAAAAATTCAAAAAAAAGTCTTTCTTACATGAAATATCGAAAAATTTCGCTGATCTTGTTTGAGATTTCAATAATTACGATCGACTCGGTATTACTTTTTTTCACTGCAATCGACGCTCTACCATCAACATTTACACGAGTCTCGGGTTCGTGGGAACTGATAACAAGACGAGTGACAGAAAAAAAGAAGAAATAAGCGAGCGAGGAAATCCAGGAGACGAAGCGAGAAAAAATATGAGAGTAAATCTCCAGGAGATTGGGAATACATCTCTCATCCACTTTGCTCTAATCCCTGGGCCCGTGGAACAAGTGATGCGAAAGGAATAAGAGAGAGAGAGAGAGAGAGAGAGAGAGAGAGAGAGAGAGAGAGAGA
>JACEOJ010000203.1:137531-195305 GCA_013761285.1 Campoletis sonorensis
TACTACTATTACTGTTACTATTACTGTTACTATTACTATTACTATTACTATTATTATTACTACTACTATTTCTCTTGATATTCCTATTCCTATTCCTATTACTGTTACTATTACTATCAATAAGACGGTCACGAGAATTATTATTGTTTTTGAAAAAACGGTTGCTCGTATATTGTTAACGGCGAACGGAAGAGGCTGGCAGTGGACATAGGGAAACGAGGGTACGATACGTTGGCTAGATAAGCTGACAGTCGGGGCGTCCCTCCATGTCTTTCTCTTCATATGGGAGTCACTTTAGGATGAGATACTAGACGAGAAATCTCATATGAGACGATCTAAAGTTATGGACGCTATGTACACGAGTGTATTATATATGGATACAAATATGAAATATGTATAGATATATATGTATGTCAGTATTAAATATAGACACGTGGTTGGAGACGTTTCATCAAAGTGTCAATTAAATCCACCACACAAAGGGTATGAAATGTTCATTAATATTAATTAAAACGAAAATATGTCACTAATTTTTCACTGTTCAGTAGATTTATTCAGTGAATGATAGTTTTTTATTGATTTTTACGACTTTTTCATCGTCTTCTTCATTCATACTATCATTATTTTATAAATGATTCGTTATAATGTTCGTGTAATCGATACGTTCAAGAAGAAAATTCAAACGAGAAAGACAAAAATGCATCAGATACGGTTCGGGTGAAATACCTGATACAAATATTGGATGTCACCGATGAGGATAACACACACGTGGATAAACTTAACGGAGCTTGGGCAGAATCGAGTTATGGGGGATCTCGTTTTGCATGGAGATCAAAGGTTAATATCGCTCGGGAAATAACGATATATATATATATATATATATTATATGTATATATGTATATATGTCCATGTATTTGTGTATGCAAACATATATCAAAGTTTCGTCTCTCATCATATGGCTCACAATTTTCCTTCATCGACAACGCACCCATGTACTCCACAATATGTCGTGGAGTGACTGTGAGTTTATAACAAAGCTAAAAGTCCAAATTTTGAATTACCCAAGTTTGAAAATACCAAAATTTTGTTAATTATTCATTTTTAGGTTTTTTTTCACATTCTTTCGCTTCATATGCTTTTTTAAATTTATGCCAATGTATTTTTTGCAATTTACAACCATTTTTTAATTAGTTTTTTAATGCCGAGTGACATTTTCCCATATGAAAAAGTCCAGGAATCAGGAATATCTCAATCACCTGTAAATGAATTTCTTCTCTTTTCATTTTCAATGAACTTCGACACTAATGATCCTACGACTGTCTCGTCAGGCAATTAATTTCCTGGTTCATCGTCTCTATTCTGTAACGGACTGCTGCGAGAATTCTGCGTCGATTTACCGAGCAGAATGTACGGGAATGAAGGAAAAATATAAAAGTCCACGAGCAGACGAGAAAAATGAAGAATGTGAACGACATCGATGCTCTAGAGTTTTTTTTTCGTTTTTTTTTTTTTTTTTTTTTTTTTTTTACTTTTACTTCGAACCTCGTCATTCCCACGTCAGTGGTCATCGTTCTCTCGTTCATTCATTGAGAAATGGTGCAACGGGAATTATCACGAAGAGGTCTGCACATCGAGACTCGTCAGCTATCATTTATTCCCCAGCGTCATCGATCCCAACGGTTCGTCTCAACATTTTTTCTTTTTTTTTTTTCATTCGTTAACGTTTTTTCAGTTTAATGTCACGTTCTTCATCCATTCTTTCAATATTTGCTCCTCTCGAGACTGCAGTATTCGGAAAAATGTGAGGGAAAAATGATTTTTCGAAAAAAAGCTCTTATACATTCGAAAAGAGATTTTTTGTTTCAAATTTTGTAATATTTTTTAGAATCGAAATAGTTCCTCAATTTTCAGAGGATGTCCGGATATTTACCAGGAAAACCCCTAAGCTAACGTGATTTTATTGAAAATTTTTATTTTCCATCGTGAGCAAAAAAGAAAAACAGTGCAAGTTTCACTTGAATATTTTTTGTCGTCGTGTCTCTCCAAGAATATAAAGAACTCTTGATCCAGTTGACGTCTTCCTTTTTCCAAGCTTTTTTTTCCTGCCTCTTATAACCGGGAATTCATTCTCTTGTCCCACGTGAAACTTTAGTCCCATCACTACCTCCCACCCTTCAAACAAAACAACAATGTCAACGTAGGAATTTCGACGATTTTATCTGTTCAGGGAAAAGAATTAGAAAAAAAAATTAATCTCGTTGTTTTAAAAAATGTCTGCAAGTTGTAGAATTAGACCGAAAAGTTAGTGTAAATTTGATGAACGAAATTTTTTGTAAAATTAATCGTAAAGTTTATTTTTTAAGGTTAAGCTGCCGATTTTTGTAAAATATTGCTAATTTATTTCACAGAGTTTCGTAAAAAGTGACAAAATTGTAATTGAATGTCAATCACAGTTTTATTTCGATATTAATTATTTGATTTTCGCAAAGAAGTTTGTTTCTAAAAAACTTTTTCAAATTTTATTCGAATTATTTAACATTAAAAACATGAAATACTTAAGTAGTCCAGTTTGTACGACTTAAAACGAGACTTGAATGCAGAATAAATGTCCACATTTTTCATTTAAGTTGATAAAAGAGCACTCACTAATTGAATATACAGACAGTAAATTTTTTGATGGCGTCAGTCCATCTACTGGACGTGATTTCGAAACAGAATAATCGTGTCGGTAATTTAGGGATCGCGATTTGACTACGATGGATAACTTATCGACTGTGCGGTAGAGGGACACTCGATGTTTCATTCTTGGATAACTTACCACCATGGGTAAATGTCGATAAGGTCGGGTGTCTAAAATTTTTTATCGACTGTTGGATAAGAAGTTTCTTTCAACTTATAATATCATGACAAAAACTACGTCAGCAAAAGAAGCAAGGAGAGGAAAAAGAATCAACAAAAATGAGACGAGAGAAAATATTTCCCTAGTAACCATCGATGAGACTTTGATCGGCATCATTTTTTTTCACTTACCAATTTATTCATTCTTTAGAGAGTCAACAATCCTTCGCAGATCAAATTGTCCGATTCCATCAAAGCTGAACTAATATTTCTACCTGAAACCATTCGCTGGTCAGTTCTTTCCTCAAAAACATTATGGCGGGAAATATGAAATCTACTAAAATTTCTGATTCAAAAAATATAGAATAAACAATCAATTTTTTTTTTGTGTTTTTATTTACTCAATCGCACTTACAATATTTATAATGTTTAACGCTAAACGATTATAATTCGTTTGCTTGAGACTTTTCGCAGATATTTAAATGTAGGCTCAAACTGATAATTATCGTCACATGAGTTCATTGATCACACGTCAAATTTTTGTTGAATAACATAGAAATATTAATAATTATCTCTATCGGGTTTTTAATAGAGCCCATCCCATCGCTTTAATCCTACTTTTTTTGCCCAACATCACAAACTTCCTGTTCCTGTGCCCATTTCTGTGAAACTTTGCCAGAGTGTTGCCTGCTGGCACTCTTTTGTAATGCACTAATGTATCGCATTTACACGAGGGCCGAGGGAAACTGTAGAAAACCCGGCTTCAATCCTACTTTTTGCCCAACATCACAAACTTCCTGTACCTGGGTCTATTTCTGCGAGACCTTCCCAGAGTTCTGCTCACAGGCACTCTTTTGTAAAACGCTACTGTATCGCATTTGTACGAGGGCCGAGGGAAACTGTAGAAAACCCGGCCGATAAAGGTGGTTGTATTTTTATCGAGTGTCGATTGGTTGATACTATTAGAAACTCCAAAAAAAAGTGCTTCGTGCTCGATGAACGAACCAGTGCATGGCTACCTGGTGCACCCAATGAAGTATTAACCTCGCCCAAGGTTGCTTAAGGAGGTTCATCTGGTAAAAGACTCAACAAACTACGTTTTTAAGAGCTTTCAGAGTGAAACAATGTGCAAACCCTAATTGTTTTCCCTCCGTAAGCCACAACTGATTAGAAAAACTATAAATTTTACAGTTCACTAGTTCCCTGTACCAATTATTTATTCAATCACTGTTTCGGGGAGCTATCTTTTGTTATTTCCAATACTGCTATCATTGTTTCACGAAGGTGCGATCCAAAAATACATGGAGTAAAAATTTTTTTTCGAGACGTTACTGTATGATGCGTATTAAGGAAGTTCATCTGATAATCGAATTAACAGACAGATATCGATACTAAAATTAGAGTTAATTTATAAGAATGTAAAAAGTGACCTGTTGAAATTTCAACCTCTCCGGATATCTTGTTCGTGAGCAATTAATAGATAAAAAATTTCTGAATTAACATGGTCTCTTATCGAGAATCTTGTTTTTTCCGCCTATAAACGTGAAATGTGCAACCATTCACAGACAGTATCGATCCAAATTTTCGTAATGTACCAAAAAACACGTAAAGAACGTTTAGACAGCTTCCGAAAATCCATTGGATACTTACGAACTTCAGAATAAATTAATTTGTCTCGCGGAGTGCTAATTTTTTGGAGGTTAACCTCCATTTTACTCTGGTTGCATATAAAGCCGGCAACGTTGCAACCGCGCGCTTTTTGAAATCAACATTTTATGAATTGACGTGCGAAAGAAACTTATTGAAAGGACTACGCTAGTCGTAATAACTTATCTTTTGACTAACTCGGTACCAGAAGAACTTCCTTAAACTTTCGTAGATCTGAGATTTTTAGTTTTAATTTTTGATGATTTTCGTTCGGCCAAAGGAAAAAGGGGTTGATGAAGAAGTGCTGTTTCTGATTTTTTGTACATCGTAATCCGGTGGACAAGGATTTCAACTATAAAAACACCGATCGATAGTAAATAGCCAACAATGGCGACCGTCATCAGCTGAAGCAAATGAGTGTCTGTTTTTTCAAGTTCAATCCCACTTCCATACGGATTATCTGTGAAAAATCGCATTTCATGTTTCAGGAACATTCCATTGCTGTGAAGTCGCAGAATGATGTTATCCAAACTTGAACGATACGGAGATTTATTGCCGACTGCCAAAGTGTAAATGTCCATCCATAAGGGTTGAGTGAGTTTCATGGTAACACCGTTGTCGTGTACGGCGGCATCCCGAATATATTCAGTGAACCAAAATTCGTCCATCAAGCAAGTGATATTTTGATGCTCTTCCTGTTCGGACAAACACTCCATTCTGTGGTAGTCTGTAATGGTTCTATTCCTCAAAACTTCCAAGGAGCCAATGAAAAGGTTAGAAACTCTTTCCAAATCTGGAGGATCCACGGAGAGTGTCATTTTCGAATGAGCAAGATCTTCGAGTGTTCTGAGTTCCACTTCACGACTATCGTACAAAATAGTGTCAATGATCGAAGCATGAATTGATGAGGAATAAAGAGCCGAAATGCAGAGCAAGCAAGCGAAGATAATACGTTCAACATTTCCGGGAGGTTGTTGGCTTACGGATACTCCGAAAAGGACATGTCCGATGTTGAACATTCGCCAGGAATATGATTTGAATCCAAGCAATCGCATTAAAGTCCACACAATGATTATAATAGCAAAGAACAAACAGTAGGCTCCAATGAATTTTGTAGATACGGATAGTTGTTGTGTCCGAATAATTGGTACGACAAAAGAAGATCGGAAAATCTTGACTGGTGTTGTCCGTTGAAAATTTTTTTGGTCGTCCGAAAAATACGGAATCAATTCGGTTATTACATCTGTTTTTGCCAGATCAAAATGCCCATTAACTTCCGACATAACGTCCGTAATATTACCGAGCCAAGGTATAACGACACTGTTTTTCACTGAGCAATTGAGTTTTTCTTCGATTAAACGCGATAAATCCGTGAAATAGGTTACAGATGTCATTTCACTCTCCAGAGAATACAGCTGATCGGATACGTACAAAGGATGACCCCACAAATTTTGCACTTTATTCGGAAAAAGTTTAGTCATGCCAGATGTCCAAGCTTCTTTCGAATATTCTTTCTTAAACGGATTGAGCTGATGGACAATAACCAGTGATTCAACTGGACGATCCATTGACATCCGATATTTCGGATCTTCCCTCGATTCAATTAACTCGAACATGGTTAGATCAAGCATTTTCTTGGCCCAACCGTACTGCAACAATTGCTCGACATTGTCACTTGGCTTTCGAACCGAAGTTATAGTCAAACATTTCGGACTACGTTGATCCGGTGCCATCTTTGCTACAGCGCCGAGGAACTTTTTTGCTCTTTCAATCGGCAAACTATCGCGTGACTCGATTGCGATAATGAAGAGCGTCTCAGATGTGTCAACCGAATTCTTTGTCTCGTCGGGCACCAAATCCACTGGAAGTTTGTAATCTTTTTCAAAATAAATTCGTTGCGTTGGTATTATTTCCATCAGTTCGGCCAATAACTCTTCGATCACTAGATTTTTTATGTATCCGTTTCCACCATCATTCGCCGTAATAAACTTCACTTGTTTCAAGTCAGCACTTTCGGTTACATATTTCGTCACATCCTTCACCCAATCCGTACAACTCACGAAATTTTCAGTTATCCCAAAATACAATAATGCTAAATAAATTCCAACGGAACACATTTTTTCACGGCGCATTCTCGGTGACGTTATTTTCTCGACTAAAAGCCAATTGAATGTCTTCGGCTTTCGTAGACGAAGGAGCTTCTGCACTATCGATTCCGTAATTTCGATTCTTCTAGGTTCGTGCTCAATAACGATCTATAAGAACCATTATTTTTTACACCCAGTGCAATTAGCAGAAATTCCAACGACATGCAAAAAGACACAAATAGGAACGTCCTTCCACGGACGACACATTTTATTTTCCCGGGGATTCGATTCTCCGTAAACTTTCCATTCACCGCTTTTTTTTTTGCTTCGAGCATTTTCTGTCATCGAATTTTCAATTGAAGACAATTTTTCATTCGCTCAAATTTCTTATAATCCGATCTTAACGTAAACTTCGTCCAACAAATGTGACCGAATTTGATTTTTAGGATAAGGTATCAATAAATGTAAACTCGTTTGTTTATCCGATCTCTATATTCATCAATATGTTTTATTTTTTAATTCTTTTATATATATTATTACATAAGATACTTCTAATGATATATCAATATATTAAATTGGACATTGATTTCGTTTGCGTTTTTTCTTCTCTCTTCACTCTCGGGCTCTCTCTATCTTTCTCTCTCTCTCTCGCTCTATTTTTTCTTCCTTTCTCGTTGAGCTAGTCCCTACGGCTTAATCAACAATATTATATTATACCATCCGAATTATTCGGCGAATAGACTCATTCTTAATTAAATTTCAAGCATTTGATTATAAACCTTGAATTGAGAACTTTGAAAAAATCGCAAGTCGGTAAATTTTTCTAGGTTTTACGTAACAATGCCTTTCGTGCCGAATTGAAGGTCACAGATCCGAATTACTTGAAAATCAAATTGACATAAGTCTACTCATCCAATAAGTTGCACAGTATAATCTAATAGTTTGTTCTGTCGCTTTTTCGACCCTTGGGACTGACCAACGTCGCGTGTCTACGAATGAGGGATGTTGAATGGGAGGGTGACATAGACATGTGGGATATTTACAAAAATACAAAAAGATTACAAAACATCGACACCTACACACCGATCGTATAATTTCTCCTCTAAATTCCGTTCGATATATGATTTTTTTCGTTCAGTTCCATAATTTTTTAAAATTTATATTATTGTTTGGTTGTTTTTTTTTTTCATTTTTCTTATTAATAAATACACCAAATGGGTCATAGACTAATCGTGACTATGCAGGGTGTACGAATATTGTTGCAAATTCTTGTCCGTAACACTGGTAGCACGCAATCGTGTTTAATTAATTATTTAGTTTTGTGTGTGTGTGTTTTGAAAAACAAATTGTAAAATCAGACTTTTTGTAATTAGCGAGATAACTCTTGATTGCTTTTAACTTTATTTTCTTTTTTTTTATTTTCTTTTATTTTAAACTCAAGAGCTTCCCGTAGGCCATATTGTTTATTTTAACAATTTCATCATTGATTTGTGTTTCTCTTCTATATAATTATTTTATTATGATTTAATGTTTTTTTTCTCTCTCTCTTTTGATTCGAAGTTTAGCAAACCACGTTTGGTCCGATCGCTACCAAAGACGCGCGATACTGTATGGGTGCCATTTTTGTTTTCGCTGGCTTATATTTTGATGAATCTTAACAATTAATATGACTTTTGTGACGAGTTTAATGTTCAACGATAAACGAATGAAAATTATATTATTTATAACCATGACTCTATGTACAACTTAAAATTGCCAATTCCACCATTTTTCTGTTGCCCCAGGATCGCAGTTGATTGTAAACAGCAAAAACTTGACCGACCAAATTTTGATTTTGATTTTTTTTGAATTTATTAGCTGGAAAAATCGCTGGACATTGATTGGTCAAGTTTGTAGAAAAACTCATGAATATTTCAATTCATCGCAATTCCTGCCGATTTTCAGTCGAAACTTTCCCTCCATTTTTTACGGACGACGCTGTACGACTACGCTGTTACGCTGTACGAATGTACAGCGCTATCTCTCATATTCATCGACCAAAAATTGTCGTGATTATTACACTGCTACGTGACTCGAATTTGTAGGAATATTCAGGACTCTTTTCAAACTGCAATCCCAGCGATGATGAGACGTGTTTTCGAGGGTTTAAGTAGTACCCCATCTTATTTTATTTCTGCTCCCACCCATTTTAATGGTAGATTATGAGTTCAAATAACAGCGTGCAAAAAAGAGAGGTTGACAATTGATTTTTGCAGGTGCCGCAAGAACCTTTTGTGGAAAACCGTATTTTTTAGTCTCGACTAACCATGAATCTTCAATTGGTCGAATGAATTCGATGTCTAATCAAAGATTCCTGCGGTGGATGGAATAGAAAAAAGACTTGAAAAGTTGAAGAACAATCCCGTGATGTTTTTTTTTTTTACAAGAAACAATTAAAAATGGTAATTATAAATTTCGTTAAATTTCGGTCCATTCAACCAGCACGTTCTTTCTCTTTCTCTTCGATCCGTAATGGTCGAAAGAGAGAAAGAGAAAAGCAACAAGCATCTACAATATTTAGGCTTGGCACTCGACGACAATTTCCAGTCTCGGGAAATGAATTCATGAACAACAACAACGTAAAAACAATGGAAATGAAGATTAGTAGGATAAAATGACCTTGAAAGTTATTGGAATGACCTCTAATGTCTCTCTCGTGAGTCTTCTCTGTGAGCACTATGCCGGCGTGTCTCTTGACCGCTAGGAGTTACGGGACGACGCTTTGACCTTTTGAACTTGGCTATGTCTTCACCGAAAACATCGCCGGTTCTCAGTGCCGATATTAAATCGTCGAATTCGCCCTTGTTGTCACCTTGACCGTTGCTGTTTGTTTCGTTTTTCTTGTTTAGGGTAATACTGTTTAGGATGCCCTCCCGGGAATTCTTCCTCTCCATTGTTCGTTTTTTTAACTGCAAACAATGCCCAAGGTTAGTACCGAAGGTCATGGGATCGGAAGCGATCCGATTTTTTTGATTTTTTGATTTTATGTTCAACTTACTTCCTGCTCTTGTTTGGCCCTCCGCTCTTCTTCTTCGACCTTTCTCCTCATGTTCTCCACGTCCTGTCGCGCCTCGGCCAACGCCTGAAGGAAATTTTCAAATATTCCGAAGAACTCGTCCGGCTGCACTCCCGCCGAATCTTCGCCGAATAGGCGAACTGCCCGGTCGAATCTCGTCTTCATATCCTGGAAAAGATCCTCTGCTTCGGCTAATCGACAAGTGGCTTGGGCCTGGAAATCTCTCATCGCTGGTATGAACATGTCACCTTGAAGTACTTGTGATTGACCTCGATGGAATTCTGAAAAGAATCATCGAAACCTTTATTTTGTTCTATTCCATTCGCCATCAAGAACGCAAAGTTTTTCTCCATCAAATTAGAAATCAAAGTCCAACTTTGGATCATCACCAATCACCATCAATCCAATTAGATGTAATTTGATTCAGAGTCAATCATACGATCTTCAGTTAGAAGTTTATCAATTTTGGGACGAAAGCATTGAATCGTTATTGGTAAACTTTGATTTGCCGAAACTCGAAGTTTCGACAACTTACCAATCTCTCGTTGGACATCTTGCAAGCCATTCTTCAAGTTGGCAACTTCCTTTTGAAGATCAGCCATGCTGACTCTTGCTGCAGTCCTAACGTGAGGCATGTCCTCCTCGATCTCAAGAACTTCACGGAAGCGTGACTCGAGTATCTGGACGAGATAGTGAAGCAGAGTGGTGCCCTTAGAGCAGGAGGACTTGGTGTCTACCAAGCGATTCAATGAGGCAAGACGAAAGCCACCGGCGTTGCCTCGAGCATTACCACGATTGACGTAATTGCCCAGGGCTAAAACTAGTTCCAATAATTTTCTTAGTTTTCGTGATCTGGCTACTTGACGACTAGCCTCGAGTACGGCTCTCATGCGTGGCGTCAACTCGGAGATGCTTGCAGCAAACTTCTTTTTGTAGTGAAGTGACCGTAACCGTTGTTCATAGTGGGGTACTCTAAAAATTAAAGGTTCAGTATTGTGAGGTAGAAAAGAGAGATTGGATTACACATTTGCAGGGTTGAGAAACGATTGAACTAGACGTACTTGGATATTTGGTAGAGAAAGCAATCGGCTCTGCTCTGCAGTTCTTTCTGATTCATGTCCAAGAGTGCAGCTTCCTCGGAGGATGGGATGTATTTGAGGAGTTGTTCGACCATGTCAATGTGAAGAATGTTCTGTTGATCCATTGACAAAATAGTCCGGGTGATGTCATGATCGGACATCTTCAGCTTAGACAAGAGGATCGTGCAATTCTGCGCCCTTCTGGAGTCAATGACCGACATGCTGCTTTTGTTCTTGCCCAGTTTGCGAAGGTCCTCGATCGAGCCTTCGGTCGAGACGCCGTTCTTTTGATAAGCGCAAAAGATTTTGTCAATGGATTCGAGGTCCATCACGTTGTAGAGTTTGGTGTCATCCAATTCGGACCATATGGTGCCTTGCAGCTTCTGCTCAGGAATCTTGGACCAGTTGAAGGACTTCAGAGGATTACTAGGCTGGGGAACGTTCTTGATGATCTCAACCTTCATGGGTGGGGGAGCTGCTGGCATCAGACAAGGTGGCGGGGGTGGTGCCAATGGGGGAGGGGGTGGGGGTGGCGGCGTCGGTTTAGCTGCAACTTTCTCGGGCACCTCATCCTCCACTATTTTAATGGTGGCTTTCGCGTCATCTGGCAAACTTCCAGAAGCTACCAACTGTTCGAGACGTTTTCTCTCGGATTTCTCATTGTTTACCTGGCGCGATAGCGTCTCCATGTTGTCCTGCAGTTCGGATATCCGTTGTTTCGTTTCGATGTGCATTGATGTTTCTTTCTCCAGGCGTTCCTTTATTCGTGCCAGACTCGCCTCAATGTCCTCTTTCTCTTGGGTCCGCAGATCTAGCTCTTGCTCCTTCTTTGCCAACCTCGATGACATGTCCGAATTCTCGCGTTCCAATTCATCGGCCTTCTTTCGAGCTGCCACAAGCTCCTCCTCTTTGGCAAGCAGATGTACGATCTCTTTGACGTTTATCTCAATCGGGGCCACATCCGGGTTTCTCGGTGATCCTGACTCACTGGACTCTGTCTGGAGCACGATCTGCTGGGCTATCCGATCGAACAACAGCCAATGTTGGGGCTGTGCACCGTAGTCAACTGGGAACAAAATGAAGGTTATCACCGATTGCTCAGGCAACTAAGAATATCATTGGGGCTTGGCCAATCATACTTACGAGGCAACAAAAGACAATGTTCGAGCAAGCTCAGAAGATGTGGATAAGCAGCCGTATGACTGAGCTTCCTTCTCAACAGATCAAACATCGCCGTCGCGCTTTTTGTGTCGACATGTTCCTTTTCAAACTTTCGCGCCAATTCTTTTTCATCCTCATTCCTCACCATCTCGAAGAAATCCAAATGTCTGTCAAGGGTTTCATTCTCATATTTTCGAAGTTTTTCAATGATTGGTTGGATTCCTAACATGAGCAGTTCGTATCTCAAATGAAGACGGAACTCCAGGGTCACCTGACCCGGTCCGTAGTTTAACACGGCGTTGATGAAAGACATTATCGCCGTCTTCAATGACAAATTGTCTCGGTATATTCCAAAATTCTTGTCCAGGTCGTTGATTATACTCTGGAATCGCGTTCTCTCGGAATGATACTGTTGGAAATGAAGCATCGCTTCAAGCACCTTACGATGACCACCGGGCACGAGACAAACGGCACCAAGGATCTCCAGCACCGATATCTTTGCTTTTATGTTTTCAGTCGCCAGCGACTGGGATATCGTGTTTATGGCTGTTGGATGAGCAAGTACATGAGCCCTGCCATTCTGGAATCATTGATTTACCAATTAATCCGGGAACATTAGGTCATTCTGAGAGTTCTCTTAAGAGCTTAGGAATTAATTCGCGCGCAGCGCAAAGGTCCAGATTTTGATTATCACTTGGAACTTTATTGGAACCATTAATTTGGCTTTGGGTCAGAACGTTCCAGCC
The DNA here is from genome assembly GCA_013761285.1 of Campoletis sonorensis. Lineage (NCBI taxonomy): Eukaryota > Metazoa > Arthropoda > Insecta > Hymenoptera > Ichneumonidae > Campoletis > Campoletis sonorensis. The sequence continues at coordinate 150,145 of JACEOJ010000203.1, forward strand.
CAAAACCAATCAACCTTGAAGCAGTTACACCCTGAGGATGCGCAATCCAGAAAAAAGTTGATACCAAATGGATTGACTTACGGAGTTGTTCATCAAAGCTTTAAGGCATCCTATGACGCTGGTGTGAAGATTACTATTGGCAGCATCAACGTCGATGGTCCCGAGGACTTGCAGCAAAGCATTAAGGCCATCAAGCTCAATGAACCGGAGGACGAAGCTGTGTGGTTGTGTTCTCAGGGCCGTTTTGAGAGCTTCAACCTGGCGCATGTGATTGGTCAGGTCTTCGCCATCTTCCGATAAAGGCGTCTGGAACATGAAAGAATCAATTGAAGGCAATCCACGCGGAACGCAGTGACAGGAAAATTCTAAAGGACAACTTACACTCACGATCATCCGAACCCTGTTGATATAATCTTCCGGGTCACCGCTAAGGTCCGTTGTTCTGAGACCTCCGTTGTCCAGGGTGTCATTGCCTTTCCTCGAACAGTAGATCTGCCATTTTTTGTTGGCCGGAAGTGCCAGAACTGCTTGTCTGTTCGCCTGAGTCAGGTCAAGCTCATCCACCAGCTCGAGGAACATTTTGTTTAGCTCTTCCTCGGCTGGCATTGGTAAAGTTGGGGTCATCGCCTGGAGCGTAAGGGTCCCCGTGTGTTCCACCACGCAGTAAGTGATTTCCGGTGGCTCGTCATCCTACACAAAAATCAATATGACTATTTCACTCATTTTTCTACCTGGATATCGATCTTTCGGCAAAGAAATCATCAAGCAATCTTGATTTATTAAATGCAAACAGGTTTCTCTATATTTAGAGTCTGGGAGTTCTGCGATGATAATTTCTGAAAGTTTCTTATCTCACAATCTTATCTCGCCCGTGATCCTAATTTACGAGATTCGACCAGGGCATTTTCGCGTTATTCCCAGAAAGGAAGCCACCAGGTTTCAGGAGCAAGAGATTCAACGCTCGTCATCATCAGAGCGAGAGAAAAAAATATCTTTCGCTCAAGCCTGCACCGAGATCCGTTGGCTTGGAGGTGGGATTGCCCGCGGCAAAGGTCAGGGGACCGGCTCCCCGGGCGATAAATTCCTAAGGTACTTTCACACGTGACTAGGAAATTATCCATTCGTTTATTATATAGACGAGAGTACCAAGGAGCCTTCATCGACGATTTTATTAATCTCCCGAAATCCACTTGTAAGACCCCGATCGGATTTTTATCTTTACTTTTTTTACTCTCAACTCCCTCATTTAATAATTACGAGGAGTGTTGATTAAAAATCATAGATTTATTTAAAAAACTCTCTACTTATCATGACTTATGTACATTTTATTTTTTATTTTTCGTTTTTTATACTCAGGGGCTTATATTTTTTTAAATAAGCTCTTTCCGGGGTAATAAGGGTCAAGTAAATATTGTTTTTTTCCTTTGTTCCCTCAAAATTTTCCACCTCCCTGGCGTTACTTTTGAAGCACCATATTTTTTATCCTTTATTCGCGAATCGCTTGTAACTTTCGAAGAAACATCGGGCCTGCAATCTTCTTTAGCCCCGAGTTTCGGATTGTTAGTTGGGGGATTATTTACCGACTGGGGACAAATTCAAAGTGCTCTTCGGAAGAGTGGTCCACCCCAGCCGGTTAGGCTATTAAATTCTACTGCTATATCGCCTTGATTCGAACCAGAGAATCGTTTCGGACCAACACCTTTGAAGAAAAAGAAAAAAAAAAAAAAAACAACTTTTGATAGAGATTCACGTTATCTTGGAGTTCAAAAACCTTCAAGGTTGAATGTGACTCAGAAATGCATTTTTTTCTGAATATATTTTTTTTCCAGCTGAAGAAAGGAGGCCCGACGAGAAATCCTGTCATAAATAAAATGATTTTTTTTTGTGCTTTTTTTTTTCGTCATTATTTTATCTCCGAGTCAAAAGACCCTCGGGAACGTCGGGGGATGAAGTGACGCACATGTATATTTACTCACGTACGTAACGTGACATTGCAAGGTCTTTTGCGATTCCACGCCGGACTCGAAATCGTCCCAAGAACGCGGATTGAATATCGTAGATGTTTTTTTTTTTTTTTTTTTTTTTTCGTATTCCTCGCAACAGACCTTGAATTATTTATAATGGTCACACGTTTGTTCACAAGTGGAATTCTCCGTTATGGCGTTTTCTCGGCAGCCCCCGAGTGAAACATCCAGCGAATAAAGAAGAGCCGTGCAATTGTTTTTATTTATTTTGTCACTTGATAAACGGGAATCCTGTGGAGTCCTGGGAGCCGCCAAGGACTCCAGGAACGACTGGTTGCAATATTGTTTATTTATGACTGAAAAAATCTTCGTAGCTTTTCGTCTTAATCCTTTCGCTCTTTCAGGATCGTCAAATTTTTTTCTTCTTTTTTTTTTTAAACGTCCTGCAGAGTCCTGATTAATAAAAAAGACCTAAGGACTCGTTCCACAAATATCTGAAGGACATTTACTACTTATTTCCATCCTGTTGACGAGGGAAATTCCTCATTTCCTCGAAGAATACATGTTCTTTGTTAACCTTTATTGCAAAGTTTTTTTTCGATTATCAATTGTCCCGTTACTAGCGCGAATTCCATCGCAAATGAGGAAGCAATTGCTCTCAATTTATTTTTCCCACTTCGTGGCTCTGATCTCACTGGAAAAAACTCTGTGCGAGGAAAAAATGAAACTGGAATAGAGGAGAAAAAAAAGAAAGAAAAATGGAAAAATAAAATAAACCAACTGTATAGTTGCTCGTCATCGCTCCAAGGCGTGACCACTGCAATTCGCGACACTCTACAATTTTCTTTCTCATCGTCATCCTCGTTGTTGTCGTCTCGCTCGTGCTTATGATAATGGCGCAGCTGCAAATCTCGAGCTCCTGACGATTCACATTCTTGCATACTTTTCTCTCTTACTCCACTTTTTCTTAATCTTCCATTTTTCAAATTATTTATTGTAAATATAAATAATCGAGCTCAACAGATTTTGCAGCAACAAAAAAATGGTTAATGTGTCGAAAAACACTGAAAATCGAGGCATCATTTGAAATAGAAATCAAATTACAGTCGATTCAGTGGAAAAACATCAAAAAGAGACCGAAAAAAAAATCTTTTTTTTTTTCAATCTCACTCGACGAAAATTTTACTTATTTTTTTCGATCATTAATTTATATTCCAAAAAATCGAAAGCCCCCTAAAAGTCACTTTTTTACCCTCACTCGACATTTATCCGGGAGACTGTAACGTTTTTTCAATTAATTGGCAATCATATTCTGAAATAGGCAAATATTGGAATTGAGGGAACGAGCCTCAGGCAGTAAATCGTGGAGAGAATGCTCCATTAACATTAATCCATCAAGCGACGAGGTCTCGTCGATTATACGCATGTCTACGAGTCTTTCTCTCGCTCCGCATGTTTATTCTGTTATTACTGTTTTTTTCTTTTTTTTTTCCTTTTTTTTTCTTTCTTTTAACCACCCTCTTGTATTTGTGTGTACAGAACCGTTTGTAAAACTTGAGTAAATTGTGAATTTGCATAAAACCTCATCAGAAAGCATCAGCCATGCACGTGGCTATTATCAATGACGTATGATGTGTGCAAGAGAGCTTAACGATTTCCCTGCAGCGTCACGCTGTACCATTACTTCCGGTATATGCACAAACGACCGAGAGAGTTTTTCTTTTTCTCTTCTCACTTCATTAGCCTCTTCAAAGGACTTGGATATTTTTTCATTCAATTCTAGTTACGATACAAATTCATCAAAAAAAAGAATTGAAAACCTAATCTATGAGAAAAAAAAATTGGCAAGGGATGCAAATTAACTGCTAAATTTTTGTCTGAGATCCTAAAAAACCAATTTGACTCTTTCAATTGAAAAAGAAACGTTTGATTATTGGACAAATGACACATATTTCAATGAACAAACAAATGTTTTCTTAATGAACTACAAAAAACAACAAATTACAGAAACAAACGATTCTTTTCACTGAACTACAAAAAATAACAAATTACAAAAACAAACGAAATTTTCTGAAGTAATTCTAGAGAGTGACATTTGAAAAATTCGTTAATTTTGTAATTTGTGGCTTTTTGTAGTTTTGTAGAAAAATGTTTTTTTTTACAAAAAAAGAAATCATTTTTTAATGCAATTCAGTCGTTTTTTTTTACAAAAAGCGAATTGTTCGTGAGAAAAAAAAGGTTGGCTCTCAAAGGGTCGAATAATTCGAATTCTAGATCGTGCTACAAGTGGACAGTTTGGGAAATAAATTTTGTATTTCTGTGGTAATTTCATGCTGTGAAAATAAAAGTTAAGAATCGTCAAATTGGAGGAAGGAGAGATGGACGTAGCGTAAAAAATTACAGTAATAAGTGTAGAGGAAAAAATGGTATTTGACGATGAAGAAATTTCGTATAAATTGTTTCGAAAGTGAGAGCTACGAAAAATAATGCAAATGTGAAATAATTTAATCGTCGAGAATTTATCGTCACGTTCACTTTTTCATTCGATCGAAGTACGTGAACGTTTTCCAAACGAGAATATATCATTTCTCTTTTTTTTTTTCTTCATATTTGGCCCGTCGAACGAACAGAAATGGTAACTATTTTTAATTATTTTCATTATTTATTAGTCTCACCTGCAGACATCCGCAGAATGACTTTTTGACACGTGACGGCATTGTCTGGCAGCGACCCACGAATTCCTTCAGTGGCGGTGGACTCTTAAAAGGACAGGTTGGAATTCTCTGCAATTATAAATAAATAGGAATCGATTAGTCACGGTTTAAACATTTTTTTTAAATAATTCATCTGATTTTTTATTTTAATGATGAATAACAATTAACAAAAAAATATAAAAAAAACTGTTCGTATGAAAAGAAAACTTCGTTACCAAATTAATTTAATTAAAATTTTAAGTTAAGCTCAACCGGAATAAGTTTATTTTTGAATCACCCTATTTTTTAGTCACATTGCAAAACACAAATTGTCTGAAAAATAAAGTGGCAATTTGATTTGTTATAAATTTGATCGATAAATCAATAAAACTCGATCAAACTGTTCGAAAAATTGCTATGAAATTTTTATAAACAATTGACAACAAAATATAACCTTTCGTAAATTATTCCAAAAGTACGAGGATTCCTCCACGTTTCCTGAATTTTCTCTAGCCTCCTCATTTTCAATCGTTATTATATTTTCACTAAGACTTTGAGGCGACCCGGATTTCACGCGAGTCGCCCTTATTTCCGGTAATTCCGTTATTGTTTTTTTTTTTTAATTTAATTTTTAATTTTAGTTCCAATTTTTATTAAACAATTTTAATCACAGGAGACTAACGCAAAAAAGCAAAAAAACATCAAAAATAATAAAAATCGGAAAATTTGTTATTAAAAAATTATAATAAATAATTTCGTAGTGAAATTTGAAAAATTGAACACCAAATAATTGCAAATTTCTACGACCCTGAATTTCGGAATGTTATGAAATTTCAATGCACCAGGACGACGTTTAATTAATCAGGCGAATTAGGCGAATTAATTGTTCAATTAATCCAGAAATCACTGAGTGAAAACAATCATAAAATTTTATTCCATTCTTTAGAACGACTCGACTAAAACTGTGCCAGTAGGAAAGTAACAAACTTGAAGAATTCTTATCAGCCACTGTTGAATTTCTTATCTTTTCAGTATTACATGTACGAGGTTAATTACAACGTGTCTTTTTTTTTTTTGTTTCATCATCGTGAGAATTTCCCACTGTTTAGCCTCTGAAATGGAAACACATGAGCTTTGCTCCATGTAAATAAGTTCAAAATTGCCATGAGTTTATTTCTCATTCGTTGCTGTCAGAGCAAAATTTCAAAGTCTCCTTTTTTCTTTGAAAACACGAGTCAAAATTCCATTTTTTTTCATTCAAATTAAAAAATCAATGAAAAGTCATTCTTCATCGTGTTTTTATTGTTCTGCGAAAAAACACGTGAAGTAAAAACTGGAATTAATTATTTTTCAACCCTACGTTGACACACTGGGTCATTTTGACCCTGTAAATATTTTCGAGGACTCCCAGTGCGCTTTCATGAGAATTATCGTTTTTTTCATTTCAAAACAAAAAATATTATTCTCTCGTTCGAAAAAATGCCTTATTTTTTAATTTTTGTATTGCAATTTTTTTTTTCTTTGAAGAAAGCATTTTTCATAAAAACAATTACTTATATTTTATGATTATTAGTTTTTAAAAATATTGAAAATTCAGATTTTTTCAGTAAAATTCGTACTTTTCAAAATATCAAAGTTTTCAATAAATTTTTTGAACGATTGGTTATGAATAAAGTGAGGATCAATAATTGTTATTTAAAAATCGAAATAAACGTCAACGCATCCACGTGTTTTTGTTTGTTTATAAAAATATGATGCTGCACTGAAATCTTGAAGAAAAAAATGTTGTAAATATTTATTGACGTGAATTTGAGAAAAAAAAAACAAAAAAAAATGAAGTTTTGGCGAAAAAACTTTGTTTCGAGTGAAATTCGCGTGCGATAAACACGCCATAAATTGTTGGATATAATTTTAGTTCTGTTTCAAAGTTTCCGGACTTAATGTTCCAGGCCGATAGTCATCGACATACGCGTATCGTAAATAATCGATACTGCAAGTTTTACGGCTGTTTTCTGCCTCGTCGAGGATCGAAACGAGAGAAAACGGCGAACGGTACAAACGACGATCGATCGATGGCAATTCGACAGTGTACAAGGCATATTCCGTTCATATACATATATTTATGGTCAAGTGGCAATATATCGGGAACTAAAGTTTCACTTGTCGAATATCTTAGGTGAGAGTGACGTGGCCCAATATTGATCTAACACATGAACACATACATTTTTAAATCTCCATTGTGCATTTTTTTAATCCAATTTTTTCAATGAAAAAAAAAAGTAACAAAAAAAAAACGGTCACTAAAAAATAAAAATAAAACAAAAAATATTGAAGGAAAAATAAAAAATTAAATAAAAAAAACAACTAACGCAAGAAAAAGATTAATAAATTTATATCGAATAACACATGAACACATACATTTTTTAATCTCCGTTGTTCATTTTTTTAATCCAATTTTTTCAACCGAAAAAAAGTAACAAAAAAAAATCGGTCACTAAAAAATAAAAATAAAACAAACATTGAAGGTAAAATAAAAATTTAAATAAAAAAAAAACAACTAACGTGAACACATACATTTTTTAATCTCCGTTGTTCATTTTTTTAATCAAATTTTTTCAACCAAAAAAAAGTAAGACAAAACATCGGTCACTATAAAATAAAAATAGAATGAAAAAATAGAAAATGAAACTAAAACAATTAAAGAAAAAAAAAACTGACGGATGAAAAAGATGACTGAATCATTGAAAAATTAATGAATTTATCTCGAATCCTAATCTACGTTCAGTTTTTAGAATTTTAGTTATAAAGATTAATTAATTTGATTGTAATTGATTATTTGATAAGTTTTGAAAATGAATTAATTTCCCTGTGGCAAAAAAGGGGTTGCACAGAAAAAAATGTGCTCAATAAAACAATTTTTTTTGCAGACATTTCGATTTTAATTAAAATTGAATAATTTAATATTATTTCTGTCATTTTAGGTTGTTTCAAAATCGATTATTCAGCGATGAAATAATTTCGAAAAAAAACATTTTCCATTGTTTCCAAATATTTCTGAGATTTTTTTTCCCAGTACGTGAGTGCAATTAATTTATGCAAAATTATGGCCCAACCGATTTTCGTACAATGCTTCGAACACCCACGTGCTGCAACGACTATGAATCGAGAGGATTTTTTTTTTTTTCTCGTGGCTTGCAATTCACTATGTACATTGAACGCGGAAGCGTGTGTGAAATAAAATCGTTTTTACCCATCCACTTGAGCATGAGAATGCAGGGAAAAAAAAAACAAAGTAAAAAATTTTCCTTTCGAGCGAAAAAATTAGATCAAAGTTTTGCAATATGCAAATTCAAATCGTGTCAGCAGGTACTTTCTGATTTTCCGTAGATTTGAAATTATAAAAAAAAGAAGCATAATCAATGGTATCGATATTTTGTCATCGAATATTTTGCTGTAACCAATTTCTTTGGACACTTTGCTCAGATCCTAATCAACAATCACTTCAATCCCTGCAATTTTCTCTTACTTAATAATTCTGCATAATTTATTTTTCAATTTTTTTTTACTCACATTTTTATTTTACTATTTTTTCATTTCAAATTCAAGTCGTAAATGAAACTACTTTGGAAAATTAAATTGGCTTACAATTAAATGATCTCTTTTTTTCTCACAACGAGTCTTTTACATTTTTCTCTTTGGCTGTTTATTTTATTATTAATATTCATTGACAACAATAATTACCGAAAATGTAAAAAAAAAAAAAAATTTATCATGAGAAGTACATTTATATTTTTGTTCTTTTTTCATTTCCATATATTTTCGTCTTCCTGGAATGGATTGAGTTTAAAATTTTATTATTATTGTGGAAAAAAACATTTTTACGTTACGTTTGTTTTCAAAATCTTTTATAATTTTTAAAAATACGAAGACAAATGATTTTTTCATAATTACTCGGTTTATTGATATTTCGATTATTTTCCTTTTTGTTCAATCATGAAAATCTTTCAAAAATTTTCACACGTTCTCGTCTTTAAATATTTCATTAACTTTATTTCATGGACATAATTTATAAAAAAAATAAAAATAAACATTGTACATTTATTTGTCATGTTATGAGATTCACTTTTGATAAATATTTTTATGCACTTTGGAAAATTTATAGCCAAGAGGTTGATTGAAAGTTGATTTAAATGCTTGTTTAACGAGTCCTGTGTCGTGTAATAGTCCAGTTTTTTCAGATCTAAGTACGCATAGATTTGCAAATAGAGCTTAAAAGAAACGTCATCCTGAGACGATGAGATCAGGGCTGGACCGGTGTCTCTAGTTGTCAAGGTAAACAAGATGCAAATACCTACAAGTTTCAAATGGTCAACAAATCGACTATTTTTAGCAAAGAGATAAAAAAACAAAAAAAAATTGGCAAAATTTCGATTTTGGCAAAATTTCACGCCCATATGAGGCCTGGGGTCAAATTGACCCCGATAAGGAACCTAAAATGAAAAAATGAACTTTTCCATAGTTTTATATCGTTACGACTATTCGTTACTAATTTTTCAGGACAATTTTTTTTCGTAACAAATCAAAATGGTACTTTTTGTTAAAAAAAAAAGTTTCTTTGTAATAAAATTTATGAATTTTTTTTTTCCTTATTTTGAACATGTTTTTTTTTCAACAATGGCTTTGAAATTTTTGAAAATCATTACCAAATTGAGTTTCCCCATTTTTTCCAGCACGGTATCCATCCTTGAGTCCTTGGAAATTTAATTTAAAGAACAAAACAAAAAAGTATCAATCGTCCTTTTTAAATCACGGTGCACGGACACGCTTTCCTGATAATTTTTTTATTCAATCTTCTTCCGCTGCTTCCTCACAAAACTGTCTTTTTTTCATCAATTTATATGAAGTGTTATTTTTTTTTTTTTTTTTTTATGAGACTTCACGATCTTCACGGTGCGTGAATATCTCGTCACGCCAACAAAACCGTCCAGGAGCTATAATCCGCGCCAGGTGAGAGTCCTTTGAGACACTTCCTGGTGCGAAAAACTCTTACGCGAACTTGAGTTAAAAAAGAAAAAATTTCTATGTTTTTCAATTTTTTCTCATCGACTTATGTTTTTCAAAATCCTTGGATCAATTCGAAAAAATTAATGACCCGGAAGCCAAAAAAAAGGACGAAAATTTAATCGTCCACTTTCGGGACGAAAATTCACCCCACATTTTGCACTCGAATTTTTAGTTTCTCGTTTCTTTTTTTTGTTTTTTTCGTTTTTATTATTTCACCGGGGGCAGGTGCAACACTGCTTGTTCCTCGAGGCTGCGAACCTTCACCAACAGTTTCTTTTCACTTGGATTTTTTTTGTTATTAACATTTATTGCTGATTTGTTGTCACATTTTATTTATTTTTCAAATTCATACCATTTTTGGAATGTTTTCAAAAATATTTTTCGTATAATTTCTCATTTTAGTCAATTCTTTTAGAATTTTTTACAGACAGTTGAAGTTTTTTCTTTTTGTCGTATAAAAAATGAACTTCGCGACGGTTTTTCGAAAAATTTAAATCGACCGGCGTTTCACGAGACTTCTTCTTTGGCTCTCGTTCTCGTCGTACCTTCCTCCTTACGATTATAGGCTGAACTGAAGCCAGGTGAAATCACAACATCTCACAACCTGCACAGGTGCAAGCAAAAGTGGGGGAATTCCCTCTCTCCCTTTCTCTCTTTCTCCTTTGGGGACCGAGGCACTAATCTCGTGGTCCTCGAAGAAGGGGGCCCTACTTGGCTCTCCGGTGGGATTGACAAAGACGGAAGAGTTCGAAAAAAAAAAAAAAAAAAAATGATCGAAAAACCTTCATTTGTTTGAAACGTTTATTGTAAATATTTCAACTACAAATGTTCATAATTAAATATTTCACTAAATTGCAAAATTTGTGATTAAAAATCGATTGATTTTCTAGAACAAAACAAATTTCAATGCAGTAACAAAATTATAAAAAAAATTTCGCTTTATTTACTTCTCCAATGATTTTTCCTGTAATTTTATTTTTCTCAAACACCAACTCTTTGTTGTGTCCTGTCCAAGAGCAATATTCTGTCAATGAAAATATTGCAAATTGATAATCAATACTTGTCAATTTGAAAAAACAAAACCATTAATTTTCATTCGTTTCATTATTATAATTTTTTTTAAATGAGTTTAAATAAAATTAAAAAAAAAAATTCAATTAATTAAACACAGTTTAAAATTGATTTAAAAAAAAAAAATCATTTGATAATCATTAAACGATCAAATTTGATCAACAAACAATACTATTTCGAAAAACAATGTTAATAATTCTTCGAAATATTTAAAAATTACCGTATTTATTCAAAATATCATAAATTGATCAATTTTGTTAGAATTTTTTATCGAGTGTAAGGAAATTAATTTATCCTTTTTTTTTAATTTAATAGATTGTAGTACAAATGATTAATTGGATGTAGCAGGTGGAAATAAATGACTGGAATATTGTATAATACGTGGATAAAGGTATATTTTTATATACAAATAAAAATATGTAAATATATATGTATATATATTTTCGAGTTAGAATAATAAGATCGTGCCAATTAAGGCGATGAACAATGGCGTGTAATTATGTTACAGTTCGATGCTCCTCGTAATATTCTATCTCGCTGAGATGCGGTTACAGCACCGGTTCTGTGGTCATCGGTCTTCGTCCTTGTCGAGTTTGCAGACTCACCAACTTTGATGCTACGTAACAATGTTTAACGATTTTTCAACACGATATTTTTAATTTTCATAATTAAACAATAAACACTTATCAAAAGAGATAACTCCAATTTTTATAATGATAAATTGTCATCGTCATCACTCTCGTTATCTTAACAATTTTTTAACAATTTGTTTGCATTTTAATTTTTGATTAATTTTCAATTAAATTCCACTAAATTTTTCTTATTCTCATTTTTTTTCCTTTCTCTTGTATTAATTGCATTTATCTTCTTTCTTGTCACATTGTCGAGTGAAATGTGGAACGCTGTGCCTTTCCCAAAGGAGTCTCGTATTTTTTTTTTCCACCATTTTATTTTTATTTTTATTTCCCCCGACGAGGGCTGGACTCCCATCACAATTATCTTGTTCTTATTTTCCTTTCTTTTTAGTATCTCTCTTTTTTTTCATTTTTTATTTTTATTTTTCTCTCTTACGATGATTAAAAAAATACAACACGTGTTTTTCGTGCCTTTTCCACTCGTCCTCGTAACATCACCATTTTCCTTCTCTCTTCTCACCTCAGGTGATTAAAAAAAAAAAAAAAAAAACGCGAGAAACGATCGTAAAACGCGTGTACTTAGCCACTCGTGTACATGCAAAGCGGAAATCGATAGCCTCCGGGCAATGAAGAACGCGAAACTTGTATTTTACTCTCTCGTAACAGCAAAAAATTATATGGCACAGTAATTGGCCGTTTTCCCAATTCCAATTCATAGTTATTGACCATTTTCTTTCTCTCTTATTTTCTGATAAGATTTATTGCGAGCTTCGCGTGAAATTTTCATTTTCTGGGCCACCACATCCAATCGCAATAAAACGCAAGTCCAACGATTTATAAGTACAATTTTTAATTCATTTTTTCAATGTTTTTTTTTCTCTATTTGCAATTAAGTGAAATTATTATTATTATTTTCGAGTATTCAGTTTATTATTTATGCATTATATACAGCATTTCTTATTTATTTAATTACGGTCACGTACGTTGATTATTAATATTTAATTATTTATTTATTTTATTGAATTTCCCAACGATAATTAATTGGATCGATTTTTTTTTCAACTTACTTTCTTAGTTAATGGAAAATCACACATTTTCTAAGCCAAGCAAAGAATGTCAACAACTAAACAAAATAGCAACGAGATTGGATCGTGACTAATTAATTATTCATGCGCTTCTTGCACATTTTCTTGAAAAAAGAAAAAAAAAAATCTGCTTGAGTGCATCTTCATGTCACTTTTTTCTCTGTGGAAACCGGTAGAACTTTCAAGTGAGTGGCATTTTTTGGTCGACGATGTTGTCGTCTTCATTATTTCCTTCTTTAAAAAGAGAAAATAATGAGCGAAATAAAATTTTTTCAAAATTAAGGGAGATGGACAAAGTTTGAAAAAGTTACGCGCTTTGTACTGCAAGAAAAACCGGCCTCTTTGTTGAGGCATAAGAGAAGATTAAAAAATCTTAAAAATGCAAGAGGCCATCAAATTTACGTCCCATTCGCTTCTTCTTCGGATCGTTAGCTCGTCGACGGTCTCTTCTTTTCACTGTTTTTTTTTCTCGCGTTCGAATTGTTTTTATTTTTATAATTCTTCATCCACCGGAACACGACCTCCCTCGCACTTTTATCGTTCAACTTTATAGTCTCGTTTATTTTTCATACGATTCGGATTTTTTATTCGCCAATGAAAAACCACTCGCCCACTTATAATCTGCGGTGAACTGTGAGCATAGACCGCAATTCATCCTAATAAAGACCACGAGAACGAGAGAGAGAGAGAGAGAGAAAGAAAAATCTACGTTGCATTCCGATGCAAGGCTGCGGTCCATTGGAGGCTGCCTTTTCTTGTCGCCTGTCTATTTTCATTCATAATACAACAAGAAAGTTTTCCACTCCCAAAAATGTCTAAGCTAAATCATTAATTTAGAATGCAATTTTCTCTCGCAGTTATTTTACGCTAATCTGCCGGTGTCCTGGTAAAAAAAAGGAATAAAGATGACAAAGAAAAGATTTAAAGGTCAGGAATTTATTTTGGTCCCACTGGTTGGGTCCAGAAGCAAAATGACACAGTGACAAAAAATCGTCGAGAATGATCAGGATCCACACAGTCAGGTGCAGAATCTGTTGCCCAGGATCAAGATTCCGTAAATCAAGTTCTGGATAATCAAAATTTAACATCCCATGCAAAATTTTTCATGGGTCCCGAGACAATGTGATGATTAAGTACTGACCAAAATGGTACCCAGTTGTTTACGTCTATCGGGAATCTCCAAAGTTCCATGTGGAAGAAAATCATCATGGGTGTCACTGATTATCATATCTTGGCATTGAATCATATGATTTTTTGATTTCTGACTTGGAATCTTCATTCAGAGGCAACAGACCTTATCATTGAGCATCAGAACTCCGCAGAAGTTGAGTGAAGGATGTTTCATGAAATGGGTCAAAATTGGGTAATCATATGTTCAATGATTAGCTGAATGAAAAAATCAAAAGAATCATAATCCCGAATCTGATGTTTCAGGACACCAGGCCATGGCATCTCGATCCAAACTGGACGGTTTAACCCAAATAGATCAACATGGATCATCAATGAATCGTTCACCATAAAAGGATTGACCGAAACAAAACTCATCAAGGTGCAAGATTAGTTTGACCCAATATTCATTCGCAGCTTAGGAGGTGAACGCGAGTCAAATCCCATCAACGAGCCTAATCGCCGATTGATCCACAAATTTCGATAACGGGATCCACGAGATTTGATGTACGGACTAAAAACGAATCTGGACAGTCTAGAAACGTCAATCTCGAATCATTGTTTGTTGGAGGCTAACCCGCCGGAGAGTGCAACCACCGCAGGTCTCATTGGACACATCATAGGCCGACTGCTACGATGTTTCCGAACGATTACCTAGCGTTTCTCACGTCATTCTCCAATCTCACCATATCCACCTCCAGACTATTTGTATACGAATTAAAGTCCTCTTCCTCATCCTCGTCGAAGCATCAAATTCTTTTAATGGAGTTTAAGATTTCGAAATGATTGCTCGGTGGAACGTTAGACAGGGTAATATAATCCATTCTCGCGATATGTGTCATGATTATTATATTGAGAAACACCGTTCGAAAGAGAACCCATGCCTCGTTTACACTTCCTTCTTTTACTGTACGCTTCAGACTCGAACGTAACGTCCGAACATCCGGGCTTCTCGCCATTGGCACAAGAAAGCCTCGAGCGTGTTCACGTCCTCCTGACCCGACCTCGACGCCGATATGGAGAACGTAAATACGCGTTGGCGCGATCTATCGAAACTTGTGCTTGAGAAAGTTCTCTCTCACCCGCGTAATATTAGACCGATCCGAACTTCCTCATTTCGGACCGTAGCTGCGGAACTTGATCGAGTTCACCTTCTTCCTATCATTTTACTACTTCCTCTACTAGTTCTTCTCAATTTGTAACACTCTGTCATCTCTTTTGACCTCATCATCCAACCCATCCGATTTTTGGGCCATCCGAATTCGGCCAATTGACTAAATTTTGTATTCAGGACCTTCTGAGGGTTCCTGGAAACTTCAGAAGTCAGGAATCAAGATCTCCTCGATCTTTATCCATGATTCTAGCTCACCCACATTCGTTTTTTCTGATCCGAATCTGCAGACATTGGAAGCCTGCTAATTCGGATGGTACTTTAAAAAAGGGCCTTATGCCGAGCTCTGGCAACCCTGAAGAATCATTTAATCAGCCACGTTACTCATGATCCAGCAGCCAATCAACGGATCTGATTCGGTAGGGCCACTTTCGGGTAACATCCGATTTTTGCAGAATCAAGAATCTGGCTATTTGTATGATTTTTCCCACCCACCAACGCTACTTTTGGAAGATCTCGAAAGTTCTTTGCATTCATTGATCTTGAAAATTGATTCTAATGATGATTCCGAAAACTCTTTTCCCTGAAAAATTGATTATCCACTGGAGAATCATTACGGATGACCTTTCGGTTACCTCACACTTGAATTCATTCGGCGTTTTGCCTTCCAGCTCTTAAAGTTGATCAGCAAGTGAGATGGAAATCGAAACATCTCTGGTTCTATTGATAAATAGATTCTCTACGATCACAACTATGTTAATTCGAATCAACTCATCAAAAAGATCATCCGGGTGGACAGGAATTAATTGAATCATATTAATTATATTCTCCATAGTGTTTTCATCCGTAACCATCGATCTCAAGTGTTTTATCTCGTTTGATTAAACACTAAAAAATCATTCTGAATCTTTTTTTTTTTTTTTTTTTTTTTTAATTAAGATTTTTGACGCATTCAACGAAAATCTTTCAAGACTTTGTGCACGAGAGCTCTTTGGTAATCAAATACTGGCTAATATGCTTGAGAGGAACTTGAAGAAAGTTTCTATGACTACGTGCATGCATATTTATACAGCTTCGGACAAAGATACAAGTAATTATGGCTCATAGAAGTTTAGGTCTTAAAAGCATTAATCCATTGAGTACGTGAGGCCCAATCGCATTTTTCTCATTGAGTACGAGTGATGGAGATCGTTAGCCTGGTCCATTAGAGATCGAAACACATACAAATCGAATGTTTGGAATAAAAATTGTTTTAAGGAGTTACAGTTAAGTCATTACTGAGAGTGTATCGGTCTATTTTCTCCACGTACACACATTTTTTTTCTAATCTCATAATTACCGAGCGTACATTCCATTTGAATGAAAAATTCGAAAAATCTGAAAAGAAAACAGTTAATCATTATCTGCCATGATGATTTTAATGGCGCAATATTATCACCCCATAAAGACTCGAGGCACCTCTAAACATTCCTTCTGCCTTCTATTGCTCATCATAAAAAATGTGTTTTTAAAAATTTCACAACCAAAAATAGCGTTAACTTTTTCTCTTGCAGTTGCATTAATAATAATCAATAAAAAATAAAAAAATACTTCTTACAATTATTCATCGAAAAATTAATTTCGGTCGAAAATTTACGTAACTTGATTTCTACCTCGAATAAATCTTTTTCATTTCTAATTCATCACAACTCCCCCAAGAACGAAGAAAAAAATTAATTCTTAAGCTGTCACGACTGATTTTTGTCCGACAGTTAAATCCGACGCACTTTTTTTTCTTTTTTTTTTTTTTTTTTAAATGCAGGAATCCGAAACGCGGAGAAAGTCATGAGACTTTAAAGAGAACTTTCCCCTAATTTTCATGTACTTTTTGCCGAGCCCATCAGAGATGAGGAGAGACTGGTTGAGGCCCTTGAAAGATCACGTGCCCCAGATCAGAGGATCGTCCATATATTTATATAAAATGTACGGACACAAATAAAAACGTGTATTTGTTTCACATTTTGTTTTTTTTTTTTTTTTTTTTTTTCAGAATTTTTATTCTCGTGCTCAGGAGGATAAATGGCTCGTTAAAGTGGTTTGGTGGTTGTCGTAAATATAGTAAATTATCAGGAGGACCACACAAGAAAATAAAAAAACCGAAACGTTCGGAAACTAATCGTGACTAACGAAGAATTTTTTTTTTTTTTTCTCATTTCAGGCGAATTTTATTCACAATCCTGCGACCAATGTTTTCGTCCAATCAAAATAAAAATCCTCTCGCGTCGTCCATTTAATCACCGTTTTATTTGAGATCATTGAATTGTTCGTATTCATAACTATTAATCCACGATCTTCAACCACGTATATATCTATATATTTTTGTACAAATTCTGATGGGTTTACGTACTAGTTTTCCATACGTCTCCCTGCTAGCTGAGCAAAGTAGGAGAGAAGCATGTCCTAATCGGTGTCAACTGCTGCACGTATCGACCTACTCGCGAAGACCCGTTATCCCGTATCTCTCGCGTTATTCCTCTCTCTTTCCTCTCTCTTTCTCTTTCTCTCTTTCTCTCCCTCTTTCTGATTTTTTTATCTCTTTTTTTCCAACATTCACCTGTACTCTTTTCTTTCTCTCTTTTCTCTTCCTCTCTCTCTCTCTTTCTCTTTCTCTCTCTCTGTTTCTTTTACGATCGTTTTATCTTTTTCTCTTTCTCTTTCGTTCTCTCTATCGTTTTATCTCTCTTTTTCTCTCACTCTTCTTCTCCATTTTCTCTGTCTCTCTTTCTATCTTCACAACATTGCCTCAACTTTTAGCTTTTAAAATGCCTATTGATCGTAACCGACACAACACAAAAGCCCTGCTCAACCGCTAAGTATCTTAATCTTCCAAGGATCCGGGGATGAAGCATGACTCGAATTAAAATCGTTCTACTCTTGTCTCAATCTTTGTCGAAATAGGACCGGGTGAAGAAATATTAACAAAAAGTGCTTTTTTTTTCTTTTTTTTTACGAAAAATGACATTTCAATGAGTTTTGATTTTTTTATTACTCATCATTTTTCAAATAAAAAAGAACAATTTGTCAGGTTTTTTAAAATTCTGATTGGAAAATATTCAATTCTATTGAAAATTAATTCCAATTATTATTCAACTTTTAATTATAATTGTTATTGTTGTTAACAATGGAGAATTTTTTGCTTCTGTTTAAATTATTATTTTTTCTTTCTTGATTCATCGTCAATTTTATTATTTCGATTTTTTTGTTTGTTTGTTTTTTTTTTGTTTTCTTTCGTTGTTTTTAAATTATTTTCTCAATGCACTTGACTCTGACACATGTCACAAGATAAATATCGTGACGAAAAATCGTATCGTAGTGGCACACTGACCCCGGTCACGTTGTAGAATAACTTTGGGTGGATCTCTTGACGAGTATGTTTTAAAAGCGTATACCTTGGCAGTCGTAAACCTAACGAGGACGTTCTTTGATACGCGAGTCGAATTTCAACGGTCCCGGACTTCCCGGAGTGCATTTGAGTTCACTCGTGCCTCGATAAGTTTTTTTTTTACCCAATCGATAAATTTTCGATCATCAAATTTAATGAACCAAATTATTCGAATGATTACGAAAAAAATGACATTTTTTTAGAAAGTGACATTTGTTTAGAAAATGACATTTTTTCAGAAAATGACATTTTTTTGTGAAAATTGAAACTAATTTCTCTCGTAAAACAACCGTTTTTTTTTTTTTTTTTTTCATTTTGTTTCGTTTTGATTGAACCTCAGTTCCCAGAATACTGGGTCAATTGGACCCTGACTGAATTTTTCGATGGACTTATTCGACCAACAACCTTTTTCGAAATTTCGTTATCGCACCTTGTTTTTTTTTTTTCAAAAAAATCACGAATTCGATGAACGCGCTTTTGCAAAAGTCAGATTTTTCGATAACTTTTGAAAAGTATTGAATTTTATAGTTTTCGATTGTTTTTTTTCATCAACGCGTAGAGAAAAACGTTTAATGTGTACGCGCAATTTGAAAAAAAATGGAAACTGATCACGGGCTCCTGATCGTTGATGGACGATTCATGCTCTGGGTCAAATTGACCCAGTGTGTACACTGCTAAGGCCACATTTGTAAACGTTCCATGATTTAAATTTCTTTGTTTTTCACTGTCTGCTGATCATCGATGGACCATGCATGCTCCGGGTCAAATTGACCCAGAGTGTACACTGCTAAGGCCACATTTGTAAAGTTCGAGGATTAAACTTTGTTTGTTTTTTACTGTCTGGGTCAACAGTCACCCATCCGTCCCAATTTCGTTGACTCACTAGGCATTTCGTCGTGTAGTTTATGTAGGTAGAGTAAATGTCGTCAGATAGTCATTGATAAAACGAGACACGTACTAAACGAACTCAACAGTTGTCATAAAGTAGCTGCCTTTGCAGCTTATACATATTAAGTGACGAACGTAACGTAAGCATAAACTCTTAAGGGGTTTGTGTCAAGTTATTGAGATGTTTTGGAAGTAGTTTTTTTTTTTTCAAATTGTTTTTTTTTCGAAGAAAATGTAGCAATTTCGTAAATTCTGTAATCTCTACATAAAAAGTAAAAAAAAAACTTGAAACTGTCTGTTTTATTCTAGGAAAAAAATATTTTAATCAACAAATTGTTACAATTAATATTGTAATTAAATTACTTGATATTTAATTATTAATCTATTTATAATTTATATCTATTTCCCCCCCCCTTCATTTATTAGGAATGATCGTAAAATTGTTTAGGTAAATAAAAAATAAATATCATTGAGGTTGAATATGAATAAGACTAATTAAAGTATTTGCTGAAATAAAATTTTCATGATCATTTAGAATGTATGGAAATCATGAATTTATAAATTTTAATTTAAAAAAAAAATCTTACTAAATATTTTGAAGTAAAAAAAAATTATGAAAATGAATTATAAATAATTAACTGTTTTTCCCTAAAGGATTATTTGATATTGTTTCATAAATAATACAATTTAATATGAAATATAACTCATGCCTATTTATAAATATTCTATAATGCGTAATAACAATATTTGAAGTTTGATTTGAATTTTAATCGAATTATAATTATCTTCTCGTAATTTAAATACTTCCTTAAGGGTAGATAGGCTTCAATAGAGATAAAAGTATTAATTAACGTTGCTTGAAACGCTCTGATTGCGATACAAACAGGGAAAAACAATGTTGTTCGATGTGAAGAAGGTTTTTTTTTAATTTAATTTTTTGTATTAACAAATTAAACAAAATGAAAAAGAAAAGTGCTTCTTAGGTTATCGTTGAAGAGACTGTGGGAGCAAAAACCGAGGAGAAAAAATGTCTATAATCAACAAACATCGAGGCAAATACATTCTGCTGAAAGTTCTTTAATTGGGTCGATGATCTCCATCCAGCCGGGACGGAAGAGAGAGAGAGAGAGAGAGAGAGAGAGAGAGAGAGAGAGAGAAATAAAGAAACTGCATAAAGAGCTGGGTTCGTCGATGCATGGAAAACAGACGATCAAGATATATTTTTATTTGTTTTTTTCGTTTTTATATTCTGAGAAATTTAATGAGCACAATCTCTAAGAAATTTTTTCTCAATTATTGCAAAAAGTTTTCAACGTTACGAAATATTTTATTTTTATGAACTTGTAGTTCAACTTATTTTTTTTCATGGATATTCTTCATTTTTTACAGAGTTGATTTTGTCATTTTTTTTTTCAGGTTTTTTGAAAAATTTTAATCTCCGAGCACGATGTTTTTTTTGTTATATTTTATTTTATTATATCATTTATTTATTTAAATGGACATTTTTATTCAAAAAATTGAATTTTTTCATTTTATTTTTACTTTTCACTCTCTGTTATATTTTGAGGAATATTTAAAGACTTCACTTCAGTTTATTTTAAATATAAAAGGACTGAAGGACCGCCAATGACAAGATGAAAAACGTTCCGGGTCAAATTGACCCAGTGTGACAATGCAGCCGCTAAACGTAAGTGTGAATTTATATATTTCTTCATGTAAACTTTGAAACTCAATAAAAACATTTTATCGAGACTCATTTCTAATTTTCCCTCGATAATCTTCAAACAATTGCCTTAAACAGAGAAAATGTTTTTTTTACAGCGGAAAAAATCAATGGCCATAATTCAAATTTTGTTCCTTTTTTTGCTTCAGTTTATCAAATTTGGAAATTGATCATTTATTATTGCTCTCATTATATTTTTTAGTTTCAATCAGTTTTCTGAAATATTATTTTGTTATTCTTATTAATTCAAAATTGAAAAATAAATTTTGTTACTTAATAATTGTAAATTCATATTTTTGGAAATTTAAGTAATTTCGTAAATTTATATTTTTGGAAATTTAAGTAATTTCGTAAATTTATATTTTTGTAATTTAAAGTAACTTTGTAAATTTAAGTAATTTTGTAAATTTATAATTAATGACGAAAGATGCAAAGAAAAGCTGTGAGAAAATGTTTCAATCTCGTATATCGTTTTATCTAAAACTTCTTATCATATTTTCTGGGTCAGTGGGCCATAATTTTTGCGTTTGGAAGACACCCGGTGAGAGAATATCGTTGAAACGGGTTCGTTTGAAACAGCTCAACGCGCCTCTCACTCCGCGGGAGTTCTTTTCATATTTATTTTTTATTTTTGTCAATTAACGCAAATATATCACAGATTATTAGAAGAATATTAGAAGATAAATTTATTTTGAGCCTAAACGATTTGAAAAATTCCAAAATTCGTTTCACCAAATAATTCAAATGGAATTGGTTCGATTTTTTTTTCGTAAGCCTCAGGCATCACTGAAAATATCCTCGAAGCTCCCACATAGTAACGCCATTTTTTAAATTAATTAAAATGATTTACAACCATTTTTCTATTTTTTATAACGTTCATTAAAAAACGACTGTTTTTTTTTTTTTCAATTCAATAAATTGATAAATATTTAGAAAGACAGTCATGCGATAAATTTTGAGGATAAAAATATATTAAATTTGAAAAAATCTGAACAATTGAAACAATTAAAAAAATTTCATTTGAACAAAATTTGAATAATTTTAATTTTATTTTCTGCTGTCAAATGTTTTTGTGTTTTGTTATGATTTTTTTGAATTAATTCAATTATTCAATTTAGGGGACCAAGGAAATAGTTTTATTCAGGAAAAAAAAATCCTAAATGAAGAAAGTTAATTTCCTGATGGGAATTAATGAAAACTGGTACGTAACGAGACCTAATGTACGAGTGATTTGTAAACGTGTATTCACCCTGATTAGATCGAGAAATTACGAGGCGATGGATCGTCGTTGGATCATCAATTATCTCTGGGTCGATCAAGAGTCAATGATGAAAGTCCACTAATCGATATCCAGGTAAATAAATTCAAGCGAAACCAACTCGATTAATATTCAATTGACCAAGTGCTCGGTATGGAAACGAGATTGAAAATGTCGTTTAATGTTACTCACACTTTTATTCAATTGCCATAGAAATTGATGTCTTTAAAAATCAATCCAAATTTTGTTTTTTTTTTCTAACAATTATTTAAAATATTTCTAAATCTGAATAAAAATAAAAAATAGAGTCAAACTTTTAGAAATCTTTGCCTCAAAAATGTTGAGTCGAGTAAAAAATGTCTAAAATTAATATTTAATATTAATTCATTAATTGATTTTAATTAATAAATCATTTTTATTTTGATATTTATTTTAACTCTTCAAAAGTAAGATTTTATTTTTTAAATCATGTTTTTAAAACCAACGACCGTTGTTCAGTATTATTTAAACTTTTTTCAACGATTTTCTTACATTTTTGACATCTCGAATCTTGTAAATCACCAATTTTTCAAAAACTTCAACAATTTTTCTATTTTTATCTTCAACGAGATTACGTCGCGTAATTATTTAAACTCTATTTTTCAGAACCGAGTCATAGTTTTGTTGACAAAATTTTTCGATTTCAAAATCATCATGAATCGAATTGCAAAATTTTTGAGAAATCATTAAATTCAATTTTTCACTGATTGCTGAGTTTTTTTATTCAACCAGCAATGGTTTTCTGGATTGACTGTTATTCCAGATTGCTGTTTACAGTGATTTTGGAAGTTTCCAAGACCAGAAGCAAATCGTGGCAGACAAGAAGGCGCTTAAACTGCGTCTCCTCTTTGACAGCATCAAGATCTTGGCAAGTGTTCAAGCATTCGTTATTCCGTACCCACGGTTCTGTCCTGTACGTTCGTATAACATTTCTCACTCGTTCTTTCTTTTTCTCTCTTTTTTGGCTCGAAACTTTGCTGCGAATGTTGCGAGATTCTCCCGCTTCTCGATTGCTGTCTCGACCATTCGTTTGACTGCAAATGTTTCAAATTTCTGAGATTCACTCTTGAACCACAAGATTTTTTATTCCAACGTAGGGAAAAAAGATTGGAAACAAAAAAAAGGAATCGACAAATTTTCGGTTTTTTATCGTTGTATTAAAACAGCTGTAACTTTATTTTTATTTGGGGCTCAACATCCAGCTACCTCTCATTCTCTTCGTATTTAAATTCCCCATCAAATGATCCTTGGTATGTGTGATTATTATGATTTTTAGACGTTTTACGACTCTTTGAAGTGGAAGATAAATTTTCGCTACTTTTCCTCATCAGATCGATTTTCCAGGAGCTTTTGTAGCTTGAATATTTTGAGTTATCAGAAGGAAACTTACATAATTTTCTAAGTCTTCCAAAATCCTTTTCAAAACTCTCCAACGCGATTCTTAAATCTTGATTTTCCACCGAATTATGAGCCTTTAAAATGTTCAGTTATCGAAAATCGTGCACAGGAAAAAAAGAATTTTCCTCGACATTCGGAATCGTCTTTTCATTTTCAGAATGTATCTCTTCCTCGAAATTATTTTGTAACGAAAATCTAATTTTCAAAAAAACTGTCAATTAAATCCAAAAAAATTGGGTTTTGGAAGAAATATCAAAATTTTGACATTTTCGCATTTGTTTTCAAAATTCCGAAAATAATACAAATTTGCTGTAACTGTTATTCGACCTTAAAACTAATGATTTCCGTGAATATTTCGTCCTTTTCGTTCCAGTCTTTTGTTTATTAATGAAACTTTCAAAAATACCGTTTTTTTTTCAATTTTTTAAATTTTTCTTCCCTGTTTTTTGTCAGCAATTCTAAACACATAATTTTTGACTTACACAAGATTTGGCTCATGTTTGGCAAAATTGTATGACGTGAAAAGATTTTGCGAACTCTCTCAGTCCCATATTTCGTGTCTAGCATATTTCAAACGATCTTTAGACACGTCACCGCTTAGAGAATTATTCGAGGGACGTTTCTACAAACGTGGCTACGTGAGTGTGAATAAATTACGTTTGGACAACGATGGACATACAATTATGGGGGCAAAAGGTTCGCCGCGGTCACAGATTAGAAATGTTTTTTTAATGTTTTCCGTGCAATTTATTCTCCAAAGGATATCGACATGCTAATTTGTTGCTCCTTTTGAATTTTTTGTTTTTATTTTAATTTTTTTATATTGGTATTTTTTTTAATTTTTCATTATTCTTTGAGGATCTCTGAAGTTTCGAAAAAACATGGAACGATTAAAAATCCATTGACAGATTCTTTTAAATTCTTCTTTGACATCATACTGGGTCATTTTGACCCAGAAGTTTTTTTTTTCTCTGTCCTAGAAATACTTTGAAGAACTGCCAGAACTTTTCGATGAGAATTATCGATTTTCTTTGAATGGAAATATCTTTTTTTTAGCACATGCTCGGTTGTTAAACTCAAAATTATAAAAAAAAAAATGAATTTTCGATTTTTTGAGTAAAATCTTTCCTTTCCCAGAAGCGAAAATCGTCAACAATTTATTTAAACAATAAAATTCGATATTTTTCGGGTGTCAACGACGCACAAGTATTAAAGAATGTTTAGAGTGCACTCCAGATTTTTTTTAAATAAAAAATGATCTGAAGGTCGTTAAAAACAGGATGAAGAGCGCTCCGGGTCGAATTGACCCAGTGTGTCAATGGAGGGAGCAAATTGAAGAGTGTCAGCGAACGAGGCACAAACTCAGTGAAAAAAATAACATTTCCTTATAGTCATAAAAAAAATGATACTCACAAATTTTTTCGATTTTCGTAAAAACTCTCATCTTGAGGATCGTCGACGTAAAAGTATCCATAGATTGGTAAAGAATTATTTCCATGATGGATCGGGTGGAAAAAAAAAAAAAAAAAAAAACGAGTGATAAACAAAATTCAAGAATTTAAATGTCTCTGTTTATCTTTTCACTGCGTCGGAGCAAACGTGGAATTCAACGCGATAAAAATTAAGGAGCACGTGCTCCTGGCGCGATTCTTGACTTTCCTTTTTTTTTTATTAACCGTTTAAAGTGCCAGCTCAAAAGATTAATTATTCCGTCGATAATTCGTGAGCACGTAAGACGACGAGTTGAAGGAGGACAAAAAACAAAAAAACAAATTCCTCGATCGATCGCGTCATCATTTTGACTTCCGTGTCAGTGACGCTTACGTAAAATCGAGGGAGTCTCGGTGGCAAGATAACAAGAAAATGATAAATTAAAAAAGAAAAAATAAAAAAAAAGAAGAAATTTTTTCAAAGTCCACAGACCGGATAATCCACGAACACGTAACGATTTTCCACCGGTAAGTGAAAATATTGCCTTGTAAGCAATACAGGAAATCGACGAGACACACAGACACAGAGACCAAGAGACGAAGAAAAAAAAAGGAAACACACTCGGAGAGGCTGCTCAGACGTCACTTTCACGACACAGAACGTAAGATCGGATAAAAAAGAAAAATCGATGAAAAAAAAAAAAAATGAAATCAATAAAAAAAAAAGAGAATAAACACAAATATATTCCTTCCTGTGGGAACGGTGACGAAACGAATTAGCATTAAATAACGTAACTCGCGTTACTTTTACTCTCCACCGGTTGCACTATTTTTAACGCCACTTTATTCACTCGTTAAATTCCCCCGAATAAGGATGAGTCGAATAATAAAAATTCACAAAATATGAAGAAAAACTGAATTTATTTGATTTTTTATTCGATTTTTTATATTAAAATTTGATTTTACGCGTTGAGGAATGATTTTTCGACCAACCATTGCCACGAGAACGTTTCACCAGACCCCAAGGGCTCACTGTGTCACGTGCTTTTCACCATTTCACCCACGGACCACCCTCCAACACTCAAGGGACTCCGAAGCCCCCTTTAGACTTATTTTTCTCTCTCTCTCTCTTTCCTTCTCTTTCTCTTCGCCCCCCACCCTCGTCCTTTCTTCAGTCTTTTTTTTTTGTTCTCCCGACTGTTCCGTGACTAGGGTCGGTCTTGTTCAACGAAGGGTAGTTTCTGGCCCGACACCCCATGGGGTACTGGCTCCATGCCTCGTTTCGTATCGTGGACCAAACATCTGTCCAAACTCTCCCCACCACTTTCGTCCTCGTCATCGCCAGACAGTGAGCAGCGAAACGCGAGAACCGAGACTCATTCTTTTATCAATTCACACATATATATATACAAATATGTATGTAATAGATTATTAAAATAATGAAAAAAAATCAATTGTGGATTTAAAAAACATTTTTTTAGATATTTATTAACAATTATTTTTTATTATTATTTTTTAATTAATGATTTTTTAATCATTTATTAATTTGCCATTAGATTTTGTTCGTTTTGCATTAAAAATTATCATTTATTCGAACGACAAAATAATAAAAATTTTATTAATGATTTTTTAATCATTTATTCATTTGCGATTAGATTTTGTTTGTTTTGCATTAAAAATTATCATTTATTCGAACGACAAAATAATAAAAATAAAGGCATAATACAAATGTGTGATATTTTTTTATTTTTCAAATTAATAATTGACAAATATTCTTAGGAACCGAAAAAAATGTCATGTTATGAATGGGAATCGAAAAATACGACGAAATACACAGAATTTTTCTAAGTCTACCCAAATCCTTTTCAAAACTCTCCCACCAAATCTCCATATTTCCATTCGCCACTGAGTTACGACCGTTCAAAAGTAATTTTCGTTTTTTCATTCACGAAAATTTGGAAGAAAAATATTTTCCAAAAAAAACTGCCAATTATATAAGAAAAACGAGATAAAAATGACGAACAATCAGAATTTGACATTTTTGGAGATAAATTAAAAATTCAAAATATCATCAAAATTCACTGTCGCTGCTCCTCGATCTTCGAACTTCAAGAAAATCTCCCAATCGTCGTGTATTTTCGATAATTTTTAGATTAATTGTACTAAAGAAAATTAAAATAATAATAATACCGACAAAAAAGCAATTTTAATTATTAAAAAAAAGGTAATAATTATTATTTTACAAAAACCATAATAATAACAACAATAAAATGTCTCCGGAAACGTCATGCTAATTTGAATTGCCACAGCGTGGAGTAGCCAGGTAAGCGTGTCTGTCGAGTCTCCACGCCCTTTTAGTCCTCGAACCAACTCCCTTTTACGCGTTTAGTCATCCCTGGCTGTGCAGGACATCGAAGTTTATTTTTTTCTTTTTATTTTTTTCGTCATGCATAAACGTATATATATTTATATATATGTTTATAAATGGCTGGCATACTTTGTAATTATAATTTTTTCATGGCGTATTAAGGACGTGAAGGAGAAGAGTTTATGGGGTGCGGCCATTCGACACGATTTCCAGAAGAGTTAAGAGGTCGAGGACGCGTCTGAGAATTTTTATTTTTATTTTTTGCTCATTAGCTCTTTCATAATTATTAATATAATGAGATGGTTTATTTTTGTACTGTTTTGAAATTAAAATACCAAAGTTCGACTCAAAAATAACATTAAATTTGAATTAACTTCGATTTAAATGAAAATAGGATTCAATTAAAAATTAAAAATGACGATTTCGAGGTTAAAAATCCATACAACGGTGCAAAGTGCCACGAGGTTCGTGTTTGTTTGTCTTTACTTTTGGAACTAGAGAAATAATCAGGAAATTTTCAGCTGGAAAAAAAAACTGGGTGGAAATGCAGTATTTTTTTTTATAAGGACAATTGAAAATGTACAAAACGTTGTTTTGAAGATTTAGAACCGAGCTGAGAACAAAATGAATTGTATCATTGAGCAAGAGAAATGTTGCAGTTCCCGTTTGCCGCACTTTAGTTCACGATATAATGTTCATTCTGGGGAACCCACCGGATCAGCGTCAATTGAACGAAATTGGCGTCAATTGAGGCCGGACCGAGGCTCGAAGCATCATCTGTGATTTGCGTCGCGGCACGTTTAGATGACGTGCCAACTAGTTTGAGCAAAAAAAGAAAAAATGGAAGGACTGTTGATTGGAAACGTCATTGAATGACCTTAGGAGGTCATAAGTACGAAAAGTTGACGAAGGGTGAAATTTGGCTGCAAAATGTCCGTCTGACTGGGCCTGGGAAAGAAAAATGCCGAGAAAAGTGCCTGCGAGAGTGACAGCTATGACCTCGCAAGGTTGTGAAAAGCCAAACGTGGCTGCGGAGCCTGAGAAGCAGCTAAATTTAGTGAAAATGTCAATAAACGACCTTTGAAGGTCATGAAGAACTAAAATTCATCGGAGTCGAGGTTCAAACTAAAAAAAATGCCTCACCGCTGGAGAGAAAGCAAAGAAAAGGCGTTTGTTGGCTTCGAATGACCTTGAAAGGTTATTGACCGTCTCGAAGGCCGGTGATGTCGATGTAGAAATCAGTCAACGTTGAGTGATCTCTGGTTTGTGGATATTTATGAAAAAAGAAGTATTCATGGGGCAAAGTCCTTGAAGGACCTTCAACGAATCTGTAAATTGAGCTGGAGCCTAAAAGGCATTGTGAATACAGTTCAAGGTCAGTTCAATGTCTTCCTAATCTCATCGGAAACTTCCGGTCTCAAAATGCTCTGATGGAATACACAATATGGCGTTTCCTTGGCTCAGCACTTCTTAAAAAATATTGGAAACCTCTGGGAGGAATTGAAAAAAAAAAAAAAACACAAACAAAAACAAAGGAGAATGGAGCTGACATCTTTTTGCAGCGAATCTTGAGAATAAGGTTCCAGTTGATCGCGACGAGAAAAGATTCCGATGAAAATAAGAGAGGAGGGAAAAAGTGCAAGGATTGAAGAAGGAGGAGGACAGTTGACGGAGAAAAGGAGAGGAAGCGAGAAAGAGAAAGGAGAAGGAAAGAGTTAGTAGGGGACAAAAAATGGTCTCGGGCATCAGGGACAACGAGAGAATCGCTTTTGCACGTACAGAGACGACTGCTTTCGTTCTCGGACCACGTGCCACTAAAGGAAGTCAATTCAGCCTATACATAAAACACACATGGAGAGACATACATCTACGAGCCATCCCAGGTCGAATGGTCAATGATGTTCATTGAAATTTGTGACTGAATATTGAGGAAGAAAGAAATTTCCCTCCAAAACGCGGTCTTCAACGTCGTGGGTTGTGATTTTTTTCAAAACAGTCAACAACGCTCAGTTTAACGATAAATATCGTCAATACCATTGGAGATACGGCCAAAACACAAAGGACTAATTTTGTAGAGCATGATGTTTCTCACGAAAAAGTAATCAATAACATTTTTTCTATCTTGAACGGTTTCGTCCTAAAAATCGATTAAAGAAAGGCCTTGAAAACACCTGACCGACGCTCAACCCTTCAAGTTGATCATTTTTCGAATCGCTTTCAACACTAAACTATCAAAAATACTGAATTACCGTCAGGAACTTTTCTTTAGGAAATTTTATGCTCTACAAGATTGGTCCTATGCATTTTTACTCTATCTTCAACCGTTAAGGCATAGTGACCGGTTGACGAGCGCAAGGTCGTCAATTAAAAAGATTGTTGATTCATGAGGCACTAGTTCAAACAATGATTCGTACTTGCGCTTCCTTCGAGGCTTCCCTCTGGGAATTCTGTCTGAAGTTTTAGTTTACAGTATCAACAATTTAATTTGGAACAGCCTGTATATATTTTATTTATTTATACGACAATACATTATTTATTTATTTGTTTTCAAAAGAGAGGTTCATAAAATTCCTTCTAGGTTTGGTGAGGTGACTTTTTGTATCTATCCATTGAAAACCGCCACTCTTCCTTGCCATAAATCCATAATGAGAAAAAAAAATGTCTGAGAATCTTCGACGTCATATGACGAAGACTGTTCTTATTTTCTTCTCATCGTGAGAATATTTTATTTTTCCTATCAGCAATCATCGTTTCCTCGCTGACACAGAAGTCTTTGAGGAATTCGATGGAGCGAAAAAACGTGCGTGGATAATAAACACTCAACATATTTGCTTCGATTAGACTCAATGACGTCATTGTTTCAACGAGTCCCGCCGTCTGGCCTCGAGCCCTAGTCCCAGGCTCTTCG
This sequence comes from Campoletis sonorensis, assembly GCA_013761285.1. NCBI lineage: Eukaryota > Metazoa > Arthropoda > Insecta > Hymenoptera > Ichneumonidae > Campoletis > Campoletis sonorensis. The sequence continues at coordinate 180,368 of JACEOJ010000203.1, forward strand.
CTCCTGGATTCCCTCCTTTCAACACCATTTTTCGGCCAACCTCGTTCCACTTTAAATCTTATCCATTAATTTTTTCCTCCATCTTTCTCAAATCGACTGCAACGCCAACATTGCGATGACTCATCGCGCGACTAAGATGCTGGCGAATGAGGAAGAAAGAGAGCTGATCAAGAGATTATGAAACACTTGGTCCATTGTGCGGTGAAAAAGTTCCTGGGCCAAGTTTGAGGGAGCGTCCACAAACCCAAAAACCTGCAGATCCAATCTCCAATTTCGAAGCCAGCCTAGTGTCATTTTTTTCAGATCCACCATAATTCAAACCGTAGATGAAGGTCAAGAGTTCTTTCAGAATTGAATTCCATCCAAAGTGCAAGTAAATCCATCGAAACATTGATGGCGGGTCCATTGGACCAAGAAAAACGTCATTGGATCTCTTCCAAACGGAAATACACAGTTCAAACTTCCGCAACGATGTTAAGCCGCGTTATTAATTGTTATTAACTTACTTTCCACGCTCGTAAACCGCCGGAAACGCGGAAGGAAATGCAACGACAGAAAAAAAGGTGTCGAGGAAATGCGGGCTGACTGATTAACCCGATTGTTTAATTTTTCCATGTGTGAGGTCAGCCTTAGATTGAGCCGTTTGGGTTTGAGAAGCGGGCACGAGCGAGGGGCACGGAAAGGAGCCGGGGGCCGGGGGGGGGGGGGTGGTCGTAAACCGCGGGAAACGAAGCCCCCCGGGGGGGGAGGTTTTGCTTTTTTGGGGTGCCCCCCCCCAACCCCCCCCCCCCAACCCCCCCCCCTTTTTTTTTTTTTTTTCCCCCCCCCCCCCCCCCCCCCCCCCTTTAGCCTCACGGAATTAGGAGCTGTCTCGGTTCCAAGTTGGGGTTAAGGATCATCGCCCGTATCGATTACTCTTCACCTTCCTACTCGTCTCAATTCTATCTCATTTTTTGCCGCAGCTTTCACTCAACGCGTTATTTTAAACCGCGTAGTCGTCGGTCGGCGAAAATCAAATGTGCCGCATTTCGGGAGCTCCTGATTAAAGCAGCTGGAACTATGATTCGGCGAACTGAAGCTCAGCCAAAGTTGCAGTTGGATGAATCAAAGGGTCAAAGGTTGCTCTAAGTCAAGGTTAGGAAAAAATTGTTTCATTCGAAATTGCCCGAAACATGATTTTGGTTGGTTCCCATTTAGGGTCGAGCCTGAAGCTCTGATTCGGCAGATTCCAGTCTTGGCGGAAGTTGATTTGAGGTTAGGAACGATCTAACAGAAGATTGTTCCAAGTTGAATCAGGTAAGAATCAAGTCTATTTGGAAGAGGATTTGTTTAAACAAAATGCTTTCTGATTTCGAGACTAAGATTCGAAGATTTTTAAATCAACGGTGGTTAGTGTTCGAGATCATTCAAAATGGAATCATCTCTAGATCGAAGTTTAATCATGAATTGAACGTAAGATTTCATTAGAATGAACCGTAGCTGGCATTAAGGTGGTCGACCGCAAAAGTGGTTCCTTTTAGTGATGATTAATCTTTCAATGATCCACTAAAATTTGGCCACTGTATTGACGGAGTGGGTCAATTAGACCCGGAGTGTACTCATCGCCTGTCGTCAGCAGCTCTTTGTTTGGTTCTCATCCAAAAAAAGTAAGATGTGCACTTGAAAGATTGCTTCAAATGGGTGCGTCATTAAGATTCGAAAAAAATGAAATTTAAGTGCTTAAAAAAATCGTCGGAATCAGTGGCTTTTTCAAAAGTGGAAATGTCACTAAAAAAATCATAGATTTTACAAGTATTTATATTTTCTGCTGGCCGTCCGCGAAAATATTTTTCGGGTAGGGGTGATTTTAGCGTCAAATAATTATTCCGGGTCAATATGACCCAGTGTGTTAACGGCGACTACAGAAAAGTTACATCGGATGGTTTTTTGAATAAATAAACATGGAAATCGTATTTTGTAAACAATATTTCATCTTTTTTCAGTTCCTGCTAAAATAATTTGCACCAAATACCAATGAAAAACCAACATTCCTCCTACACATCGCGGCACATTCCAACGAAACACATTAATTAATGGCTCAAAAATTGCGGCATATTTTCACATTTTTCCTACATTCGTAAATACAGTTTTGTGGAGGATTCGGCGAAACTCTCGATGATAAAGAGACCGTTCGTTGTTGCGAGACACACTCGTGTGGCATTTGAAAATGTCAGTGCCTTCCTACATGCTGGATTCCTTCATGATCTTCCCCCTAACCTCGGATTTTTTTTTCTCCCTCTCTCTCTCTCTCTCTCTCTCTCTCTCTCTCTCTCTCTCTTTCTCTTTATTTCTTTCTTGCTTCTCGTCACAATAACGTTCCCTTTCTTTCGGGATCTTTCTCCAAAGGCTTTGTCAGCCTATAATTTCAATCGTCAAGGCGAGAGAGAGAGAGAGAGAGAGAGAGAGAGAGAGAGAGAGAAAAAGTGAGCCTTGCAAATGATCGCCATTGTCTCTTATTTTGCCAATGTAAACCTGACGTCTTGTTAAACGCCACGCTGCTATGACGTGGGTTAAGTTGAACTCGATTCATGTCATCGATCCACCAAACAATCCATTCTTTCACATTATGCGAATGAAAATTCCATTTGTTCTCCCTAAATGGTTTTTTTTTTCTAATTTTTTCTCAGTCTCACTAGTTTTTACTACTTTTTGTGACTTGACTATTTGATTATTGTTGTTTTTGGAATTTTTACCATTTTTTTTTGTCTCAGGCATCGGTGGAAAATTTTTCAAAAATTTACCATCAATTTTTGGACAATGACATAAATATTTGTATTACCAAATAGGACCTTTCCAAGGAATATTATCCCCTCCGACTGGCAAAAGGTCTATTGACACGAGAACGCACGAAAATAGATTGCGCACGTGGAAGACCCCCTCGCTCGACTCTTGGGAATACGAGGAAACGTACTTTCAATGAAAGGAGATTCTCGAGGGAGAAAGAGAGACGGAACGTTGGCAAGACAAACGTCCTCTCGTATTAAAGAAACCAAAAAAAAAAAAAAAAATGATATTTACTGCTGCAGCAAATTTTATTTTTGAAACTAAAAAAAAAAATGATTGAGATTTTTTCAATTCCTTTCAAATAAAAAACTGTTTTTTTTTTCGAATTGTTATAAATATTCAACAGTCTTGCCTTCAAATTTGTCGATGAAATGGTAAGAAATTTTTTCAATGACCAAAAAATATTTTTCCATTTTCAAATTCACCGAAAATGTTGATTTGAATAGAAAATTTTTATTTCCTCAATTATTTCGAACATTGAGCAACGGAATAATGGAAAAAAAATACACAAATTGAATAATAATTAAAGCACAAATTTTACCACTCGAAATTCTCGTAAATCGAGGCAAAAAAAATAAATAAATATGGCTTCCTCAATCCAACGACAATTCAATTAAGTTCCTTTATTTCGCAAGCAAATGTATCAATTACTGTTGGCTTGTCTAGTGTTTAACGATAAATGAACTTAAAACCCAACAAAGTCTCGTTATTTCGTCTCTCTTTTGCTGTCCGTCTGTTTTTCTCATTCTCTTCTTCTCCAGCCACTCTGTACGATCATTCGAATCCGTATAACCGCTGATTTGGAAATTCTACACTCCCCAGTGTCATCAGAGACACGTCAGGGTGAATTAGGGACTTAATTATTTACTTAAAAAGTTACTTTTTTTTTGTTTGTCTTCCAAAAAAAATACAAGTAGCATTGAAAAAAAATTGAACTCAGAATTAATAAAATAATTACGTATACAAACACTGTTTTTACAATTAAAACCTACTCAACCCCCTCAATTGATACACTGGGTCATTTTGACCCACACGAATTGTTCAACTTTATTTAGTTCTACAATATTTTGAAAGATTGGCATCACTATTTCACTGAAATTAACGAATTTGTCATTTGGAAAATAAAGTAAATTCACTTCTTTAAATAAATAATTTTTTCACAAATTTCGTTGACTCTATAAATTTTTTTTTCTCGAAAAAGAAAAACAGAGTGTTCTGAGATCAAATCTTCGGTAATCGATTTCAAAATTATTATCAATTTTAATAATAAGTATTTTTTGAGTAAAATGACAGGCCACCGAACAACACGCTGGGTCAATTTGACCCAGTGTATCAATGAAGCAACCAAATTGAGGTTCTTCGAGGATCAAGTTGCTAATTAAAAGAAAATGAATGATCCTTTTCACAATTAACCATCATTTTTATTTGCCAAATAAATCCTTAAATCGAAGAATAATCTATTTTTTCATTTTATTTGAAAAAATGAAATAAAAAATCACACCATTTTTCAAATCGAAGAACAAATTTATCCTGTCATTTCAAAACATCTCAAAAGTCCAACAAAAATCGTGAATTTTGACACGAAAATAATGCAGAAGTAAGAACATGTTTTTATACAAATCATTAAATAATTTCCTGCATTAATTAAGCAGCATCGTATCTTCATCGTTTTATTGATTATTTTGTTTCTCCTTTTTTTTACCAATTCAGAAAGTCAAGAGTTGTGGGAGTGAGAGAAAGGCGGAAACGTAGTGTACAACGTTCCATACACACGTTTGTAAATTATCGACGTAAACTTTTTTCAAGTTTTATTGATGTTGTCACTACGTTTTTATTAGTGTGATGACAAATTTTGTCAGAATATTCATAATTAATCATGCATACTTTTCAAAAACACTATAAATAACGTTCTTTTTTTTGTTAATTAAAATAATTTTAGTACTAAATTCAAAATACGTTGAGAAAAATAATAAAAAATATTGCAATTCAATGAATTGTCATGACGTTTCAACGAATAACTTGGTCTTAATTTTTTTTTTAATTCAAAATAATAATAAAATAATAAAAAATCCGACGAATTTTTTAATTTCCAAACAAAAAGTTTGGAATGTTGAGAAAATGGAAAGTGTGTGGGAGAGAAAATTTGTCATTTGTCTTCAAAAAATCGGACACATGGGAAACAAATTAAAAAAAAAATCCAGATTACATGAAAAAAGATTTATTTTTTTTCAAATTGAGATGAATGAAGGAAAAAAAAGAAAATATTTACTTACCACACGGGCGTTTCTTTGAAGGGTTCAAAGAAAAGAAGCGTGGTGGAAAAATGACCGAGCAGGGATAGTCACGCCGGCCGGAGATGGATCAATATGCAGGGAAAAAAAGGCACATGTTGTTCTCGTCCGCAAGCTCCTCAGATTCGATGACAAAAAGTTTCTTTTGTCGTGGATTTTTAGTAGAATGAGCAATAATTAAAGAATCTTTGATTTTCCTCATGATGTGAGGAGAAAAATTGTCACTTCGTCGAGGGAAAAAAGCAGGGGATGAAAGAAAGGAGGGAAACTGCACTTTTTCACATTGGACGTTGGAGCTTGAACGCCGCCACGAAGTGTCACGGATTTTTCCGGAACTACGCAGCTTTTTTTCGATCCTCCGATATTTTTGAACAATTAACGACGCACTTTTCAACTCAACGCAGCGTTTTTTTCCTTCTTTTACTTTCGGCTCCCGAGCCAATGATTTATTAGCCTCGTGGATAAAATAATCGGCGAGGAAACGGGAGAAGAGAACGATCACGACGACCACAACGAAGCGAACGATTTAATGGAGGCGACAACGCGAACCTCTGCGCCGGTCCGTCCTGTGCTCAGTCAAGGCGTCGCCTTGACAACCTCCATCCGTTGTCTATAGATATATTCATCTTCGGAATAAATATAAATACATATATCTATCCACCCCCGCAAGCTCCCGCTTTTTCGATTGATCGTTTTTTCCTCTCGTTAGAATTTACTAAAAGAACGACGATGACGATGATCGGTAACAACAAAATCTTGAAAAACATCGGAAAACTTCGATCAGATATTTTTTTACAGCATTTTAAGCCCTTTATTAATTTTTTTCTTGCGTGCCTTGAAATTAAATCGAAATTTGATACTCGAAAGTTTCTGTAGTCGCTGTTTACGAATTAGAACCTCACGATTAATTTTTTTTTTTTTTTTAATTACCCTTATCATATTTTTTGAAAGTAGAAAACAGATAATCGAGATTCACGATGATGTGACAGTGACGTTCAAAAATGAAATGTCTCATTGATTTCTAAAATTGTGTTTAAAAAAAAATGTTACTTCAGATTTTTTATAGAAATGTAAAAACATTCAAACTTTATGGAAAAATGTCTGATTCGACGTTTGGAGTCCGAGAAACTACCACGATTTCCACATTCCCACGTTATGAACAAAGTTGAAATTTTGTGTCGCTGTATCTCGAAACGGAAGGCTCTAAATTCTTGATTTTTTGAAAACAACTTCATCGTATGTTGCTCTCCAAAATATAAAACGAAGAAAAAACAGGATCTAAATTTTTTGGAGTTACTCCATGAAAGAGTAAAAAAAATTATGCCCGAAATCTCGTATACGGGACAAAAAAAAAGGTAATGGAAAAAAAAAAAATAATAATAAAGATTTTAAAGGGCCACAACACATGAAAAAAAGTAAAACAGGTAATCCGTTGATCTAATATCTAAATAAAGTCTTTTTGTGCAAAAATGTCATTTCCATGAATGATAGGAAGTTTTTTTTTTGTTTAAACAAGTGGAGTACGTCTATGATAAGGCGAGCTTTACGCATGATGTGACGTTCGTAGACTGATAGCGAAACTTATTGAATCATCACTCCATTTGTTTTAGTATAATTTTTTTTTTTTTTTACGCAGTACCAAAATATATTCCTTCCGAATTGGCTATTGATTTTTTACCAGCATTTTCATGCAAATTACGTTTTTGCAAGCAAATATGTAAACAGTTGATTTTTCTATTAAATAAAGCCAGTTAAACGATCTTACCTCCTTAATGAGAGTATAAATATGACGCACTAAAAATTCGAAGCACATTGTTCATGCAGGCATCAAACATACTTCGTATTTTTTCTTTTCTTCGTTTTATACTTTCACGTACACAAAATTAGGGCTCATTGTTTGTTTATGAAAGGATAATAATATGTGCAATTGTGCAACGATTATCGCATTATGCACACTTCTTCTGTTTATCACAACAACCACTGGTGAAATAAATGGTAAATATTCATAATCAATCATCGCTTTTTCAATAATATTTTCAATGAATTTGCATAGCTAATTGCTTCTGAATAATCATCAATTAAATAATTCAAGTCCGTTAACACGATCTTCACTTTTCACCGTTTCACAAGCTTCCATGTGAGTAACCCCCATTGGGTGTTATACCCATCGCCTCCATTTTGTACCAAAAAGAATTCCAAAATCTGCCATTCACTACCAATCACTTACAATCATTCGATATTATTGTTGCCATTGATTTTGCTCAAATTCATACTCGAGTTTTCAAAATGCTGCATAAAGTCTTCACGGAATCAAGATTCGAAAAAATCTTTAGAATGCATTTGTCAATGATTCGTGAAATCAAAAACAAATATTGTCAAAGTATCATTTCAATGATTTTGAAAAAAAAAAATGATGTGTGACTTGTAATCATGAATGAAATCATAGGAACAGTATCTGAGAAAAGTTCTACCAGTCCGAAACCAGGGAATGATTTATGTTTGACATCAGCATGCATTCGTTCGGGTAAGTAATGAAAAAAATTGATTTCCTAAAAACTCAGATGTCATTTTTGTCACATTGCTCATAAGAACTACTGAACTTTGATCTGAAATCAAAAGTACAACTTCAACTTGACTGCAACTTGATTTGATTTTCCATTCACATTGCAAAGCACTATTTTTAGTGGCTCAAACCTAAGAATCAAAAATCAAAATAGCAGAAAAAAAACAGAGTGCAAAGAGAGGGTTCATTTTCGACAATAAAATGTGATCAAAGAAAATCATTGATTTAGCGTTGATGATTCGGAAGAATATGAATTCGAGCGTGAAACCATGCGACGATTTTTACGAATTTGCTTGCGGTAAATTCGGGGAGTTTACGACTATTCCCGGTAAGCAGATTCCAGAATCTACATTCGATGAGGCCACCGACGATGTACTATTTCGTCTACGGAAAATCATAGAAGGCATTGAAGAATCAAATGCACCAAAACACTTTAAACTGGTGAAAACACATTACGAAAACTGTATGAAAAGAGGTAAGAGATTATCGATCATTTAGGATTTCATTGAATCATTAAACTCAGTGGAAAAATCATCGAAATCAAATGAAAGTTGACATATGATTTCTTGATTTTAATCTGTGATCAGAATAACCTAAGAACCAAAAAGCTTCTAATCGAACCCTACTTTAGTGACTTTAATATTGAAATGGAATTGATTGAATTGACAGCATCAAGTAAAACAGGCAACCACTCTAAAATGACATCAGCAGTCAACGATATTTTGACCAGGAATGGTTGGCCGTTGCTCTACGGTGAGGGTTGGTCTGATTCTAATTTTGATAAAAGCTGGACGCTTTTACACTTGTTCGATTTTCATCAAGCACCAGACATTTCGGATGCCACAGTCTGGATTCCAGAAGTATAATCAAATATTGCCAAAACGAAATGCCTTGACATTTTGATTTTTGGATCATGGGAAAAGTAAGTGATTTTGATTTTTTCTTTGATTTTCTCAGCTTACGGAGAAGGAACCACCGCTTCACAGAAACTATTTGATGGAAGGTTTCTCAAATGAAGTAGTCCAAGCTTACTATCGGTACATGGTCGAGGTTGCAGTTGCCTTCGGTATTGACAAATCGGCAGCCGAGATTAGCCTCAACGAAACTTTACAATTGGAAATAGAACTCTTTCAAGTATGTACAAAACTCAACGTACAAAATCTTGTGATTTCTTTTTCTTGAAAACGGTGTAGGGCAGAGGTAGGTACCCTTTGCCGAAGGGTATCGACGGCAGGTTCAATTTTCGTGCTTGGGCACTTTTATAAAAAGAAAAAAAAGACCAGGGTCATTGCCTAAAAATGTACTTATTTCTTTTGTCATCCAAATGTCCGCAAATGGCCAACAATGGCGGGCGACACCCACTGGCCAGGGGTACCAACCTTCCACCTATCCGTAGTTCCCCATTTTAGGCAATCCACCCAAAACATTTTCCGAATTCGCCAATTTCTGCATAAGTAAACTTTCAAGGTCAAGTGCAAGGTCAATTTCGGAGTAGCCATTGGACTATTCATCCTTCAGGTCTGACAAATCTTGTCGGGAAGACTTTTTCCGAAATGATCAAATTTCGGAAACATTTCCGTGGATTGTCAAAAATGAGGCAACCTGTAGTTTGTTATGATATGGTATTTGATGTCGCCCAACACCAGACATTTTGATTAAAAGATAAGTTTGTCTCGGGGTAATTTTGTCCTGTGGATCTTTCTCGTAGAGTCTAATTTGTTACTTGCAGGGAATAACAAACAAAATAATGAAACAAACAATAACAAACATAAAAAAATGATTAATAATGTAATCATTGATTTGCAACAGGTTGTATTTACGGATGACAGTTACTTTGATTTCTATGATCGATACTCGAAAACTACTTTGGAAGAACTGGAGAGAAAGTATCCGAATTTGCCATTTACAAGAATTTTCTCCAAGTCTTCTAATCCCATTATCCAAATAAATGTTGACGAAGTGACATTGGAAAGAGTGAACAACTGGATAGCTCGAAAGTCAAAGCGGGCTTTGGCGAATTGGGAAGCATGGCGTCACATTGCTAAAGAAGCTCCGCATTTGACAGACTACGTTGTCCGTAGAACAGAAGTTTTCAATCGGATTTCCGAAGGAGACACGAGAAATGGAACGAAATGGGAACAATGCGTTCAAAGTACTATGCAATCGTTGGGATTCGCTCTGGGTGCTTTGTACCAAAGACAATACATCAGCCAAAGTTCTGTAGATGACTTGATCGCTATGCTTGACAAAATAAAGCAAAAGTTATCCGAATTTATTGAAAAGGTTCTAGTCTTTCGTTGACAAGTTAATTAACTAATCATCCGATGATTCTACTGTTCCCACAAATGATAACAGTTCCTTAAGATTATGTCCGAATTTGGTAATTTATTATTATGATTTTTTTCCCTCCTTTTAACTAACTTTTTTGTAGGCCGAATGGTTGGGCGTTGAGACGAAAAGAAATGCTCTGGAAAAAGTGTCAACCATAAAAAGCAGCCTCTCTACGTGCCGCGATTTCATACTCGACGATGAACTTGAAATATTCTACCGTGACCTTGAATTGTCAGACAGTTCAAACCCAGAGTCTTCTGATAGTGAACCCAAAATTCCAACTAGCCGGGATATGTGTGGACAATTCTTAATGGCAAGCGAATACTTACCAGCGTCAAACTTTTTGCGTAAGTTTTAAAATTATCGTATGGGGTTCCATCCGGTGAATTCGGATGAATCTGAGCAGTGAATTCGGATGAATCTGAATCTGAAATTCCAAAGATCGGATCCGATTACATGATAAACGGTTGATCAATTTTAATGGAATTCAGTTTTCGTAAATTTTGTGGTCACTGAATCCGAATTTAAACTCGAATTGTAGACTATTACTTGATTCTGATGAAATTCGGAACTTCTAGGCTGTTGTCGTGTTCGATGGATCCGAATCTTGACTCGATATTCGGATATGGCAAATATTCGATCCACTATGACGAGTTGAAATGTGAAAAAATTCTTGAAAACATTGAAATTCGGTGTTTTGATATAATTGGGGTCGCGGAATCCGTATCCGAATTCGAAACTGATAAATTTGTCAATCAGTCATGAAATTTAAGGCGATTCGAGTTCACTAACAGAACTTAAAATTAAAAAAATGGTTTCAACGAGTATTGAAGCGCATTCGGTCGTAACAGTTTCGGCACGAAAATCCGTATTTCTTGATGCATTATAATTAGGATTGCACGGTCCAGATTATTTTTCCGAAAGTAATTTCTCACTTTCAGACAAAATAGAGTCTCAAATTTACATGTTTCATGCTTTTTCAAATTTTCTTGTGGTCCGAACAGAACTTTCGGCGGAGGTTTTTACGGATCTCTTCCACAATATCAATCGACCGAAATATCTGAATTACGGAACTGCTGGAACAATAATCGGTCATGAAATAGCGCATAGTCTTGGCGTCGAAGATAGATATTTAGACAAAAACGGTGCTCTCAAGTCATCATGGGATTCGGAGAGTAATGCAAAATACATAAATCACACCCGGTGCTTAATTGATCAGTACGGAAAATACACGATCGACAACTTAAAAATGCATGTAAGTATTTCTCAAATTCTTTACACGATCTTAATAACAAATATATTTCAAATTCTACTGAAAATCATTTGATACTGACTTGCTATGATGCATATCCGAAATAACAACTTTTTTTTTGTTTTTTTTTTCGGATGGCGGGAATTCAGCATTTTTCAAACTTTTTTGGGGTCAATCTTTTGGTAATTCTTGATAACATTTTTTTGTGGTTTTTCTCAGGGAGCTTCTTTTTCTCGAATCAACTTTTTATCAATTTTTTTTGGAGGGGGGAGGATTTATTTGAAATATCTTTAAAAAAAGTCTTTCAGAGAAAATACTCAACAAAATTGTGTTTTTTAAAATGTCATATTATCTTTTGGAATAAAAATACATTTCTGAAAGTTTCGGACAGAATAGTCGTTCCATATTAATAAATATTACTGAGCATCGATGTTTGTATCAATTAAAAAAATGGCTGATAAACTAAGTAACTAAATAAATTTTCAAAATACCATAAAAACAATTTTTTTAACCAGGTCAACGGTTTGTCAACTGTGAATGAGAACATTGCGGATAACATGGGCGCCAAAGCGGTGTATTATGCCTACGTCGAGTGGGCGAATGGACGTGAGCCAGAAAAATCTTTGGTTGGACTTGATTATTCACCCAATCAAATGTTTTGGATCAGTATGGCTAGTTCTTATTGTGAAAAATACCGACCGGAGTACGTAAAAAGTGGCATTTACGTAGACGTACACTCGCCTAATAAATTTCGAATTAACGGGCCTCTATCAAATATACAAGAATTTTCAAACGATTTTAAATGTGATCTAGGCACTCGAATGAATCCTGTCAGAAAATGTAACCTATTGTAACATTTATTCTTAAGGGAAATCTCCAAATGTGGTGATCTCTAGAAAATACGAAATTACTGTAAACTGTCCACATGAGAATTTTTTATTTATTGTTATTCAATCCTCGAAGTTAATTTTTGTAAAACACATCGAAAAACCGACATTTTTTTGGTGTTCGCTCATTGTAATCATTAAATTTGTAAAAATTTTTATTGTTTTTATTCATGAATGATCCCTCCCTTTTACTGAACGTGGAGTTTTTGTTTTTTTGCAAACTACATTTTTTTTTCTAATTTTTTACTCAAATTTTTTTTGAAAAAATGTTTTCCGTCAAGTTTTGAAAAAAAAAAATCCAGCACTAACTACTCAGGCCCTCCCGCCTCCTTAGACGATTGACCGAGATTTCAATAAACAAATTACGTCAAAAATAAAATAAAACACCTGGAAAATGAAAGAGAAGTCACGACCATCGATTGGAGCAATTGAAGGATAAAGGAAGACTTCAATGAAAAATATAAATTTAAAAAAATTGTAGATTTAAAAAAAAAATGTATTTACACAAGTGAAAAACAGTTTTGACATGACGCATAGTTGAAAAAATTGACAGCTAAACGGATTGGTTTAAAAATTTGCATGTAATTCCTTAAAACGAGTAATTTGTTCCAGATATAGATTATAATTTTTTTTTTCTATTTATACAAGTGGAACATGGCTTTGAAAAACTTTCACGTAGAGCCAGACATTTAAGTACCAATAGAGGAGCTGATTGTCTTCAAAATTTGCAAGATCGTTCTTCTTCTTATCGGCGATCAAATTATTTTTTGCTACAGATGTTACATTTTTTTAATTATCGAAAGTAATCCAAAATGTCTGAACTCGAAACTCATTATTTGGTCTCTTTTCTTTTTGTTTGAGCTGCAAGATCAACAGTTTTGGCCGAATTATTATCTATAAATTGAGGTATTACCAAAAATGTAAACAGTTGATATCCATGCTAAATAAACTCAATTAAACGGTCATTTGCCTTTCAATATGAGTATGAATATTAAGCAGACATATGTTGAGGCGGTTCATATTTTCTTATTCATATTTTTCGCATTCACTGCTCCACACTTGAACCCCGTAACTTTTAATAATTACGGATTATTGATACTTCGAAGAAAAGAAAAATGGGAAATCGGATAACGATTTTCACATTTTTGACACTTTTAGTGTTTATCAAAATAGTCGCTGGAGAAATAAACGGTAAATATTCAAAATTAATGAATCTATAAAATAAAAATGGAACATCCGAATTCTTCATTTCCGTTTTATCAATTATTTCGTTTTTTCTTTGTGATTCAAAACACTTTTTAAAAATAATATCTCTTGTAAACTTCGGATTTTTTATTGTTTCCAACGTTGTGTGACAGTTTCGGAAAAATATGTTACCAATCCGAAAATTTCGGATGACTTATGTTTCACGCCAGCATGCCTCCGTTCAGGTAAGTCCTTAAAAACGGTCTCTCAAAAAAAAGTCAGTTATGGCATCACATTATTTTTATGATTCAAAACAATTTATTATAACGATTATTTCTTTAGTTTCATCGTTTAAAAGTTTGATCGGCTGTAAGATTTTCTTCATGAGTGATTTAAACTTTACGAACGACTCTTGTGAAAATTCATTTTAATTAACTTATCTTTTAAGTTTATGTATTTTATTTTATTTTTAGTTTTTTTAAATAATGTTAATTTGACCTTGAACCCAGAAAAAAAAGACATCCGATTATTTTTCCAATGACTTCTTTAAATGAATGACTTTTTGAACCGAGTACGATTTTTTTTTTTAAATAATTCGGCTGTTAAAATCAACTGGATCATTAGTAAATTAAAATCTGTTATGTTGATGTTTGGTTATAAAAAGAAAAAAAGAAAAAAAAAAAAAAAAACAATGTTCCAGCATCAAGGATTCTGACCCGAATGAATTCGAGTGCAAAACCATGCGACGACTTTTACGAATTTGTTTGTGGCAATTTCGCCAAGTCATGGACAATGCCAAGTGATCATTTCAAAATGTCTCCACTGGAGAACGCTCGCACAGAAGTACAATCTCGTTTACGTCAGATTATCGAAGACATTGACGAATCAAATGCACCTAAACACTTCAAAATGGTGAAAACACATTACAAAAATTGTATGAAAGACAGTAAGTCAAGATGAAACATTTTGTAGATGTTATTAGGAAATATTTCATCCCATGAACTAAATATTGAAAAATAACAATTATAATAGTAATCCATTTAATCAGACTTTAAAAAAAAATGTCCCCAAGTGATAATATCGATGTAATAATTTTTGGGTATTTGTCAAAAACCTAAAAATCCATCATTCATTTTGTGCCATTTTTGAAAATCAAGCATTTTTGTGGACTTTGTTGAATGACCCATAAGACCAAGTCCCAAAAAGTTTTAATTAACTCGACCTGTTGAATTTGATGGTGAACATGAATAAAAAAAATTGACATCATCAACTTTGTAGTATCAGGCTGGAAAAGTGGTGACACTTTGATCAGAACAGCAAAGCAAGATCTTCAGGCCAGAAATGGCTGGCCACTTGCCTTTGGAAATGATTGGAACGAGACACGATTTGATTATCAGTATACGCTTTTGTCTTTGTTCAACTTTGGTTCTGCACCAGACATCAAAAATAGCACAGTCTGGATTCCACACGTAAGCAAAAATTTTTAATAAAAAGGCTTATTATTCAATTATTTTTATTATTTTGTTTTTAATTTTTATTATTATTTTTTTTTTTCATTTTTTATTTTTATTTTTTATTTTTTATTTTTATTTTTTATTTTTATTTT
>JACEOJ010000203.1:210507-239665 GCA_013761285.1 Campoletis sonorensis
TTTATTTATTTATTTATTTATTTATTTATTTATTTATTTATTTATTTATTCATTTATTTATTTATTTATTTATTTATTTATTTATTTATTTATTTATGCAATTATCTATTTGTTCATTTATTTATTGATTTTAGTTTTGAAAAATTCGGGTCAATAAGACCCGGAGTGTACTTCCCTCTCCCAGCATTGTTTGGTTTTTATATATTTTTTTTCGTACTTACTTGGGAATTCTTGATCGGTATCTAAAGTTACGAATTCATCGATCGAGTGGCCATTAATGATATTTTTATCGATCACGAGGTCACTATCAACTTCGACATGAGCCAAAAATATTTTTTTTCCTGTAATCTCAACTTTTTCATCGTCGATTTTCACCAAATCCTCGAGTTCCGACCAATTAGTGTTGTTCAATGTATTTTCGATTTCCACATCTCCCATTATTTTCAATTTTGTGATCGTTACGTTTGCACTCAAGTTCGAAGTTTCATTCAATGTCAGTCGAGCTGCTCGATCATCGTCTGGCAATCCTGTGACGTTTCCATCGATCTTGACATGCAGAAATTTTTATTATTTTTTTACAACAAATTCAATAGAAAAAAATTATTCGAATTTTCATTATTAATCATTCGATTTTTTTTAAATTCTCAACATTGAGCCATTGAATAATATGAACGAAAAAATATTCCATTTGAAGAAAAAAAAATTGGTTCCTTTTTAAATATTTATCGTAAAACTTATTTTTTTTAAACTCACTTGAAAATTTTCAGTTATTTTCAAATTTTCAAAAGTATTTTCTTCCGTAAGAACTCTGTCGCCATTCAAAGTTATGAATTCATCGATCGCCACGTCATTTATTGTTTCGATTTCATCGATATCGAGATTTCCAATCGTGAATTTTTTAAACTTTTTTTTACCCTTTATTGTCACCAGATCACGATTTTTTACGAGTACGTATTCGTTCGGATAGAGAATTCCATTGAACCATTGGATTTCGATGTTGTCAGCTACGAGATCCTTTAAATTAATTGAACGATTAATCACGATGAGTCGCTCAAATTACGTCATTTTGTTAAAAATGAATTTAAAAAAAAAATCGGTCTCAAAAACGACTCTTTTTTTGTCAACTTTGAGAATAAACTTTTATTTTATTTCTCGGTTAAAACCCACAATCGAAATCGTGAAAATTCTGCAAAAAGCATTTTGCAAATGACCGTTTCGAAAAAAACTGCAATATCACAGCTCATCAGTTTTTTTTTTTTTTTTATTCAATTTCTTATTTTAATTGATATATTTTTTTCTGAACAAGAGAATAAAAAATTAAAATTGAATGTACTTTTGTCATCTTTGATTAAAAATAATTTCAAAAGTACATTCAATTGTAAAAGTCTTCAATTATTTTTTATGAGGGTTTTTGTGGGGTCAAATTGACCCCAACCATAATTAATTCACTCACTCCTTCGACAGTCGTAGTTCCAGGGACTATCGGGGACTGACTTTTGAGGATAACTTTTTTCATTAATTCTTCCCAATTGACGCCATTGATTTGAGTGAAATTTAAATTTCCTTGAACCCTCATTTTTTTCAATTTTGGAAAATTCACATTCGTATAATCGTGCTTATTAATTCGATCGAATTCAATTTCCTCGATTGGAATATCGTTGACGAAAAAAACGTTGAGATATTCAGCGTCGATCGATTCGAAGGATTTTTCACCTTCGATTATGAAATTTTCATTGAAATTTGAAAAATTTCTGATTATCTCGTCCCTGGACAATCCGTTCAGACGATCGTACATCAAAGTGTTCGCGAACATTGTTTCATGAACATCGAGATTTCCGTTGATAAACAAATCTTCGATGAAAATCACTTCCGAAGTTTCGATCGGTACAGAATTTACCAAATTTTTTTTTATTTCCATGATTTTTGATTCGAGGTCGTTCAATTTATCGTTCACCTCTTTTTCGTCCGATAAAAAATCATCGAGACTCAGTTTGTTTTCTCCTATTGCAAATTCATCGTGAGATACTCCATTTTCAATGGTCAAAGATTCAACTTCGATTTTCGAAATATTCCAAAAACCTGTCACTCGAGGATTTTCAAAATAACTTTTTTTTATACGAGACTCCGTTTCGTTCAGTACAATTTGTTGTTTTTGCAGTACTCCCTAAAAAAAAAAAAAAAAAAAAAAAAAAAAAAAAAAAAAAAAAAAAAAAATTAATTAATTTCGTTTGAGCTCATTTTGTGAAATTTTTGTTCCTAATTTTTTGTATTTTTTTTTTAAATAATTTTTCTCGTCAATTAATTTCGTTACCAAAACCTTTCTTTCATTCTTTATTTTTGACTCACCGCCAAAGCGCTTTTCGTTCGTAATAATTTTTCCATATCGTCTCGAATCGGTCTAGGTTTTTCAATTAGTTTTGTCTCAATTTTGACCAATTTATCTCCATCGATAAAACCATATTTTGGAATGACAATAATACGTGAAAAATTAACATTTTCCAGCTCGAAATTTGGCAACGAAATTTTGGCCAACTCTTGTCCTTTCCACGAGAGAATAATGTTACTAGAATTTTTTAATTGGACAAGCAATATCGACTCTTTTCTGTAATTATCGATGAGCATACTCTGGACCCAAGATATTTCACCAATTTCTGAGTTGCAATGAAAAACAAAAAGATTTTCATGTTACGTTTGAAAAAATATGACAAATCGAATGATAATTTTTTTTATTTTAACCGTCTTCATTATAATTATTTAATTTTTCGTTCAAATAATAGTTTTCGATGTTTTTCTGTAGTTTTCAAGCCTTAATTTTTTTTAATTAAAAGAATAATACGACAGAAAGTTTTTCTTTCATTTTTATTATTATTGATTCAATTGGTCTTTAATGTTGAATTATTTTATGAAAAAATATATTCACTTTTGTGATTTTTTGAAGGCAATAAAAAAACTTTGCCACGATAATTAAAACAAAAGGTAATTAAATGAAAGAATTGATAATTTGAATGGAATTTTTAAATTTTGTATGCAAGATATTATTTACCATTGAAAATCCGTTCGGAATGAGAATCGTGCTGGAATTCACTTTCAAAAAAATCGAAGAGTGCTGCTTCAGGACCGGAAGTAACGAGATAACGAATATAACCACTTTCGAAGCAAACTAAATTTGGCAAATTATTGGAAGTCACGTTTTGGCGTTCCTCGAAAAGACCCTCTCCATTTTCATTGACTTCGTACTCGTAGATAACCACGTCATTTTTACGACGAAATGCAATTATCGTATTTTCGTAAGAAGGGCATACGTTAATGTCGAAAATTTTTGGTATATTCAATCGCTGCATCAACCTATTTATTTGCATACATTAATTCATTAGATAAAAGTTGCAAATTTATTTTCTCTCAGTTCGATAAACATTATAATATAATTAATAATATTATAATATTTATATAATATATAATATAATATATAATATAATATATAATACATGATATAATATATAATATAATACATAATATAATATATAATATAATACATAATATAATATATAATATAATATATAATATAATATATAATATAATATATAATATAATATATAATATAATATATAATATAATATATAATATAATATATAATATAATATATAATATAATATATAATATATAAATATTAATATATTATATAATTAATTTAATAATTATTAAATTTCAATAATATTGAATATTTTTTATTTTTCTATTTCGTTAAAAATAATTGATATCTAAACAATTCATTTAATTAGAGTTTACAGATTTTTTTTGCCTGAAAAAATAATGAAAAAATTACCATAAATTTGGACGCTCGCCATTAACATCGAAGCCGTAAATATCAATGGGACTAAAAACTTGTCCCAAGTTCAAAGTTTCTTCTCTGAGTATCAACAAGCGATTTTGTCCTTCGTGATGAAAAAATTGTAACTTTTCAACACGATATTCTCGTACAGGCCATGAATCTAAATAGCGGAGATTCCCTTCGGCGTATTTGTACCAAATTAGGTCAATTCCCTGCTGGGACTCGACGCATAGAATAGCGAAAATCGTTGATTTAACTCCTGGTTCAGTTTGCAAGGATTTTGGGACCACAAATAGAACGAAACTCCTAATTATTCCCGAAGCATTTACGTCGATTCGAAAATACGTGCCCTCTTCGTCATAATCGAATTTACAGAAATGGAAACCTTCGTCACTGGTACCAGCCAGAAAAAATTCTCCATCGCTTTCAATAAATTGATAGTTGTCGATACTGCTTTTTAATCGATTATCAATTTTCGTTGTTATATTTATTATCGAGAGCTCTGGAATCGAAATTGCATTAGAATTTTTTTTGTTTTTAATTGTTTATAAAAAATTTTACAATTTTTTAAAACAAAAAAATTCCATAATTTTCAAAATTTTCGACATGCAGACATTTTTTCATCTTTATTTTTAATATTCTTTTATTTTTTCGCCAAATTACCCTCGCGATTTCCAAGCCCAGTTCCGAATTCATGTTCTTGCCATAATTCCATTTTGCTTTCGAAGATCTCGAAAGAATTTTCCGGATAATCAACTCCCACCAGAAATTCGTCCAATTTTTTAGACATTTTGTCAATTTTCGATAATTCACATCGAACTTGCACACTAGTTAATGTTAACAATAACAATAAATAAACGAGGACAAATAATTTATGATCCATTTTGCATGAATTCAAAATTTACACTGAGCCAAGACGATGCTGTCTGTCGTAAATTCTCCCCCCTCCATTTTTCGCCTCTTACGATTCTATTAATGAAGTAATTAGACCAGAATCAAAATATTTTGATTTCTAAACTTTCGCCAGAATTCATACTCGTTGTTATTGTCACATAATCACTCAAATCACTTTATTCTTAATCCATTCACAAAATGACAAAATTATAAATAGCATTTAAATAAATCAACGTAAGATAAACTCTGTAAAATATTATTTTTAACTCTTACATCTAAATTTATTGCTTATTGAAATATTTTCATTGATAGTTGAAAACAAAAAACTACGTACAAAAATCACTTTGAATATTTGATTCTTCCCTGATATATTTTATTTTCAATTCCACTCCAAAAGCCCGAGAGAATTGTCAACAGTGTCGATAACTGCGATTTCTGCAATTCGTTTCGAAAGTGTTTAAAAAAAGAGCGAAAAATGAAGAAAAACATCCGATAAATTCTCGAAAATATGGAGCAACTGATTTTTCATTAGTTCAAATAAAATTCTTTCAATATTTGTCCAAAACTGTTTTTTAAAACTATTTGTTAATAACTTTTTATCGTTGTTGTTGGTAAATATCGATGTGCCCAACATTTCGAGCATGGCTGATTTTTTTCAGATTTTTCCGACCAATCAACGAGCCAGAAATCTTTGATTTCATGAAAAAGTTCCCTCAAGACCTTGGAATGTGTAGAAAGCCCCCTTAAGGTTATTTAAGGTACGGTAACAGGAATAAACCTCGTCCTGTCGCCAGCCTTGGGCTGAAACCTTAAATTCACTTTGTCCTTTTCTTCCTCGCCAACTTCGAGAAAAGTGTTCCAGTCGACGAGAAAATAGAGTCCAGTTTTTCTTGGTGTTGGTAAAACAGGATCAGGGGCGGAAGTGCTGCCACCAAATGATTCGGCCAAAGAATCAAAATTCGAAGATTCCGTGGGAGCTGCATCGATGAGAGTTCCTAAATCCTTGGCATCGTTGGTCGAATTGGTTGACGCGGAATCCGAAGATGCACCAGAATTGTCAGAAAGATTAGAGGTTGACTCAACTGACGTTGTTTCTATGTCTGGTGTCATTGTTGACGTGGAATTCGAATCTTCTGTCAATTAAAAAATCTCATAAATTTGCGCCCTCGTAGATATTTTTGTGGACATTGAAATGGCCAAAAAAGAAATGCCAATTATGAGACAGTTACAAAGTTTTAAGGTGGTTCCTCAGATACATTTCAAAAGAAGAAACGTTGGCATTCAGATGCAAACTCAGTCGGTAACCAAGAATTGGAAAATGATCAAAAATCCTTGATCCAGAAGTTACAAAAGATTATTCAAAAATGTATTAAAACAAGAAATTATTAGTTGGCCCACTTTCATTCTAAAAAGTCAAACAGTCAAAGATTTCTTTTCGTTTTCGTTTTCTGTTGAATCAATGATAGCAACGATTTTAAAAAGTATGATTTTTTGCAGATTTTCTTAAAATTGCGAAGTACTGAACTACCAATAGAATTTAATGGTCGTCAACAAATATGTATGTAAATAAACGTTAAACGCCGTTACATTTTTACACCTGGCCAATCCACCACGCTCACCAAGAGTCATTAAAACCTATAAACACGTGTCATGCAACGATGGTGCACGCGATAATCATGCACGCAATCATTTCCTTCTCGATCATAGGGCAACTGAGGGTGAAGGGTGAAAGTTTTTGTTATTACGTAATTGGAATAGGCATTTTGCGATGTCGAATTTAATTCCCATTTGTCACGAGATAATATTGAATTGTTATGCAAGAGTAATGAAAATATTGATTGAAATGACACTTGGGATTGAAGAAAATCATAAGTAAGCCTCAATTGATTGATTTAGGCATTTTCATTTGTCTGCAACTTTCCTGAACATCATGAGGAGTCGTGAGGCATTTGAGGAAGTTTGGATTTGCGAATGAAATCTTCTGAATCATTTCGATTGATCTCTGGACATTCTCGGACGAGAAGGAAATGTTTGGAATTATTGAGTAAAAATGGACTTGTTGAAATCATCCAAACCTCATCAGAAATAATCCAACAGCCTTTGTTGCCAAATGCGGTTAATAAGTTACGAAGAATTGTCCCAAAACTCGTTGGATCTTCTAAAGGAAATGGATATGATAAGGAAACCACTATAATTTCACGCTGGTTAGCACAATCAAAAGTTTGGCCCTTCACGAAAAAGGGTCACGATGATCAAAGAACTTCAATTGATTAGTCACATTGGTTAGGACATTTTTTATTTTGGTTAGTCCGTTAATGATCCTTCCAAGCCACAATTCCGAGGTGCCTAAAGCGTAAATGATTAATCTTCTCATACCGCTGGTTGCCATGTCTGCTATGTCCTTCGGGTCCTGTTGACGTTTGATTTCGTTCTTGAGGTCGTTGTTGTACATCGTGAGTATTTCTTCGAGGCTTAGCGGATCTGGGCCATTTTTCAGTCCCTTCGTACTTTCCAAAAGTTCTTTGGCAACATTCTGCACCGCCATGACATCAGCTTTGCCTTCTTGGACCAATTTGACAGTATCCAAAAGTTGGTTGATCTTAGCTCGCTGCCTCTCATTGTCAATTGAGGTTTCATGAGGCTTGAAGACGTGAAGTTGGGGTGTTTCGGTTGTTTGGATTCTCGAAGTTTCTCTGGGTCTCTGAGACCTTGTTATGAGACCAATATTTTGAAGGATGCCTTTCATATTTGCTGGAACAGCTTCAATCAATGATGGCTTCCTGTCAACATTCGTGTCCCTCATGATCATTGATTTCTCTTTCCTGTCTTCGACTCCCAATCCGAACTTGGCCAGAAATTCCCTCATCGCCTCATCCTTGACCTGCGAAGCTGGAAGTGGCTTGAAGTTATTCCAAAAAGTGGCTTTAGTCGAGGCTTGAGGTTTCTGGGTAGTGGTTTTGGCGGGAACATTCTGCAGATTTTTCACGGAGGACTGGAGGCCAAACCGTTGGAACAACAGCTGCACATCGGGTGACAGATTTTCCACGCCCTTTTTAACATCTTGGGGAGTACTTTCAAAGGTATTCTGGCTGCTGATCGATGGTGACTCGATCCCAACTGCGGTTAAGCCTGAAGTTGGCCCAGCAATAAAATTACTTGATTCGGGTATTTGGAAATTGCTACCAAATATATTTTCGTGACGGATTCCTGTCTCTTGATGTTCCGCTCTCTTGTCACTAGAGCTACCCGATTTTTTTCCGCTTCCAGGTTTCAATCCAATGGAGGCTAAAAGGTCCTGAACTTCTTCCCTCATGTGCATGGGGGTCTTTGTTGTTTGTGGATCTCTAATACGATTTGTGGATTCCTCAAGGTCTGGTAGGGCGGCAGAGGTCATAGGGGTGACATACAAGGGAGGTGGTTTCTCATTTGTCTCACCGATCATCACGTCCTCCATTTTCCACGAAGACCCTTGATCCTTTTGACCTTGAGACGTCCTTGAGGAGGTATTTTTTACTTTTTTCGTGGTTTCTGGCATCATCGTTGGTAGGAACGGTACGGAGGTTGTTTTGATGTGATTTTTTGGACTGGTCGATGGTCTACGAGGTCTGCTGGTGGTCGATGACGGTGGTGCGTTATAACTCCACTGATCTTGGGTCAGGAGGTTCTCGGTCGATCTGGTCGGCGGCATGGTCGGTCGGAACCCCTCGTCCCTGGACTTGGAACTCACCATCAACCTCGTGGTTGGTTTTTGGGTTACACTGGTACTGTAAACAATCTCCAGGTCAGATTTGCGCTTGGGAGGATTACCGTTGGTCAAAAAGTTCTTGAAGAAAGGTCCTTCCGAGGGTTTTTTGTCCTTAGTGGCTCCAAGGTCGTCTAGGTTGAAGCTGAACTTTTGCGGGGCTGAGTCTCTGCTGGTTTGCTGGTCCAGGAGCATCTTCAGGGTCTCCTGAGTCGGTGACTCCGTGTTGACTTCCGTATAAGTGTCCCGGTGGTTCTCGTAGTGATTACCGTCATTTAAGTCTTGTTTCTTCTTTGCCTCCTGGTTCCTTTGATCGTCCAAGCTGTTCGACCTTTGAATCGACTTCTCGGAAGGGTCCTTGATCAGTGTCACCAGAGGTGCCTTCGTATACAGCTCTTCGAGGCTCCCTGATTTAGTGTCATTCGAACTCAAAGGTAATACAATCATCAACGCACGTTGGTAATCTTCCCTAGTCTTCTCAACACTCTCCTGGTAACTTTTCATATCCGTCGCTGTTATATTAAACAGTATGTCCACTATTTGGTCCCTCGTGAGTCTCGGCAAGCTCGGATCACTTCTGACCAGTCTTTCGACCTCATCGATCGTTCGATTAATCGACGTTTCGATCTCTCCTCGCGTTGGCAATTCCTCCAAACCGTTCGCTACTCTCATCAACGCTAACAGGCAGATTAGCGCAATCTGAAAAAAAAAAATCATTGCATACAAAATACTGTTTAGTACAATCTTGATGCCATAAAGGTCCGAAGTCCGTTGAAGGAATTTTCTTGCGTGCCGAGGCCAGGGACGGGGCAAAGGACAATTTCGAAAAAATCATATTATGATTTCACAAGATTTAGTATCTCTTCATACGTAAGAGGATGCCATGATGTCTGGCTCCCAATCCCGGAAAATCCTCTTTCCATCAGGATCATTCACCAGATAATTGAATCCACTGAAGACTGTTGATTTTTTTTCACAACTTTCCCGAACTGCCTCGCAATTAAAACCTTTTTTCCTCTCTTCCGTGCTAATTATAATAAGTGTTAGAAAAACGTAAATACCGGATGAAGATCCGAGACACGTTGTCACGAAAGAAACTTTCACATAAGTTTTTTCCGTGACTTTGTCGTCGAGGATTTTCGGACGCCGTAGAGTTCCATTGAGATTTTCATAAGTTCGGAAAAATATTAAGTCGAATTTTCCGACTTTTTTTCATTTTTTCCAACTTTTCTTTTTTTATTATTTTTCCAGTAACATTCCTACTAGGTTTCTTTTCTTTTTTACTCTTCTTCACTTTCCTCCTGATCCAAAACGAACCTCTCTCTTCCTTGAACGGACCTGCCTTGACCTACAATCGTCTCGTGGACGTCAGATTCGAGGACGACGTAATTTTTTCTTTCTTTTTTCATTTTCAGACTCGTCCGCGCACTCACATGATCGAGTTTTCGAAGAAAAAGGTAATAAATTGACCTCAATCCGTGAAAAATGAACTCGCGCTAATTCCTCGCAAGTTTAACGGTCATCAATTTTTTTTCATGAACCAATATAGTTCAACTCGAAACAGAAATTTTGCAAAATCTTTTTACATACTAATGATTCAACATCGTCATAAATAATTGATCTGTTAACAGATATTTGTTCAAAATTTAATGAAAAATAATAATTTAATTAGAAAATTCGTTATATGCGTGACTAAATCATAAATAATAATAAATAATAAAGAAAATTTTGTTTAAATTTCTCTAAATCATACGAGTATTAAATATATTTATTTACATTTTTAATATTTAATATGCAATTTTACTAGTTTTTTAAACCTCGCTTATTTATGATCAAAGATCGAAATCCTTGACTCGATAAATGAACGATTGAGAAAGTCCAGTTCGACGACGACGACGACGACGATGCGTATAATATGTTCGAACTACCACGTACAACCGGTCGACACGATAATAACATACGTGATGCTTATAAGTAAAAAGCGAAAAAAATCTACCAGTTCATTACACTCACATACGCATGTTATTATGACACGCGATGTTCTCATTCTTCCGCGACTGTACGGCATTCATTTAAAAAAAAAAAAAAGAAAAAAAAAATGCAAAAATAAATATTTTGACAGATTTTTGTGATCAGAAAATTTTCGGACCCAAAAATCCGGAAAAACCAATTTGACGAAATTTTTCCAAATCTTCAAAATTAAATTTATTATTTCGTAAGTAAAATTGTGGAATTTATTCAATGGTTAACGAAAAAAAGGTGAATTAAAAAAAAAAATCCTTGGTTCATTTCGAATTGTCAAAATTTTTTAACATAAAATTAGGAGATTTATTTAAAGATTATTTTTTGCTTAATGTTTGCCTAGTTTTAAATGTCCATTAAGTCAACAAAAACACGCTTCGACGATTCTTGAGTTAGGATTATTTTCCGGTGTTCTGCCACGTGCTTTTGCCCGAGGATAAAAGAGATTCAACTGCTGTTACTTTTCGTAGTAAATTTTCTGACACGGGAAACGCATCCGTGTTTATGACAAATCGGGAATGAAAGTGAACTTTCATTTTTCTTATGGCTTTGAAAATTAATTGAAAATCACTCACTCAATTGAATATTTATATTTCGACAACTTGATTCTTGTATCGATTTCCCAAAGATAAACAAAACTTTTTTTTTATCATTAAATCATTGAAGGGTTTTGCGCTGTTTGTTTACGAAATTATTTCGAAGAAAGTAATTTCTGTTTTTTTAACATTACAAATTAATGGATCAGTCATTACTTTGTGTAAATTTTTCAACTGAAAAACTGTTATTACTTTTTTTTCTCAACTTAAATTTATTTATTACTTAAATATTGGTAATTTGATATTTCGAAGAAATCAATACGTTATTGATTTATTTTTTTTCAAAATCACACCACACTGTCAAGTCCAGATGAACGAATAAACGATTTTATTTTTATTTTGACTATTTAAGTAATTTTTCGAACTGAGCATTTGAAATTATAATTTTTTTCGAAATCCATTTACGAATTACCAACAATCCTACGTTTTTTTTTTCCTTTTGGTAATATTTCTGCTGATAAAATATTATTAATTTGACAATCCGGAGGATTCAATAATTTATTAATTTTTTTTTTAAATCCCACCACACTGTCAAGTCCAGACGAATCAATAAACGATTTTCTTTTTATTTTTACCAAAGCAATAAATTTTTATTTATTAAAAAAAAAAAATTTAATTATCACTCAATCAAAGTAATAAAATTTAATTGAAAATCACTCACCATTGTCACTGTCCAATCGTCCGGAGACGCAGTCGACAACTGACTGAACGACTTAAGACCTACTTTCAAACTCTCTCTCTATTTTACCGGGTCTCGATGATTCCTCCTTCTGTGCCTCATGCACGGGCTATATGTAGCCTCCACCACGCACTTTTATCCGCGATCCTACCACGTTTTACCTTTGCCATAGAGCCAGTGATTCCCGACATCGATCTATGAATTTCCATCAACCAAAGAGACACTTCCCCCTTAAAGTTTCGTGCACTTTCGCCCTTTTTACTGTCAGACTTAACCATTTATTGCTTGCAAAAAATCAGCTCCTGACACTCGCGACCTCACGTTCTCACGGTGCCCTCTGTAAATTAAGGGGGAACTCCACCATAAAAACGAACCAAACATAATTTATTCATAAATATGTATTTTATTGCTTTTATACGGTTGTAGAAGAGATTTGCAATGAGAAGTATTTACAAATTGATTGCAAATGATTTTTACTTTTTTTAAAAATATTTTCAATAAATAATAATTTTTATTTCATTGGTTTTTTATTTTTTATGGGTAAAACATTTTTTTTGCTTTGAGTATTCGCCTAATTATTGTTTTATAAATTCTCGAAATTTTCGAGGTTTTTGTAATCTTGTGAAAAAAAAAATTCTTTTTCTTTGTTACGTTTGGAATTTCGAAATATTCGGGTTTTTATTAAAAACCCGAAAAAAAAAACAATTTTTTTCATTTTTATTACAAGTCCCACGACTATTTGTTTCAATTCTCTTGGTTGAAAATTTGTGGTAATTGCCAATTTTGTGAGCCACATTATCCTTAATTCTGTGAAAGTGAGTAATTTATATCCGGGGAATTGTCAATAATAGTCTCTCGGAAAAACCATCCACAAATGAATAATTTCGGATTTTTTTTTCACGTGGATTTTAAAAGACGAAATGAACTCATAAGAAAGATTTTTTTCTATTTTCAAGAACTTGTGCACCTAGAGGTGACCAAAATAATGTCGAATTTAATGATTTGAAAAGTCATGTTATTAACGATAAAATTTGAAAAATGATAAAAAAAAAAAAAAAAATTTAGATGTGGTTGTAGTTTTTGTAGAACAGTTTTGTGCTGAATACTATTTTTTGGTGACGACGATTTCGACAGAGCTTTTGAACCGATAAATAAATTGATTATTACTTTTCCAAATTGTTTACAAAATTCACTAGTGTTTATCGAGCTTAAACTTTTTTTCATGTTTTTTTTTTCCCCAAATCGTAATATATTCAGTCGTGAAGTCAAAATTCTGCCACTGTTTTTCGTTTTTAAATGAAAAAAAAAAAAAAAATTTATTATAGTAAAAATGAGTATTTTTAAAAGTATATAAAAAACCCAGAAGTGATTTTAAGAATAAAATGATTTGACGCTCTAAATGTGTTGAAATTCAAGCAAAAATATAAAAATCTAAGATGGTAAAAAATTTTGAATCCCTAAAAAAAAGAGTAATTGCGATAAAGTGGAAGGAAAAATATAAACTTTTGTCTCTCTGCTATCGTAACTCTGATCGTCATTGAAAGTTTTACTTTTTTTCATTACTTAGTAAAGTTCAGAGAAATGGAAAGTTCGTTTACTCTCATGCTTTCGGTACGAATGATGTTCCGCAGCATCTTCGGTGAAATAAGGTCAAGATGACAGTGACCTTCGCGGAAGGAAAAGATTTATTTGCGTTTTCCCTTATTATACCGAGTCGTGAAGGTCGAAACTGTCGATCGGAATCCAATCGAAAAAGTAATAGAGAAACTTTTCATTCGTAAAAAAAAGGATTTACACTTTCCTCTTACCTTTAAGGATTTCAGCCACTGGTATAAATTAGAAAACATTTGAAGAATAACAGATTTTTTCGAATATTTACAGAGAAAATTTAAATTCTTTATGAAAAACAAAAATTTCGAGAAAACCGACCGTCGATCAAATAGAAAACTTACCACCGATGATAAGTTCTTTACCGACCGCCGGTAAACAAAATGGTCATACAGTACTAGTACAATCGGAGTACACCGTTTTTTTCCTATACTACTAGCACGTAGGAACTGCTAACACAATCGTTCGTTTTGTTCACTAGGTAATGGTTTTCTAAGTATCTGAGTCGATGAACTTACCAAAAAGATCTTGAAACTTCTACGGTCGATAAAGTGGAAAACCGACTAGCCATGGATCCATATACAGAAAATAATCGTGAAGGAAAATTCAAGAACGTTGTGATTCGTACTTAGGCGATTTATCAGCTTCTTTTCCTCAAAATATAATGCGTGTCCAAGAACAACGTGCATCTACTTTCTTAACGACCGCGAGATCGACAGATCACTTTAATGACAAAAGAATTTCGTTTGGAAAGTTTATCGACGGTTGGCAACAAAGAGAACTTAGATCGTTTACCAGCCGTCGGTATGGTAGGTCGCGGTACAAAATTGTCTAATCGAAGCGCTCCAATCGCATAACTTATTTAAATTCGTTTCTTTTCGTGGCTGAAGAATCCGTTTTATTTGAAATGATCGTTTTGCATATATAAATTTGTATTTTTATCATTTCGTTCGTTCTAATATGCAAATTTTTTCCGAATTCCTGAACTTGTGAATCAAACGCGGATGTTTCGCGTTACGAAATATTATTCAATGGTAAAAACCTGTTAATTATTCTCAAGAGGATCGGGTATCGACTTCATTGCTCGGCGAATATAAGATTTGATAATCCGTTAGTTCGATTCACGAGCCTCGTGGAGGTGAAGACAAAAAAAAATTAAAAAAGTGGGGAAAATCCACTCTCACTTAGAGTCGGTGCTCGCTCGGCCGAGTTCTTTCTCCATTGCCGGACTATAGTATCACGTTCACGACGAGAGTGTGCTCATTATCGTGTCAAAATAATATTATTTTCTCATCAGCTAAGAAAAAAGTTATAAAAAATCTAAAGACGTAAAATTTGTTGTTGAACATGGGCGAGGACGAGCAAGACCTTTTGGCATGGACCAAAAATGCCGAGTACCTCGGCAACGTCACTTGCAATTATTATTACGTTCCAACAGCCATCGAATATTTCGAGAGTGAGTGAAAAACGATTAATAAACAATCTTCGAAATAGATCAACAAAAAAAAACACTGTTGTTTAATTTTTTTCGGAGTATAAAACATTAATAAAAAAATAAAAAATAGTTTTTTGGTTAATTTTTGTCAGAGTGTGAAAAATCGATTTAAAAAAATTGAAAAAATCGTGAAAACCGACGGTGCTTAAAAATCGAGAATAAAATTTCAAAATTCTCACGTGCGATCGTTGTCTTCGTTTTTTCTTGTCCTTCGTTTCCGGTTGTTTCGAGACAAATCGGATAGTAACAACGGGAAATGGTTTCGTAGAGAATTGACGAAGATTTAATGATGGCTCCGCGCTCTTTTTTGTTGTTTTTTTTTTTTCCTTAAGGTGGTACGAGGAACCTTCAAAGTTCAGAGGGGAAAAAAAAATTAAACCTACTATTTTATACTGCCGAGACCACTTAGAGAACGACTTTTATTTCGACTGTCATATTTTCAGGTATCATTTCGGGCCTCGAAAACCTTAAAAACGTTCTCTCGATTAAGGACTTTACTTTAAGAAAGTCAATTTGGGTTCTTTGTTTCTTTTCGTTTTTTTTTCATTTATTTATGTCTATTTCCTTTGATGGTAAAATAATATCAAGAAATTTAACGATCTGACAATTTTAAACAACAAAATAAAATCACATTTTTAACGAATTTAATTATTAAAAAAAAATAATTAAATTATCATTTTTTTTTGTATTCATTTTTTTCCATTTTTTTTTCATTATTTCACACACATTCTTTCATTTATTTCCTTCTTATTTCACCTTCTCACTGAAACGTATTTTCGCAACTCTCTTTAAATCAAACACGCTCGAAAGACTCAGCGAGGCTCGTTACATTTCAAGTGAAAGTTTTGCTCCCTCCTACGATTAAGCGCTTCTGGACACAGAAGGATTTTCTCGTATTTCGCGTGACGTAAATAATCACAGGGAAAATCGTTGAAATGTTTTGCAAGAATAAAAAAAAAAAACAATTCTTACATAAAGTTAAATAAACTTTTTTTTTCAAATCGTGACTATAAAATGACGAGTCGCTTTGTTATAAACAATGAATTTCCTGCGATAAAAAAAGAAATGAAAATCTTTTCCCTACGATCCGATTAATCCCATCGTTTTGAATGCACAAAAAAAAATGAATAACTCGAAATGCAATAATTGGAACGAGGGCAACGAGCGAATCGACGATAAGAATTGCAAATCGTCTAGAACCAAGGGGTCGACGTCCCACTGAGATAATCCACCTGCATCGTTTTATTGTGCCCGAGATAAAAAAACAAACCAAATCGGAATAATTTTTTTTTTCTCATTTTTGGATTTTTAATTTTCAATTTTTCTCAGTTTCAATTCTAGCAAACAGAATATTAAACGAATTCCTTTTTTGCAGTCTGTCGAAAGGAAAATAGGAAAATCAAATAACATTTTTCATCGTATATCATTATGAAAAAATTTTAATTTTTTTTTTTTTTTTTTTTTTTTTCAGGCTTGGGTTTATTTGCTACCACTTTCGTCAGCCTGGGGTTCATTTTCACTGCCTTAACGTTGTATCTAGCTGCTGATGGAACGTACAAAGTGATGTTAATGAAAGAGACGACATCGTTTAAGAGAAACGTAACCGTTATACTTTTCGTTTATCCAATGGCGAGCTTATGCAGTCTTGTGGCTCTTTCAGTGCCAAGGTATGAAAAAATAAAAAATTCAATAAAAAAGTAACAAAAATTGTCCTAATTCTACGACACAGAGAATGTATTTTTTTCTTGTTAACATTTTTTGTTATTGTTTTTTCCCACGTTATTATTTTCTTTATATTGCATCATGAAAAGTGAATAATTTTATAATAAAATTACAATTATTTCTTGTTAAATTTGTAAGAAAGTAAAAAAAAGAAATTTCTTCCTTTTCGAGTCAAAATTTGAAAATGAAAACCCTGACAATTGGATGGTCCATAAAATCGTTCGTGTTTTAGTGATTTAGGCTCATTAAGGGTGTTTTTAAGAGGGCAAGATTAGGAAGAGTAGAAAATTGGTTGAAAAGGGAGGTGAATAGAGACCTTAAGCTCGTATACATATCGAATTAAGGGGGAAAAGGGCTGTTACGTGTAGGGTTCGATAGAAAAAGATGAAGAAGAATTTTTTTAACGACGAGAGTTCGTAAGACTGGCACTAATGACCACGTCGTCCTTTTTCATTATCTTTTTTTTTGTTTTCTTGTTTTTTTTTTTTCATCCCTCCTCGTGAGATCAAAGTCGTGTTGGTCCATGTAAAATTTCGATAAGACCTTCCTCCCTTTCTTTTTTCGATGCTCAACAATCTTTCGAACCCCAGGTTTCGAGAGCCAGTAAATAAAATGGAAAAAAAAAGAAAAAGAAAAATAGGATAAAATTTCTCTTATCTATTGGGAAAAGTCGTTGGCTGAACCTCGTGACAGTTTTTCCACTGGTTAATTGCGTCGGTCTCGTGAAACGAGATTAAAATGTGGCACCTGTCGATCTTCCTTTTTTTCTTCTCTCTCTCTCTCTCTCTTTCTCTCTCTCTCTTCTCTTATTCGTAAAGACAAATTCAGGCGTTGACTTAAATTTTTCAAGCATCCATTGACTATGATAAATCGATTGAAAAAAAAAAATACAAAAAAAATACAAATAAAAATGACAGAATGAATAAAGTTCCTTCCATGGAGTTCCTGACTTCGAATCTCAGTGGATAACGTTTTTTTCGCTATATGGCCACACACAAACTGCTATCCTGATCCTTATCTCGATAGAAAACGAGAGAACGACGAGGAAGAGAGAAAGAGAGAGAGAGAGAGAAATGTCTTCGTCCATTAACGCCAAAATTTGGTCCATGTTACTCGGTGGCCCTGTCTCAAAAAAAAAAAAAAAAAAACATTTTCTCTTTCGCTCTTTCGTTCTGGAACGAGAGACACGATCCAGGCCTCGAGACAGTTGTCCCCAGGCCTGGAATTTCAGTGCTACACGCACGAGAAGCTCTCGGGTTTTTGGGTCCGAAATAAAGAAACAGAAAAAGGGACGCCAGAGACAAAAAAAGAAGAGATAAGAACGCGAAACTACCATGAAAATTAATGTGCTCCATATGCTCTTTTCTATTTCTCTTATTTATTCCTTTTTTTCCATCAGGGTTTGCACTTTTTTATTTTTAACTTTTTTTTATTGCTTCAGTGTGGTTAAAACTTTGTGATAATTAGGATAAATATTATTTGATTTTTTCTCCATATTCTTTGGAAGAAAAAACGTTCCTCGTTATTTATGAAATTTTCTTAAATATATTTTTTTCTTTTTTTTTCATTAAAATATTTATTTATTTTTTCCCAAAATCGAAATTCTCATCAGGCAGCCTCGCGAATTTGTTATTTTCGCAGTATTAATTTTTTAAATATATTTTTTCATCTCGTTTCTTTTTTACTTTGTTTTTTTTTTTTTGCATATAATTCTCCATAAAAGATATTTTTTTGAACTAGTTAACTTGGCTTTTTTTCGAAAGAAAATAAAATTCTTCAGTCCGATGAATAAAAATGTTGGCAGGCCTCAAAAATATTTTTGAACAAGGGACAATCGATGTCGAATTGATAATCCGGGTCAAAATGACCCAGTGTGTCGACGGAGGCTCAATTTAAATTATTTCTTCATGTGTTTGTACTTTTTTTTTCTTCTTTCCTCAAGATTTGAATTCACTTATTTGTTCAAATCATGAATTATTTAAAGATTTATTACTAATTGTTTATTTTTTGTTTTATTCTCTCAAGAACTCAGATATTGTCCGAAGCCGTAACACAAATATATTTGACGATAGCTCTGTATCGTCTTTATCTATTGTTAATCGAAGTTGGACGACGAGAGATCAAGAAATCACCGTCTCTCAAGCTGCGTGTTGGTCCATGTTGCTGCTGGCCTTGTCTGCCCTTTCCGAGCCTTCAAATGAATCCCACCAATTTGTCCTGGCTCCAAGTAATCGTTCTTCAACTTCCCATCGTTCAGGTAATCATTTTTCATCCTCCCGCCACTTCCTCTATTCTTTAATCTTCTTTATTCTTCGTCTGTAACTTTTTTTTCCTCACTTTTTCATTTTTCTGACTCCAAAGTATAAAAAATTGTTCCTTTTATTATTTCGTTTTCAAAGATGATTTTTTCATCTTTATTGCCAACAGTTTGCACTAAATAAATTTTTGTAATTAAATATAAAAAAATTGTTGACGAATTGAAAAAAAAAAAAAAAAAAAATTGATTTGACAAAATTAATAATAAAGTAATAAAATAAATTGAAAAAATTGTAAAAAATTGTTTTGCCGAATGAATAATAAAATAATAAAATGAATTTAGATATTGAAAAAAATAAAAATACATGAAAAATTTAATTAAAGACAAATTTTGATTGAAATTTACAATTTTTTTTTTCTTTTTCTAGGCCCTCGTCTATTGCGTGATGGCTTTAATGGCTGCAGAAAATATAACATTGCCATCGAGATACGGAATATTTCTGCAACCGTTATCGATAACGAGCATTCTGTTCGCTCTCTACGGATTGGCGATAACGACCATGAGTCTTCAGGAAGTCAATTCAGGTGAAAAAAGAAGAAAAAAGAAAACTGACAATTGTTCAAAATAAAAGTTAAAAAAGACGTCTTCGTCTTGGCGTAAATTTGGTATCTTGGAAAAATGCAGTTATCTTTTTTAATCTTATCCCTCGTGGATTTTATCAACGAAAGAAAAATGGGGATATCTTTTATTCTATTTTTATCCTCGACGAAAGGTGGTCCATGAAGAAGATTTTTCATTGGACGTTTTCCGTCTTTTATCTTTTTATTACGAAGCGTTTAATTATCGAGACAGTTAAAGCGACGCCTTAATTATCTGCCCTCGAGATATTTTTTTATGCCAGATCCGAATTTTTTCATTTTTTCATATTCGATACTTTGGTCAACCCTTTTACCCTGAAAAAAAAAAAAAAAAAAAAAAAAAAAATCGTTTTGATACGTACGAGAGAGGAGAGCTCAAAAAAAGTTTATTTACACAAGTCAACGGTCAGTTTCACTCCGAATAAATTAACGGATACACGTTGAAGACCACACGCATTTTTTCTGACCACAAGGAAAATACATTCCTCGTACGATTGAATGAAAAAACAAAAAGAAAAAACATCCTACAAACCTCCAAAAAATTCCATTGTAAAAAAAAAAAACACATTTGGAAAACATAACAATGTTTTATTTCTTAATTATTTTCAGGAATTAATTTACGTCACAAAACAACTGTTCTCCAGATGGTTTTGTTCTTCACCAGGCTCCAGGGATCCATCATCAAATCTCTTTCCGGGACGAGCCTGTTTCCCTGCAATCCACCAATCACGCCTCAGGTTTATTGCAATTGTGAGTATTTGGGAGCAAAAAAAAAATCCCTTCACGTAAGTCTTCGAAAACTACAACCAAAAAGCATTGGAACAACATTTTTTTTTACCATCTTCAAGGTGGTAGCTTAACAACTAATTATGGATTTGCAACTGATTAAAAATAAGGATTCCCTCGATTCCCAAATTCAATTACAAAATCGTACCTCGTCAAACTAATTAATTGCTCATTTTTAATCAATTAATTATTATTCATCTTTCAATCAAGTTTTCTAACGACAATTTTCAGCGGATTCCATATCAAAACTCAATTACCAAAGTTTACGGAGTCATATAAATTAATTGCTTATTTTTCATTAATTAATTACTGTTAATCATTAAACCATGATTAGCGTAGTTTTTTTATTCTAGCCTTTTTTAATTCTATTCAATACGCACGCGCGCACACACACACACACACACACACAGACACACACACACACACACACAGAGGCTAATGAAACTTGTCAAATACAAGAACTGCGAGGAATGAGCGTGTGTCTAGAAAAGTAGTAAGCTCAGTGTTCTATACTCTGATTCCTTTTTCCTCATTCCATCATCATCTCTCATCCCGCTCGGTCCCCTTCCAATTGCGTGAGGCTCGCGCAGGGAATTACCTGTGGAGTGGTCCACCGGAGAAGCCAGAGGGAACAAAGGACTCGGCGAACCCATTTGATGACAGAGAGATCCCTTTCGCTCTCTCTCTCTCTCTCTCTCTCTCTCTCTCTCTCTCTTTCTCTTCCTTTTTTTTCTCCTTTCATCACTTCTTCTTCTCCTTCACTCTCTCTCTCTCTCTCTCTCTCTCTCTCTTTCTCTCTCTCTCTCTCTCTCTGTGTGTTTCTTTCTCTTGGTTCTGGTCCAGGGCTCGTGGTCTTGGCTGCACTTCTTGGGATCTCTGGTGGGTTAATCGGTGGGCAAACGGGTTGAAGGCGGACATTGTACGACCCCTAAAAAAGAAGAAAGAAAAGAGAGAAAGAGAGAGAAAGAGAGAGATGAAAAGGACGCACGAACAGTGAGATGTATTCACTGAGACTACCGACTCTTTCGGGGCCCTTGAAAACTTCAACCCAAATATAAAACTCACGTATATATACGACAAAGCAAAGTCTCGAGTTTCATTCTCGATTTCAGTTACGTACAACGCTCTGATGCTAATCGAGATGGTATTTTTGTGCTATGCCGCGAGACACGTCTACGTTTATGCTCAAGAAGATACGAACCTCGAGGCTAGTGTCACGTCACCGAATCAACAAAATCACTCGTCCAACAACGAGATTAATTTGAGGATAGAAGGGGATGACAAATGTCAGGATACTATGGATCCTGATAGGAGCAATCATCCGAGGAATAACAACGAAGGTGAGGTTGGCTCCGGCGATCCTCCGGGTGGAGGGCCATGATTTTTTTATCCCACGACCTCCAACGAGGTCAGTGTCAAAACAGAAAAGACACACTGCTGATTGTTCCCTTTCGAAGGTTTAATCAAACAACCCCCTTAATACGAGGGACGTTCGTTTATCAATTCCTTTAGAATTCTCGCTTTGCAGTATTCCAGGCTCCTAAAAATCCAATGAAACAATAATAAACGAAAAAAGATGAAAAACACGCGTGTGAGTGACAGGTCGTGTGTGAGTGAGCTTGCGTGTGAGTGAATATTCAAATCGCTATAACTCGGAAACGGCTCGACCGATTTCGTTGAAATTTCACACACCCTTCAAGCATAGTTCGATCTTACTTTTCTCGAAATTTCACTATTATATTTCAAAAATTACTACTACTTTTGACCTAATTAATCAATCGTTATTTAACTTATTTGGAATACGTTCGATCGTACGAAATGGAAAAGGACTCTCGAGGTCTCGGGATCCTTGGATATCTGTAATCTTTGGGCAAGCGTGCCGAATATCCCAGGAAAGAGATCTCCGGAGATCTCTCATCTGCCAAGATGAAGAGGGTTCCGGAAGGGCCTTCACAGAGGTCGTAGTAAAAAAAAAAATTTAAAAAAAAAAAAAAAAAAAACACTTTTTCGTGCACGCATTTCTTATTCCGGGTTCGTGCACTCATGAATACAAATATACGTGTAAATAAACATGTGTGCTTATGCGTATACATTTATGACGATATAACTCGATGATACCGGTTTTTTGGCTGTCCCTTAAGCGTAGAAAAAAAGTGTGCCTATGTGTACAATAATCGTGCAAGAGTACGAAGAGATTCGTCGACGAGATCTCAAGCGTGGGTTGAATATGTGAGGAGACCGTGACGGAAGGGTTTTTAATGAAAATAACAAAAAAAAGGAGAATGAAAAAAAAAAAGAAGAGATTTCAGTACTTTTCGTCGCACACGTACGAAACGATGTGACAGCTCGTCTCGCGACACAGACACACACAGTATAATTTTAGTTCACCCCTCTCCGTAGACCCCGAGGATATTTTTATGATCCGAAAAGGGTGAATCCCCAAAAAAGAAAAAAAAATAAAGCATCGAAAAAAAATGTCAAAACTTTCGTTTTCGATTTTCGTATCGGTGCATGCACTTTCTTGCCAGAGAGTCTTTTGTACATAAATATATTTCTCTGTTATTTATAAAACGTATAAACAAATTGAAATAAAACGCGAGAAATGTTGGTGTTGAAAATTTATATTGAGCTACTTATTTATATAACAAATTTACAGAAAATAAAAATCTTCTACAAAATCGTTGTACGATGTTTATTATTGTTTTATTTTGTTACCAACAAACATATTACATAGAAAATTTCCACTTTTTTTATTACGTTAAAATCATTATAACAACAAAGTTCATCGTCAAACAAATCTCTTTTAATCCAATTTTCAAATCGAAAAAAATTCGAAAAAAGCTTTCAACTGAGAAAAGAAAAGAAAATTCACAAGGGAAGAGTTATCCTACGATTTATTTACATAACAAATTTTCGAAAAATAAAAAACTTCCACAAAATCGTCGTACGATGTTTATTATTGTTTTATTTTCTTACCAACAAACATATTAAATAGAAAATTTCCACTTTTTTTATCACGTTAAAATAATTATAACAGCAAAGTTCATCGTCAAACAAATCTCTTTTAATCCAATTTTCAAATCGAAAAAAATTCGAAAAAAGCTGTCAAGTGAGAAAAGAAAAGAAAATTCACAAGGGAAGAGTTATCCTACGATTTATTTACATAAAAAAATTTCGAAAAATAAAAAACTTCCACAAAATCGTCGTACGATGTTTATTATTGTTTTATTTTGTTACCAACAAACATATTAAATAGAAAATTTCCACTTTTTTTATTACGTTAAAATAATTATAACAGCAAAGTTCATCGTCAAACAAATCTCTTTTAATCCAATTTTCAAATGGAAAAAATTCGAAAAAAGCTGTCAAGTGAGAAAAGAAGAGATAAGACACAAGGGAAGAGTTATTCTACGATTGAAAAGAAAGAAAAAAAAAAAGAACTGAAGGAAAGTGGTGTCAAAAGCTGTGTCGTCGATCTCGGCACGTCCACAGCTCGAAAAAAATGGAGGGGGGGAGAGAGTCTGAAGCAATGGGAGGAAAAATGTTGATCAGCATCTGCATGGACGCTGCACGACGATCTCTTGTCTTCAAATAAATATATAAAAGTTGATGCACAAGGGAATGAGAGGAACCACGTGCCAGACTCTCGACGTAAGTATAAACAGACGTCGTGAGGCATTATCGTTGCTTTTCGTCTCAGTGACGAATCACAGACACGAAAAACCCTTAAAAAGGGAGAAAGAAAAAATCAGCTAGACCCTCTCAATGTTTTATGCCTCGTTTGATGCCAGCCTGGCTCGTACTTGAAAGTTTCTTCGTACGGTCAGACGAGGATTCATCGAGTGTAGAAAAAAAATGCTCTCACAATGCTGCATTTCCGGTGAATCCACTCACGAGAAACCCTCGTATCTCTCGCGAACTAACTTTTAGCCAGCCTCTCAAACATTCGCCACGTATTCATCTCTCGTGTATAAATAAACGAGACTCAACAATACGATACTTTATAACCTGAAGCAAAATTGAACACGTACAGTCTGAGTTTAAAAAAAAATTCAAAAAAATTAATGTGAACAGAAAAAAAATGTTGTGAGACGTTCCATCAATTAAAAACCAGCAGTATATTTATATTTTCGTTTTTTCAATGTGCGAGAATATTTGGTAATTTTTTTGTTGACTTTGGTAAATTTTTTTGAATTTTTTTGAGAATCAATTTATAGAAATGTTATTTTTTTCGATTGAACCCTTTTTTTTTTTTAGGAAATGTAGAGTTTTTATTCAATAATAATTTAACTGATTAATTTTAATGGAAAAAAAAACTTGGATAATCATTTGTTTTAAGAGCGACGAAGAATTAAGGAGACTTTTTGTGTTGAAAATAAAAACGTAAGTTAACAGAAAAAAAGTTTTAGGTTTTGAGGTTGATAAATTTTGAAAAAAAGCCCAAGGTGGTCGAGTAAGTATCCTAATAACTTAACGACCAATTCTCGGCACTCTCGAGACATAAGAATTAAGGGGGGGAGAGAATGCAATTGAGAGAGCTTTATGAACGAGATACAAGAGTATTATCTCTCGTTTAAATGGCTCGGTGAATTTATTTCGTTTGTCCATTAACGATGGTCTGAAAAAAAATTTATTACAAAGCCACGGCGTTGGATTCATGCTCAGAGAGAAAAATGGAGCCTGGGGCACGAAATATTTCGATGAAAAAATATTTTTTCTTTTTTCGTAATCTCTGAAAAAAAGATTTTTTCAAGCATGAATTTGAGATCCAAAGGTTTTTACGTAAACACGTATTCGGGGCTAAAATTCCACGACATGCCGCGCGGATCACGATGGATCTTCGTAAGCTTTGTTCGATGGAAAAGGATATTAAAGTGCGCCGGAGGATTCGTCAACGGTAGTTCAACAGCCGGAACGATGCTAAGTCAAAAAATCAACATGCGAGAGCCGAGAATCTGAAAAAGTACGAGAGAGAAAGAAAAAAATCGACATGGTAACTTCACTCGTGTTCCGGGCATTATGTATTTTTATTTGTGAGAATAAAAAAGTCGTAAGTCTCAAAGTTGAGTCGTGAAATCGATACCTTTACGTTTTACAGCGACGAAAATCCGGATGAATTTCATTGGGGTCCCAAATCCATGGGCCCCCTTTCTAAGACCGTTTCCAAACACCAATGAATCATTCAGCCAGATATTAACCTGGAAACGCCTTGATTCGTTCATTTCGTTGACGATTTTGAACGAGCCTGTCGATTCGGGGGTGGGATTACAGTTTTTTTTTTTCTTAACAAATTCAAATTGATGGCAGTGTTTTTTATGGTGTCTTGGTGGAAACTATCATTGGAATCGAATAAATGATGACATTTCGATTTTTTCGTTGAAATTTTTGGCGATTTTGACCTTCCGGATTCGAGAAGAATTCCTCGGGAGGGAATTTCTTCAATCTGGGTCGATAAGATGTGTTTTGGAACGAGGAAAGTCTGGCTAATAGGATGCAAGAAGTTTCAAGACGATATCTCGATTTTTGCGATTTTTAGAGCCTTTGGAAAATAAAGAGAAGCTGAATTTTGGATAAATCGGTAACAGAAGCTGAAATGTGTAATAAACAATCAGGAGGTGGTTGGTAAACCGGACTGTATTTAGCAGGAAAATAAGTTTGATGGAAATTGCCTCCCGATCTTTTGCCTGGACAAGAGCATTATGTCGAAAATTTGACGAAAAGAATAATATGAAAATTGATTGGTGTCCTGTGGAGTTTGCATCAATAATCGATAACAAAATAAGAATATGACAAAAAGTTTGGAGAGATCGGTAGGGAATGACGGATGATGAAGGACGTGGAGATTCGTTAAATTGGTTGCCTGTTATGAAATGCTCATAAATATCCATTAATCGGTTCTTCGTCGTCTGGAGCTGCGGAGATCGACTTCTGTTTGCTCGTTTTCATTGAGATCGGTAAGGGATTGGTGTGGGCGAGAATATATTTGCCCAAATTATCTGAAAGGTTTATTTTGAAGATTTGAAAAAGAGTTTCCCCACCGGTTGTCATATTTCGCTGTTCGATAAATCGTCAAAACTGCATCAATACCGATCTCTCGAAATCGTTGAATAATTCACAAAATATGTGATAGATTTTTGTGCCCTGATTGTTGAATCGATCGCATTGAATCCTCGGCGACTTAAAAGGTCTTCATCCAACCGATTTTTCGATGCAAGCCCCGATCACTTACGCCCTTATTTTGCCGATCTCATGGGAAATCGACTGCTTTCGATTTTTACCAAAAAAAAAAATCGAATTGCGAGACGTCTCGACGATAAATCTCGATAAACCCACCAGAACGAAACTCCTTCATCCCAACCGATTTCTTCCTTTCCACTCAAATCGTTTTTACTACGACAGAAATAATTTCTGATTTTTAAGCAGGTTTTACACACCTGTTCCCAAATGAATATTTTATATCGATGAAAGGGCTTATCGAATTATAATTTGAATTTGAAGATCAATCATTTGTTGCATTGATCCAACTAAATTGATTTCTTTTAAGCAAAACATTATTTCTTGTGCTTGCTTATTTGACAGCGAGATGGAAAATCGTCATAAAAAATGTCACTGATTATTAAAAAATTGTTTTTCTTTTTATTTTACAAATCTCTTGAGGATCAACGTTAATATTATTCGGAAAACGGTCTAATTAATATTTTCTTCACCGTACAATTTTGAGTCTATTCCAAAAAGCGACGTCAATTGATCGAATTATGCGTTGGAACTTCCATTTCAATCAATTGACTGTTTTTGTCTAACGAACATAGAAAATCCACAAAAACTAGAAATATCGATTATGTTAATTTTTTCCGACGAGTTCATTGGAAGAAAGTAATCATTGGTGATCGTTGACATTTTGCGGGTTATCCTCGAGAAAAAACGTTTCTAAAAGTACCATTGAATTGAAAACACAAGGGCCTGACGTCGCATGTGGAATTTTCCTCATCGATCTATTGATCACCACGTCATTTGGACGTAGTCACTGTTCCATATGTGGGTTTTTTTTTACACCTGCATGACACCATATCTTCCAGTCACATCTGTCATTGAATTATGGAGTTTACTTAATAATCGAGGGTTCCAATCCTCGAAGGAACCGAAAACTTTCGAAATTGAAAATGAAGAATTTCTTCATTTTCTTCTTCAAAAAGAAGAAGAAAAAAAAAGAAAAAAAAAGAAAAAGAAGAAAAGAAGAAAAAAAAAGAATAAGAAGAAAAGAAATGAAGAAAAAGAAGAAAAAATAAACTCGAAAAAAATCGATTTTATTCTAAGAATAAAGTCGAAAAAAATCGATTTTATTCTAAGAATAAAGTCGAAAAAAATCGATTTTATTCTTCATTTCATTTCAATTATTTGTTTAAATTATGAAGAATAAAATTTAAAAAAATGGATTTTATTTTTCATTTCTATCCTGTAATGAAAATTACAAATTTTTATTTTCTCGGTGGCAGCAGGACAAGTGACAAGCTATTTCCAAGTTTTTTGAAGCTCCAAACCTTCCCCTGCTTTTTCTAATCAAAGTCGATTTAATCGGATCGATAAAAATCGATCGGACCAACTTTTCGTGATGGAAAAAGAAAAAATCAACACAGAAAAGAGACAGATTTTTTTTTACTCGAACAAGTGGTCCAATGCTTTAAAATTTTTGCTGGATGGACTGCTGCTCATAAAACTCGACAATGTTCATGGTCACGTGATAATTTACCGTTCACATTAGACGACAAAATATTTGGTGTGAAAACAATTGTTTTTTTTTTTGTTTTTTAATGATGTTTATTTGCTTGAATATTTTATTCATAAATGACAAATTGTTTTTTATTTTCTATTCCCCTTTTTCGAGTCGTAAGTTACGTGAAACCTTCCTGACAGCTGAGTGACAACAATCTATTTGCACGGCCTGTTAAACTCATCATAAGAGACGTAATGAAATATGTAAACAGTTGATCATTTCGTCAAACGATTTCTGTCGGGTTTCCTCCTTCATTATGAGCGTATATATTAAGCGATAAAATATCAAAAACCATTTTTTAAAACGGTATGAGGAAAAATTCACATTCAACGTATTTCTGTTCTGCGCGTAAACCGTGTCGTTTTCAATAATTCTAAGTTCGTTGCGTGCTATGGCAGGAATAAAAATTTATAATGGTTCCATGGTTATCGCATTATGCATTATTTTTGTGTGCATAACAATCACCGCGGGTGCAATAATTGGTAAATATCCGTAACAATTTGTTTCATCAATTATCACATTTAGAAAAAAAATTATTTGTTCCTTGATTCTTCATAAATTTAATTTATTTACAATATAATAATTATTTTAATGATTAATTGATTATTCATTAATTATAATTAATATTGATTATTTGTTTCGATTATGATTAATATTATAATTAATATTAATTATTCATTTATTTATTAAAATTAATAATATGAATGATAATAATTTATAATAAATTATTATAATTATTATTCATTATAATTAATTAATAATCGTGTCCTCATGAATTTTTGTGAACCTATTCTAACACATTTCCTTTACTTTCCGTTACTTTGTTAACTTTGGTTTTCTAAATAAAAAAAAACGGGCTAACTACGGGGCAGTGTTACAAAAAAATTAGTTTAAAATTCCATCATCTTTGCATCGTATATTAAAAAAAGTTAAGTTAAGTATGTGAGAGTAATGTTTTGAATGAATCGTAGATGACAAAGTACCAAAAAGAGGTGATGCCGGGCAAGAACGCTTGGATGAAGTATGTATGACGCCAGCATGTATTCATTCGGGTAAGTAATGGCAAAGGCTGAATATTTACAATATTTACAATATTTACAATATTTACAATATTTACAA
>JACEOJ010000203.1:241959-264900 GCA_013761285.1 Campoletis sonorensis
ATTGCGGTGGCATGCAAAATCATGAAAATCAATAAAAAATCATGATTTCCTTCACGCAGGATGTGTTTGTCAACAACGATGAACAGAATTTGTATCATCGATACTCTAAAACGACTCTTGAAGAGCTGAGAAACAAATACCAGCACTTGAGGTTCCCGAGCAATGTTCCAGGCTATTTTGGAAGTGAAATACAACTGTCAGTCGACATGGAGACACTAAACAGAGTGGATAAGTGGATATCGGAAAAATCAAAGGAATCTTTGGCGAATTGGGGAGCATGGCGAAGTTTCGCAAGAAACATTCCTGATTATGGAAATTTCTATAAACATAGAACGAAAAT
Source organism: Campoletis sonorensis (assembly GCA_013761285.1). Classification (NCBI taxonomy): domain Eukaryota; kingdom Metazoa; phylum Arthropoda; class Insecta; order Hymenoptera; family Ichneumonidae; genus Campoletis; species Campoletis sonorensis. Next base: position 242,300 of record JACEOJ010000203.1, read on the forward strand.
GTTAAATCGAATTCGCTTGGGAGTTGTGGGCGACGAGAATGTTTCGAAACAGTGCGTTAGAGAAACTCTTGGAGGCGGGCTCGGATTTGTTCTCAGTGCTTTGTACCAGAGGAAGTTCATCAGCGAAAATTCCGTGGATGACATGATCGTCATGCTTGACAACATAAAACAAAAATATTCCGAATTCGTGCAAAAGGTTGGGTATAGACATTAAAAAATTAATGCAACACTTAAGTGATCAAAATGGCAACGTCATTTATTTTTCATGATTTTTCACTCATTTTATTTGTACTTTTTTACAGGCCGAATGGTTAGGCGTTGACACTAAAAGAAAAGCTCTCGAAAAACTGTCAAATATGAAAAACAGTGTTGTCACGAGTCGTGAGTCGCTAACCGATACTGAACTAGAGGCACTTTATCGTGAAATTACGAACCCAAACCCTACGACACCGAACCCAAGTACCCAGGGACTGATCAACCGGACTCGTTATGCAGCGTTCTTCTTAAAAACTCAATTTTTCTTGGAGCAAAACTTTTTACGTAAGTTTTCACATCATTACAAAGGCTCCCTCATTGAAAAATACTAATAATAACTAATTAGCACTATTGTGATAATAAATCAGTGCTAATCAGGAATTCATGAGACTCACCAGTGTTTCCATCAGTGATAATAAGTTATTTAACGTCTGGTCCGAACGATCACTAATAGTGACTAACTGAAAGATTAGTGATTAGTTCTGTCACTAAAAATCACTAATAACAACTAATTAAGGAATTAGTGATCAGTTCTGTCACTAAAAATCACTAACAGTAACTGATTAAGAAATTAGTGATCACTTCTGTCACTAAAAATCACTAATGAAAACAGTTGCTCAAAATGATTATGGAAATAATAAAAATATAATTTGAGAACGCGTTTAGCAGGTTTCAGATTGCAATCAGATCAACTAGTGACACGATTAACGTCACTAACGTCCATTACTATGTCGATTACCGAAAACGATTATGAAAATAATCAACATATAATTTGAAAACGCGTTTAGCACGTTTTAAAGTGTTATAAAATCAACTAGTGACACGACTAACGTCACTAACGTGCATTACTATATCGATTGCCGACAATTATTATGGAAATAATGAAAATATAATTTGACAATGGATTTAGCAAGTTTCAAATTGTAATAAAATAAACTAGTGACACGACTAACGTCACTAATATGCATTATTATCTGCATTGCCAAAAACTATTATGGAAATAATGAAAATATAATTTGACAACGGGTTTAGCAGGTTTTAAAATGTTATAAAATAAACTAGTGACACGACTAACGTCACTAATATGCATCACTACGTTGATATGGCAAGCCGAACGATATCTATTTCGAAAAAATTTGCATCTGTTCGATTTGAATGAAAGAAAACTTTATTTTATTAGTTTTTATTCAAAAGAATAATAACTATGAGTGTTTCAGATTTCTTTTTTTTTATTCAACAATTTGCTATACTTATTGTCGTGTCGTTAATAACTTTTTCTTCGCTGTTAGGAACTAAGAAAAATCCAACTTCGTCTTTAAATGTGTTGGATTTATTTTTGTTTTTTTTTTTTTGTACGGTCCGCAAACAGAACTTGGTGCTGAGCTGTATGGAGACTTTTTTTACGATATCGATCGACCAAAGTATCTGAATTATGGTGCCACTGGGGGGATAATGGGTCATGAAATATCGCAAAGTCTCGGTGTAAAAGGCAGATATTATGACAAAGAAGGCAATCTTAAGCCATGGTGGGATCAGGAAAGTAATGATACGTATATAGCTCGCAGCCAGTGCTTCGTTGATCAATATGGAAATTACAAAATCGACGGTGACATTCATGTAAGTATTATAAAAATTTTTTGAAAAAATTGATTCATCTAAAAAAACCTTCATAAATGACAGAAATATAATCAAAACACTTTCAATTATGTCACATCAAATAAATTCGATGATTTTTTGCAATATTTCGAGAACAATTTTCCCATTTTTATTTGTTGATATTTTGCAAACCACGAAAGTTATGCAAGTGTTTTTTTTTTTTTTTTTTTTTCAACAACAAAAATCCCATCCCACAGGTTTTCTAATTTTTAATTACTGCTGTTGGTTCAGTCAAAAAGGATTTAAAGAATTAATATTATTTAGCATCAATTTTTATATATAATTTAAAAAATGGCTGATAAAGTACCGCATAAATATCGTTTCGAAATAATGAAAAAAAAAAACGAAAAAAAAAAAACTTTTGTTTTCTCAGCTGAATGGTTTGTCTACTTTGAATGAGAACGTAGCGGATAACGTCGGTCTCAAAGCAACGTATCGCGCCTACACGGAATGGGCAAATGCTAGAAATCCAGAAAAGCGTGTGCTCGGATTGGATAATTATTCACCGAAGCAAATGTTTTGGATTAGCATGGCGAATTCATTCTGTACAAACTACAGACCGGAGTATATGAAAAGTCGAATTTTCGAAGACAATAAATCTTTGGCTAAATTTCGGGTGAACGGGGTTGTGTCGAATTTACAAGAATTCTCAAACGATTTCCAATGCGATCCTGGCACTGCAATGAATCCTCTGAAAAAATGTCAACTGTGGTAAACACTTTTCAGAGGAAACTCCAAATTTAAGGTAGTTCTGTCGTCATATCGTTTTCTCAAGATTTTGTTGAAAATTTCGATCAATCTTCTTCAATTTCATGGCCACGTGTGCAATAAATTTCAGAAGGTTTCACCAAAAGCGGAACGTTCGAATATTTATTGGTAAAAATCACCATTTTCGGTAGTCCCTTGTAAGAGCTCGTGTTAAAAGTTACATTTTCATCAATAAATATTTTGGCTCCTACATGATGAAGCCTTCTAAAACTTTGCATCCATTTTTATGCAAAATCGAAGAAGCTACATTTAGTTTTGAAAAAAATCTAAAGAAAAAAATGTTTGCAATTTTTGTAATTATACAGCAAGTACATATGACCTTGGATGACCTTGAAACTGGAGTATGTTGTTCTTTGGTCAATTTACAACAACTTTTCTTTATTAACTTTAGCCCGCAAACCATTTTGTATGTGAGAAAAACTGAAAAACAATTTTTCGATATGAATGTCACGATAGAACTCCCTTAAGAGTGCCAAAAAATTATAAACCACAAGGAAAGATGTGTTTTTCTTGTTTTTTTTATTTATTTAATTGTTAAACAAAAAAACTGTTAATTTTTTCTCAGTGGAATTTCATAAATTGCATTAAAAATCGATTAATCAAATTGTCTGCATTGTTTTTTTCTTTTGTTTTTACAATTTTTTCACCTGACAACGAATGACGAATTGGTTTTTTAAAGTTAAGTCAACAAAAGTTACTCAACAAACTTGCGTTTGTTGCCCGGGTCATTTTGACCCGGAAAATTTGGAGGGATCTCTATGACGCAGGCAACAGTTGACAACATCAGAATTTTAATGATTGTGTAATCATTTTTTTACATCGGTTTCACGATCCTGGTTGAGCCATCGCCGAGGTAAATACAACTTGTTTACTCAAATTTTATTACGTATTTCTAGATATGTGAACAGTTGACATTTTTGGGAACAATGCTCAGCAAATCTAACGCTCTAGCTTCGAAATTAATTCGTACACCTTGCAGTAACATTTCGAAGCACGCTGTTCATGCTGGTGCGAAAAAAACTATTTTTTTTTTAAGTTTTTTGTTTTTAATTCTTTGTTTTATCGTCAAAATCGAAATTTCTAAAAATTACGGCACTTCTTAATTAAATTAATTAATTAAATTAAGTTAAAAAATTGGAATAAATAAAAAATGGGCAGTTGGACAATGATTGTTGCTTCATGCACACTTTTTGTGTTTGCCAAAATGACCGCTGGTGAAATGAATGGTAAATAAGTGAATTTGAAAATTTATTTTATAAGTTACTAAAAAATGCAAATTTCTAAAAAATAATTGAAAAAAAATTAATGTATTTTTAAAATAAAATCGACATGATTCCGAGAAAATAAAATCTAAGATTGTTATTCTAATTGAACCCCAGATGTGAAAGTATCGAAGAAAGATCCAACCAAAAGAAAACCTTCGGTTGACATATGTTTGTCGTCAGCATGCCTCGATTCAGGTAAGGAATAAAAAAAATTCAATATACAAATAAAATCAATTAGTATTTTCATCGCATACCTCATAAGTGGATACGACTGAACTACAAACTAAAAGTAAACTTCGACTTCCAACTTAAATGCAGAAGCAAATCGTGACTTAAGCTTTGGATCGTTGAAAAGCATTAAAAATTCTTTATTATGAACTCAAGATTAATAGCAGTTTCGACCCAAAATAAAAGAATATTAATATATTTTTTTCATCATTAATTATATTCTAAGTGATAATTTTACAGCAGGGATTGAGTGACACATTCCTTGAGCGCAGTTCTAAACAAAGTTTGACAGACATTCGTACATTGAATTTGTGCAAAAGAATGAAGTGTTGAAAACAAGAAAAATTGTTCGCCCGTCTACATTGCAATCTTAAAAATCAATAGGATCGATAGAAAATTTAAACATGTGCGAATGGAGTTTGACAAAAGAAAAATAAATGTTGCAGCATCGAGGATTCTGAGCAGCATGAATTCGAGCGTGAATCCATGCGACGATTTTTACGAATTTGCTTGCGGTAATTTTGCTAAGTCCGCGACTATACCCACTGAGTTCTCCAGAGTGTCTCCATCTCAGATGGCTGGACAAAAAGTACTGTCTCGTTTTCAACAGATCATAGATGACATTGACGAATTTAATGTACCAAAACACTTCAGACTGGTGAAAACGTATTACAGAAAATGCATGGATTGGGGTGAGTCAATTCAGTCAATATTGACTTAAGTATTCTATTCCACCATTCGATTCGATAGATAAATCCACATTTCATCATTAAAATTGTGATAAAAGGTTAAATCGTGAAGAATAAGAATATTAAATAATATTAAAAGAATGATAATTAAATAATGAAATAATTTAAAAAATAAAAATAGAAAAGAAAATATAAAAAATGAATGAATAAATAAATAAATAAATAAATAAATAAATAAATGAATAAATAAATAAATAAATAATAATAAATAATATGATTTATAGGTGGATTGGAATCAAAAGACCAGTTTCAACATAACCATCTAAAAAAATCTATTTACTCATGTAAACTTGAGACCGAAAAATGTTTTGTTGAATTTGACCACTTAATTTGAATATTACATGGAAAAAAAATCAAAAACGATTGCATTCTCTGTTGATCAGGTTTGATGACTCGAGAGTCTGTGGTAAATTCAGCATTGATCGTAATCGAGAATAGGAATGGTTGGCCACTTTATTACCCATCGACTTGGAACGAGACGGTGTTCGATTATGGCTTTACGTTTAAATCCTTGTTTACTTACCGTTTTGCACCGGACATATCGAACAGCAAATTTTGGATTCCCCAAGTATGCACATATTTCGAAGCAAAAGGATTTCTCCTTTGTTTTCGATAAAATTCAACCATTTAGTATTCCAAGTATTTTTTCAGATTCAAGAAAAAAATCCACCTCTCAACAGACATTATCTGAAGGAGGGTTTTTCGAACGAAGTGGTTCAAGCTTATTATCAATACATGATCGACATCGCCATTGCTTTAGGTATTGACGAGTCAAGAGCAAAAATTAGCCTGAATGAAACTCTGTTTATGGAAATAGAACTTTATCAAGTACGTATCAAAATTCCAATGCAATGAAAAATGGCAAATCCCATTTGTTTAGCAACCATGACGTTCGAACAATGAAAAAATTCTTGTTTCCATTTTCACGTGGCTGATTGTTTTTTTTTTATTTTTTTTTTTTATTTTTTTACCAAGTATCTTTGAAATTCAAGAGTAAAAAGTGACTACAAATTATTTTTCGACTGGGATATTCTAAAAAATTTAATGAAATAAGAATTTAACGATTGTATGAAAAAAATGATAAAAATTGATTGATTCTAAACAGACTGTATTCACGAAGCACGATGAGCTTGATTCGTACGAGCGATTATCAAAAATGAAAGTAAAAAAATTGAAGAGAAAATATGAGTATTTGGTATTTCCGAGACGTATTCGAAACATTGATGGCAGAGCAATACAATTGGCGGTGGATTTGGAAACGTTGGACAGAGTGGAAAATTGGATGTCTAAAAAGTCGAAGCGAGCTTTGGCAAATTGGGAAGCGTGGCGAGTGATCGCGGAAAATGTTCATTTATTGGGCGATGATTTGCTTTATAGAACCAACGTTTTTAACCAGATTTATAGAGGAACGTTACAACAGAGTAGATCGAGTAAATGCGTTGAAGAAACTCTCAAATTCTTGGGTTTTGCACTGGGCGCTTTGTACCAAAGGGAATACATCGGCCGAAGCTCCGTAGATGACTTGATCCTGATGCTCGACAACATCAAACAACAGTTTTCCGGATTCATAGGAAAGGTTCTGTAATGTTGATGATTTATTTGTTTAATATGAATCCTTGGCTCCTGCTCTGAGCTCATTTCGACCGATGACAGTAACTAACAGCTCCAAAAACAATTGCAGTAACTTGAAAAAAATGTCAAAGGCTTCTTCTTCATATTTACGTTCAAATCCGCTAACTTGAAAAAGGATTTTCTGCGTAGCTAAGATATCGACTTGCGAGGAACACTTGGAAAAAAAAATTCGCCCTTTATTAGCGAGTTCTATGAATGGAAAAATATTGCTAGCCCCGAGTTACGTAAAATGTACTGGAAAACACTTCAAATCGTTTTTCACTATTTCTAACGGTACTTTTTTGCAGACGGAATGGTTGGACGTCGATACGAAAAGAAACGCTGTCGAAAAAGTGTTGAATATAAAAAGCAGTCTTGCCACTTGCCGTGACTTCGTACTCGATAATGAACTTGAAACATTCTATCGAGACCTTGAATTGTCCGATGATTCGTACGAAGAAATTTGGGCCAATGTTACGGATTTTGAAGCAATTAACGAACCGCACAAGACTACTTTCAAGCGAACCGCACGGATCAATTGTGGAAGATTTCTAAGGAAATCGCGATACTTACGCCAGCTCAACTTCTTCCGTAAGTTTTCACATGATTACAGAGACTTTCTTAAAAAAATAATGTCCAACATTGCAAATTAAATAATAAACCAATTAATAGGATAAATCATTCATTATTTAGAAGAAAAAAAAATCGCAATCCTATTCTAACGACATTGTAACTTCTCAATCAATTGAGTCCATTTTATTGTTTTTTTTTTTTTTTTCTACGAATACACCAGTTGCACTGATTCAACTATTAATTTTTAATTGCTAAGGATCGCATAAACGCGTAATTGTGATTTTTTGAGATTTTTGAAAAATCCTATAATCACCAGCTAAATTTTTATTGTAGGCTTCATTTTTTGTTTCTGGTTCTAGTAAAATAATAAGAACAAAGTCGAAAGCTTTCGTTACACTCTGCTTAATTTGATTCAACAGAACTTGCTGCTGGGGTGTACACAGACTTTTTTTACGACATCGATCGACCGAAATATTTGAATTACGGAGCTGCGGGGGCGACAATCGGTCATGAAATAGCGCATAGTCTCGGTGTCCAAGGCAGACATTATGACAAAAACGGTAATCTTAAGCCATGGTCGAATTCGGAGAGCAATGAAAAATATGTAAAACGCATCGAGTGCTTCGTCGATCAGTACGAAAAGTACACGATCAATGAGCCTAAAACTTGTGTAAGTAATTTTTGACATATTTAAATGTAATTTTTTATACATTATTGAATTAACATTGGATTGTCGTGAATGAAAAAAAGGGAAAAATGCTCTTGAAACAATTAGTTTTTATTTTTTTTCACAAAAAATCGATTTGTCGCAATTTTTCGGATGATTTGCAAATTCGTTTAATTATTTTTTCTTATTTTTCGATGACAATTTACGAATTGCTCGAATTTTCGATAAGCTTTTTCTCGCACTTTTGTCGTAAAACCGAAATTGGAAAATTTTTAAATTTCTAATCGATTCTTCGCTGAATTCTTTTTTCTCATATCGCCCAATAGAAATGTTCAAAATACAATTTATTCCTGAAATAAACACAAGAAGCCTTCATTTTTCCTCGTTTTTTATGTATTTTTTTTTTCTTGAACCATTATTTTTCCCTTTAAGGCTTCAATTAATCAAAATAAAACGTAAAAAATGGACAATAAAATCGTGACTGAATATGATTTGATGAAATTATGGATTCATTTGTTTTTTAAGCAGGTGAACGCTATTTTAACTGAAGTGGAAAATATCGGGGGCAACACGGATGTCAAAGGAGCATATTCCGCCTACAGCGTCAACGATGTTAAAATTCACGTAAGTATTTCTAAAACTCGTTATCTATAAATTTTTACTTACAACCGTGATTTTACCGAAATTAATGTACGTCGATTCATCGTGACCAGAAAATAATTGATGAAGAAACGTTTAAACATTTTTTGTAGCAATATTTTCAGTAATCATGTTATTTTTATACAAACTTTGTTATTTGAAGTTATAGCCCTTTGCTTGAAAACAATAGAATCCCCCCCCCTCCCCTGATTCTCCCTAAAGATAAGCTCAACATCGTATGACTTTATTACAATTCATTTATTATTTATTTATTATTGTTTATTTTTTAATTATTACTATTTATTGGTTATTTTTATTATTCATTATTATTCATTATTATTTATTATTATTTATTATTATGTATAACTATTTATAATTATTTATAATTATTTGTAATTATTTATTATCATTTACTATTATTTATTATTATTTATTATTATTTATTATATTTATTACTATTTTTTGTTATTTATTTATTTGTATTACATTGTATGACTCGTGCCAAAATTTCTTAATATCATTAAGCATTAATGTCTTTTTTTATAATTTAAAAAATGGCCTATAAAATCGCGAAAACGTCAAAATTGGGAAATACTATAATTGCATTTTTTGTACCAGGTGAACGGTCAATCAACTCTAACTGAAAATGTCGCCGATAACACAGGTTTAAAAGCAGCATATCACGCCTACATTAATTGGGCGCATGCAAGTGAGCCAGAAAAAAGTTTGCCCGGACTTGATTATTCAGCGAATCAAATGTTTTGGATTAGTATGGCTAATTCCTTTTGCACCAAGTACCGACCACAAGCTTTAAAAGATATTATTTATACAGACCCATACGCCCCGAATAAATTTCGAGTCAATGGTCCGGTATCAAATTTGCAAGAATTCTCAAACGATTTCAAATGCGAACCGGGCACCCGAATGAATCCTATTAGAAAATGTACCTTGTGGTAAAAACGTGTTTCGAGACACAGCCTCGAAATGCAACCAACTTTAGAAAATTTTCAATCAAGTAGCAATGTTTTTATTATGTCTTTGTTGTGATACAAAATTTCTGTTGAATCAAGAATCATAATTAATAAAAATTTATATAAAAAATATCAACAGGTTTTTGGTTTTTTTTTTTTTTTTTTTTTTTTTCAATTCACTTTAACCTCATTTTATTCACCACTTCATTGTTCCTGATCCTGTTCATGTGGGTGCCTCCAAGAGTGTTGCCCACAGCCACGTTTTCCTAATGCAATACTGTATCGCATTTGCACGAGGGCCCAGGGTAACTGTAAAAAACCCCGGCCGATACAAGCGGCTAGATTTTAACTGAGTTTCAGTTGCTTAGCACCATCAGAAACTCAGAAAAACTGCCTCCCGCTCAGCGATTGATACGCGAGCCGATGCATGGCTAAGCGGTCACCCAACCAAGTACTGACCTCACTCGAGGTAGCTTAACTTTGTCATCGCAGGAGCCATAAACCGAGCGCACTCACCTATCGCTGTCGGTTACCAGAGTTTTGCCCAGAGCCACTCTTTTCTAATGCACTACCGTATCGCATTTACACGAGGGCCCAGGGTAACTGTGGAAAACCCCGGCCGATACAAGCGGCTATATTTTAACTGAGTTTCAGTTGCTTAGCACCATCAGAAACTCAGAAAAACAGCCCCTCGATCAGCGATTGATACGCGGGCCGGTGCATGGCTTAAGCGGTCACCCAACCAAGTATTGACCTTACTCGAGACTGCTTAACTTTGCGATCGCTGGAACCGTATGTCGAGAAAAAAAAGTACCCAACGATCTATTGGAAAAACTGAATGATATGTTTTCGTCATGGAAAAATATAAATCCAAATAATAGTGGGATTCCTGTTCATTTGAACAAGTGGTACTCGGCTTTGATAAGACTCCGACGATAGACTGCGGATTGAAAAATCGGTACTACGGATAATGCCTTTCAAAATTATCATCTTCAAATCCCATTATCAAGCGTTTTTCAATCATTTCTTTCAAGGATTTTAATTACAATTTTTGCTCGCAGACAAACGAAGAGTTTTTTCTTAAGGTAGTAGTCTCGACGAAGCGATTTTCTACAGACTCTTTTCCCAAATTTCAAAACCACGTTCTTTCCCAATTATGGACGAACATATGAAGAACTTTGTAAAAAAAAAAAAAAATATCAAAAATTTTAACCCGTCGGTTTCGGAGATACCGACGGGTTAAAATTTTTGATATTTTTTTTTTTTTTTAAATGACAGCGACATAAATTATAAGCTCTGTCCATTAAATTTGGAAAAATTGTTTTTCCAAACTCCAAACGTCATGCTGGACCCAAACAAACCCAAACAAACAGAAAAATGACAGATTCCTATAAAAAAAAAAGAATAATTAATATAATCAAATTATTCTGCAGTTTGTTGCCATAAGTTTTCGAAAATTGAGCGTAGAGTTAACTTTTGAATGTGACTGTGACAGGAATACTCCGTCATAAATCGCTATAAAGAAATTGGAGCATTTTTCAAAATGCAGATTAGCAATCAGTGATCATTCATTGAGATTGAATCGATGATATTGGCCGAGCCATGGCTGAGTTCGACTACAACTTATTTACTCAGAATATTTCGCATTACCAGACATGTGAACAGTTGATTTAATTAGGAAGCAAACACGGTGCGAAACCATCTTTCCAATTTTCGTCATGTGTCAATATGAATCCAGCAGTAAAATTTCTTAGCATATTCTCCATGCAGGTGCGAGAAGTACTTAATTTTTTTGCATTCTCTGTTTGATCATTTTGAAGGAGTGTGATTTTTGATAATTACGTTGCTTTGCGTCATTTGGAAGATTAAAAAATGTGCAACCGAACAATAATTATCGCGTTATGCACCCTTTTTGCTTGTTCCAAAATGACTGCTAGTGAAATCGAAGGTAAATTAAAGGCAACTTTAATTTTATTTCGAACTTTGAAAATCGTCAGATTTCTCAAAATTCTGAATTCATTTATTTAGACTCCAGAGCTCATGGAAATTGAAAATGCACTTCGACGTGCATTTTGTTTAATTTTGATTTGCAAAATGTTTTTTTTTTATTTTGACACATGGTTTACGTGCCCGCGTAATTTTTGGGTTGACATTATTCTGGTGATATGAAAAAAAACACTTGTTCACTGATTCACAAGATTTTGACAAAATCAATGTACGAATTTTATTCTGATTGAATCTTAGATGAGGAACTATCGAAGAAAGATCCAACCAAGACAAAACCTTCGGTTGAGCTATGTTTGTCGCCAGCATGCCTCAATTCAGGTAAGGAATTAAAAAAATTCAATATACAAAAAAAATCAATTAGTATTTTCATCGCATACCTCATAAGTGGATACTACTGAACTACAAACTAAAAGTAAACTTCGATTTCCAACTTGAATGCAGAAGCAAATCGTGACTTAAGCTTTGGATCGTTGAAAAGCATTAAAAATTCTTTATTATGAACTCAAGATTAATAGCAGTTTAGACCCAAAATAAAAGAATATTAATATATTTTTTTCATCGTTAATTATATTCTAAGTGATAATTTAACAGCAGGGATTAAGTGACACATTCCTTGAGCGCAGTCCCAAACAAAGTTTGACAGACATTCGTACATTGAATTTGTGCAAAAGAATTAAGTGTTGAAAAGAAGAAAAATTGTTCGCGCGTCTACATTGCAATCTTCAAAATCAATAGGATCGATAGAAAAGTTAAACATGTGCGAATGGAGTTTGACAAAACAAAAATAAATGTTGCAGCATCGAGGATTCTGAGCAGCATGAATTCGAGCGTGAATCCATGCGACGATTTTTACGAATTTGCTTGCGGTAATTTTGCTAAGTCCGCGACTATACCCAGTGAGTACTCCAGAGTGTCTCCATCTGAGATGGCTAATCAAAAAGTACTGTCTCGTTTTCAACAGATCATAGATGACATTGACGAATTTAATGTACCAAAACACTTCAGACTGGTAAAAACATTTTACAACAGTTGTATGAAAAGAAGTAAGTAAAAACTAATATCCCACAACATTCCATTCAATCATTTAGTTTAATAGTCAAAAATTATTTAAAAATTCCTTCCGTTTGATTTTTTTGTCCCTCTAATATTTCCATCTTTGTTCACCAAACCCAAAGATAGTTCAAAACTCAATTTCGAGTTCGTGTGAAAAATTAAAAAAAAAAAACTGAAATCCTGAAATACAGGAATAGAAAAATGAATTTGATTGATCATCCAATCAAATCAAATCATAGAAAAAAATACGGGGCAATATCAACTGAACGTGCGGAAAAAAAAAAAAAATTCCAAACTTGATCGCGCAGACCCAAAGAAGTTTCGATGAATACGATCAAAACTTCGAGCCAACTAAATTGTTCCATTGAAACAATGAACACGATTGCATTCGTTGCAACAGGTTGGACGAGTGGTGAGTCGAAAATTGATTCGGCAGAGGAACGAATTTTAAACAGGAATGGCTGGCCACTCGCTTACCCGCAGGATTGGGAAGAGTCACAATTTAACTACCGCAACACATTTAGATCGTTGTTCACCTTTCATTTTGCAACAGACCGAACAAACAGTTCAGTTTGGATCCCAGAAGTATGAATAACTTTAGACGAAACAAAATGTTTTACTATTTATTTATTTATTTATTTATTTATTTATTTATTTACTTATTTATTTACTTATTTATTTATTCATTTATTTATTTATTTATTTATTTATTTATTTATTTATTTATTTATTTATTTATTTATTTATTTATTTATTTATTTATTTATTTATTTATTTATTATTATTTATTATTTTTATTATTATTATTTTTATTTTTTTATTTTTTATAAAATTGAACCATTTGATAAGTCGTGTATTTTTTCAGGTTCAAGAAAAAAGTCCACCTCTCAGTAGGCATTATCTGAAGGAGGGTATTTCGAACGAAGTGGTTCAAGCTTATTATCAATACATGATAGACATCGCCATTGCTTTAGGTATTGACGAGTCAAGAGCAAAAATTAGCCTGAACGAAACTTTGATTATGGAAATAGAACTTTATCAAGTACGTATCAAAACTCCAATGCAATGAAAAATGGCAAATCCCATTTGTTTAGCAATCATGACGTTCGAACAATGAAAAAATTCTTGCTTCATTCTAAATCATCATATTAGGAATTTTCATTTAGAAATGATGGATTTTCTTTTTCGACGGTAAAATTAATTAGAATTCAATAAAGTTCTGGAATCATTAAAATCATTTTTCGTTGAACTGTAGTGGAATTTTCAAATGATTTTCAAAATTCACCCCCCCATTGAAAAAAAAAAAAAAAAAATTCCGTTGGAACACAAAGTCTTAAAATTGATGAATATTATTACGAATTTCGCGCAGGTTGTATTCATCAAACGCGAAGGCCGTGATTTGTATGAGCGATTCTCTAAAATGACTCTAGAGGAAGTGAAAAAAGCGTATCCATATTTAGCGTTACCGAATGCTGTTCGAAAATATGGTCGTGGTGTTATGATCCAATTGGATGTGGAAACGATGAACAGAGTGACCAATTGGGTGAATGGAAAGTCGAAGGAGTCTTTGGCAAATTGGGAAGCGTGGAGGTGGATTGCGGAAGCGGTTTATGATTTCGGCGATTACTTTGCTTATCGGACCTACGTTTTTAATCTTATTTCGAAAGGAGTGACAGGAGAAAAAACAGCGGCGAATGAATGTATTGAAAGAATTGAAAATTATTTGGGTTTTGCACTGGGCGTTTTGTACCAAAGGGAATACATCGGCCAAAGTTCCGTAGATGACTTGATCCTGATGCTCGACAACATCAAACAACAGTTTTCCGAATTCATAGAAAAGGTTCAGTAACGTTGATGATTTATTTGTTTAATATGAATCCTTGGCTCCTGCTCTGAGCTCATTTCGACCGATGACAGTAACTAACAGCTCCAAAAACAATGGCAGTAACTTGAAAAAAATGTCAAAGGCTTCTTCTTCATATTTACGTTCAAATCCGCTAACTTGAAAAAAGATTTTCTGCGTAGCTAAGATATCGACTTGCGAAGAACACTTGGAAAAAAAAATTCGCCCTTTATTAGCGAGTTCTATGGATGGAAAAATATTGCTACCCCCGAGTTACGTAAAATGTACTGGAAAACACTTCAAATCGTTTTTCACTCTCTATAACGGTACTTTTTTGCAGACGGAATGGTTGGACGTCGATACGAAAAGAAACGCTGTCGAAAAAGTGTTGAATATAAAAAGCAGTCTTGCCACTTGCCGTGATTTCGTACTCGATGATGAACTTGAAACATTCTATCGAGACCTTGAATTGTCCGATGGTTCGTACGAAAAAATTTGGGCCAATGTTACGGATTTTAAAGCAATAAACGAACCACACACGACTACTTTCAACCGAACTGCACGGATCAATTGTGGAAGATTTCTAATGAAAACTAAATATTTGCTCCGCTTCAACTTCATACGTAAGTTTTCACATAATTACGCGGAATCCTGAAGGTTCAGATTTTATAAATTTTTTATTCATTTTGCCGGAACAGAATTTGCTGCAGAGCTTTATACTGACTTTTTTCACGATATTAATCGACCTAAATATCTGAATTATGGAGCTGCTGGCACGAAAATCGGTCATCAAATGGCACAAAGTTTTGGTACGCAGGGAAGATATTATGACAAAAACGGTAACTTTGTGCCATGGTCGAATTTAGGGAGTAATGAAATTTTTTTTAATCGCACCGAGTGCTTCGTTGATCAGTATAAAAAGTACACGATTGATGAGCTCAATATTGATGTAAGTATCATTATATCCTTAACCCAATTTAAAAACAAAATGAAAACGATTAACTATTCAATTTTCCTGCAATAAAACTTACCACGTAGCTGGGTCGCCTCCGTAGACTCCGCTGCACCTTTAAAAAAAAAAATAAAGATGATCATTATTGTTAAAAAATGATTGATTAAAATTAGAAAGAATTAATCGGATGCAAAAGAAAAAAAAAACTCTTACCGTACGTAGAATCCACAAGAAACTGCGTAAAGCTCTGTAAATAAAAGTTAATTAATAATAATTATCTAATAAACAATTCTTCTCCCAATTATTAATAATAATTGACGAGAGAATAATAATTGACTAGAATCTCGAAAAAACTGCGTAAAACTCTGTAAATAAAAGTTAATTAATAATAATTAAGTAATAAACAATTTTTCTATCGATTATTAATAATAATTGACGAGGAAATTTGTCTTATTCCTATTCGCAAGGTCTCTGTAGTCACAGAACCGTTTTTAATATTAATTATTTAATAATAATTAATACCATTAATTAATTATTTAATAATAATTAATACCACAACATTTTTTTAATCAGGTCAACGATCGTGTTACTCGGAATGAGAATGTAGCAGACAACACAGGTTTAAAAGCAGCATATCACGCCTACGTTGGCTGGGCGAATGGAAGTGATCCAGAAAAACGTTTGCCTGGACTTGATTATTCGCCAAATCAAATGTTTTGGATTAGTATGGCTAATTCCTATTGCGCTAAATACCGGCCAGAATATTTGAAAAGTATCCTTTACACAGGCGTACACGCGCCAAAAAAATTCCGAGTCAACGGGCCTGTATCAAATTTGGAAGAATTCTCCAACGATTTCAAATGCGATCCAGGCACCAAAATGAATCCTCTGAGAAAATGTGACCTGTGGTGATTTTTCGAGACGGCCTGAAAATGTAATGGAGCTCCAGAAAATTATTAACTTTACAGAATTTAATATTGTTTATTATGAAGTTATGTCACTGTCAAAATTTTATAAATCAAAATGACTTTTTTTTATTTATTTATTTTTATTGTTCCTGCCGTATACCACTTTCGGTGTTTTTACGTAATTCCTTGCCTCTTATCTCGCCTTTGCCAAGGCAACCACTTCCGAGGCCTTCTCCTACTACCCCCCCCCCCCCTTTTCCCCCAACACATTTGCTGAGGGCGAAGGGAAACTGCAGAAAACCGTGTCGATACAGTAATTGCTCCGAAAAAACTTTGCACAGGCTCAAGATTATGCAAAAATTGCAACACATCGAAGGATTTGACGTTTCTGTATATGTCACAATTAAAGGCCTCAACGTGGCTAGCGAGCTTTCCATTGATCACGGATGAGATCATTTTTTCTATGTTCTGATTGGATAAAAATTGAATTTTTTGGTGCTAACTTTAGGGCGAATTTTAAGGGTGATTACCAGTGACTGCTCTAGTCAAATGGGTGTCAAATCTTCAGAATAACGTGAACCTTTTATTTTCAGTGAGTCTCGTCATAAACTTAAAACTAGTTTAATTAAATCCTGAATTTACAACCATATATTTCATCAGATCGCACAGCCAGTTATTAAGAGAAATGAAATAATTCCTAAATTGCTGCGATTGAGATAATAAAAATTGATTTTTTAATTCAACGCATAAATTGATTGAATACTGCGCAGTTCTCGCTGTAATTGCATGACGTAGTAGAAAAGACCAAGCACATTGGAGCAAAGTTAAACAAACAAAAGTTAAAATGATATACTTATTGAATTCGAACATGACGTGGAGGGGGCAGAAATTCTCGATGAAGTAAAACAAATGATTGAGCGAAGAATCCATAAATCTATTGGAACAACTGGATTAAGATTTTTCTTGCTTAAGAATATCCGCTTCGAGGAATAAACTCCATGGACAGGCCATTGTTTAAAAACTTACTGCGAAATTAATTTTGCAAACGACGAGACTGATCGGCTTAACATTTTTCAGGATCATAGTCAGCGTCATAGTTTTTTTATGACTCATACTTTCTATTTGTTTCTGCGGCATTGAAATAATTTATTCACGTACGTACGACAACGCGGTGTCGTAAGTAAGTTTCTTTTGTCGATGTTCGTCCAGCCATGGCTAAATCACCTACAATCGCAATCATTAGATCTTGCCAAATATGTGAACAGCTGATATTTTTGAAAAACACTTTCGGCCAAATGAACTTTCCACCTTCGATAGTAACATTTTGACGCATGTTCTCCGTGCGGGTGCGAGAAACAGTCTTTTTTTTTCGTATTCTCTGTTCTTCACTTCGACTGTCTTATTTCTCGTAATTTCGTATCAGTGAACCCTTCAAAATAAAAAAATGTGCAGCTGGACAATGCTTATCGCACTTTGTACACTTTTTGTGTGTATCGCGATAACCACTGGAGAAAATCAAGGTAAATATTCGAAATTCAATCCGGCCATTGTTCGTGACTTTTTTATTTTCATTGTTCCTGCCGTATACCCGGCGGGTTTTTACGTATTCCCTTACCTCTTTCCCCGCGCCTTCCTGACTCCCATTACCCTCCTTTTCCCGAGGCTTCTATACATCTCCGCGTTTACCGAGGCAAACACGTTCCTCTTCCCCGAGACTCTCTCCTACTACTCTCCCACGTGCTGCTGCAGCCGTCTTATCCCCCAACTGTATCGTATTTGCCGAGGGCACAGGGAAACTGCAGAAAACCTCGCCGATACAGTCAGTCGCAGTCTCTACCTAGTTTGAGAACCGTTCACGGGAGGTACCCGGAGGCACCCGGACTAATGCAACAATACGGCCATTATTGCACTAGTTCACTATTCATTTATTTTTATTCTTCCTCTGTAAACCTTTGCGGGTTTTTATGAGTGCCTATTGCCGCGGCTACCATACCCTCCTCTGCCCTAAGGTTCCGTATTTTCGCCTTTTTTCCCCCCAGGCTCCCATCTCTCTACTTTCTCCTGTGCGGCCGCATCCATCTTATCCCCCTACTGTATCGCATTAGCCAAGGTCGCAGGGAAACTGCAGAAAACCTTGCCGGTACAGTCAGTCACAGTCTTTACCTAATCTCCCCGGCACCTTCAAACACGGCTACCAGAAGCGTCTTAGGCAGGTACCTACTCAGCTGTGATGCAATGAACCAGCTAAGTACTCGTCTCGGGGGCGCCACCATCGTCACGATGGGAACCGTCCACGGGGGGCACCCGGAGTCGTACACCGAGCGCTCAGGCATCACAGAGAGGTGTAGACTGGGGATTGCGGTTGAAACACTTGAAAAAAAATTTCAACTTTTCGTTGGTGTTCGGCCTGGGAATCGAACCCCGGACTCTCGACTTGCGAGCCCGGGCCCTCATCCACTAGACCAACCGCTCTCCTTAGGCGACCATGTTTACTAAGTTTCAGATGGTTAACATCATCAGAAACTCAGAAAAACTTCTTTCTGTTCAGCGATTCATGCGCAAACCGGTGCATGGCTAAGCGGTCACCCAACCAAGTATTGACCTCGTCTGAGGTTGCTTAACTTTGGTTATCGCTGAAGCCACGAATCGGCCACGCACCTAACGCTGCTATTCATAAGTTCTTTAATTCTTAATACTTGACAATTTTTTTTTTTTTTTCAATCATTGAAAAATTGTTCATCTGGATGCACCATAGAAACCATGGTGTCGGAGAATGCTGACAGCAAAATCAAAGCCTCGGATGACTTATGTTTGACGCCAGCATGCATTCATTCGGGTAAGTACTAAAAAAATTCACTACCCGAAAAAGTCCAACTCATAATGAGTTCTGTCGTACTTTGAACTTATAAACTAAACTTAGTTTAAAAGTTTCAAAACTTGGCTGTGTTTTATCAAAATTTGATCATGACCTTCAACATCAATCAGGTTGAAACTAAAGTTGAATGTGGAACAATAAAGTTTAAACAATAAACGAATATTCTAGCCGCAAGAATTCTGAACAGCATGAACGCAAGCGTCAAACCATGCGACGACTTTTACGAATTTGCTTGCGGTAATTTTGCTAAGTCAGCGGTAATTCCAAGAGAGTATGTCGCACTGTCTCCATTTGAAGAGGCTCAAATAAAAGTGCTGTCTCGCCTACAACAGATCATTGAGGATATTGACGAATCTACAGCACCGAAGCATTTCAGATTGGTGAAAACTTATTACAAAAATTGTATGAAAAATAGTAAGTACTAAAAATCTAGTATTTCATCATTCGACTGTTGCTAACTATTCAGAATCATAAAAAAAGTATGGCAACCAAGTAAAAATCCATTTTGATCAACTTTTAGCTGTTAAAAAAAATGATTTTTTAATCATGGCCACTTGGTTTGGCGAACCGTAAAAATCAAGACAAACTTTTTGACTATTTCGTCACGAATCTAAAAATCAATCATCAACCAGATCCTATAAATCATTGAAAAATCAAAAAAAAACACTAGATCGACGTTCGAATGAAAAAATCTAACCAGCTCAGAAAGATTATAACCAATTCTAGGGATTTTGTGTTGCAAGGTTGGCCGCGTCACGATTCTAACCTCGAAACAGCAGTGCAAAATTTGGAAACCACTGCTAACGGCTGGCCACTGATGACCAAACGCGACTGGGATAACAGTTCATTTGATTACAGCTACACGATATCAGCCTTGTTCAGCAATCATTTTGCACCAGACGTAACCAATAGTACCGTCTGGATTGCCCAAGTATGTTCTGATCAAACCAACAAGCCTTGAGTTCTTTTTGATCAAACTCATCCATTTGATTGATCATTTGATTATCCAGCTTCAAGAAAAAAGCCCACCTCTTAACAGAAATTATCTGAAGGAAGGTTTCTCAAATGAAGTGGTCCAAGCTTATTATCAGTACATGATAGACATCGTGGTTGCCATGGGCATTGAAGAATCAGAAGCAAGAGTAAGCCTCAACGAAACTTTATCTCTGGAAATAGAACTTTATCAAGTACGTATCAACATCACAGGCAGAAAAAGTTGACAAACTATGATTTTTCCAAAATCATGACGTCATTTGTTTTTAAAAATCTTTGACTTATGAGAACCGAGTAAATTGACGACGAAAAATTGGTCTTTTTCAAAAATGGGCAATCGCGGAAGATGGCAGATAATATTTTCGGCAATCATAAAATCAATAAAATAATCATTTTCTTTGCGTGGCTTTGTACTTCAAGTAAAAAGGACAAATAATCATAAGAGGAAGAAACTGACAGCGGTGTTTGTGTGTGTGCGTGTCGGTAACCATTTTCCAAGATAAGCGGCTTCTGGTGAAACCATTACTTGGATGGGTGACCGTTCAGCTAGAAATTCTGTCACTCGCATCGATCGCTGAGTGGGATGGAGTTTTTCTGAGTTTCTGATGGTGCCAACCAACTGAAAATCAATTAAAATTAAACCACCTCATTGTCCAAAGTTTTTCATAGTTTTCCACGTTAAATTATATTTCTTGTTAATTCAGATAAAAAAATGAGATAAAAAATCATCAAGTCCGTCATCCCAGGAAAAATGAAGTTGGAATGGAATCGAACTTGATAAAAATGGTCAATGATTTCTGATCCAACGCAGGTTGTTTTTGCCGAGTATGAGTTTGATTCGCATCGACGATACTCTAAAGTGTCTCTGGAAGAGTTGAATAAAAAGTATGAAAATTTGCCATTCCCGAAAAGTTTCACAAACTATGATGGAGACGAGATACAAATCGCTGTGGACATGGAGACGATGGACAGAGTCGCTAAATGGATATCCGAAAAATCAAAGTCGAGTTTGGCAAATTGGGAAGCGTGGCGATCGATAGCGGATGAAGCTCCAACTTTTGGCGACTATTTCGCTCATAGAACCAAAGTTTTCAATAGAATTTTTTTAGGAAACGCGGAAGAAGAAACCAATTCGGATAAATGTGTTAGCCGAACTCAAGATTTTTTAGGATTCGCTTTGGGTGCTTTGTACCAAAGAAAATACATCAGCCAAAGTTCCATTAATGACTTGATCCTCATGCTCGACAGTATAAAACAACAATTCTCCACATTTATAAAAAAGGTTCTCCACCGTTGTTGGTTATTAAATTAAGTATTTTTTTCGAAACTCATACCATCTGATGGTAACTTCAATCCAGGCTAGTAACTTCTGGTCCTGGAAACAATGACAGGAAAAAATTCATTCTTCTTGCAACATCTATATTGACAAATTTAAAAAAATCTACAGGGTGTCCTATTTTCGACAATCCAGAAATACTTCTTCGAATTTCGACAACTTCGGAATTGGTGCACCTTCAAGGTCAATTGGAAGGTCAATTTCAGAGTAGCCGTCAGATGATTTCCTAAAATAAGACACCCTGTATATTTACATTCGTCGTTGATGATTTAAGGTAGTTCTATCGGGACATTCGGATCGAAAAATTGTTTTTCAGTGTTTCTCACATACAAAATGGTTTGCGGGCTTAAGTTAATTAAGAAAAGTTGTTGTAAATTGACCAAGGAACAACATACTCCAAATTCAAGGTCATCCAAGGTTAAATATACTTGCTGTAAAATTACAAAAATTGCAAACATTTTTTACTTTAGATTTTTTTGAAAACTGAATGTAGCTTCTTTGATTTTGCATAAAAATGTATGCAAAGTGTTCGAAGGCTTCATCATGTAGGAACTAAAATATTTATTGATGAAAAAGTAACTTTTAACACCTTCTAAAATTCATTACACACGAGAAAATGACATTAAAAAAGTTTTATCCGAATTTTCATAAAAATCCTAAGAAAACGATCTAACGATGGAACTACCTTAAGAAAAAATAAAAAATTGCTACATTTCAATGACGAAAGCTACTAAGTAATTGATTTTTTATTGTTATTGCTAGTTTTATCCGAATTTTTTGTAGACCAATTGGTTGGGGCCCGATACAAAAAGAAATGCTCTCGACAAAGTGGCAAATATAAAAAGCAGCCTCGTTACTTGCCGTGATTTCATACTCGATGATGAACTAGAAATATTCTATCGTGACCTTGAATTGTCAGACGGTTTATTCGAAGAAAGTATTCGTAATGAGAGCAAATTTAATGAAATAAATAATCCATACACATCAACCTCGAACGAAACTGATCGAATCAAGTGCGGACATTTTTTAATCGAATCCGAATACTTAGCCTGGTTCAACTTTATACGTAAGTTTTCACATATTTCTATAGATTCCCATAAAAAATGATTCTAAAACTTAAAAAATCGATTAACAAAAAATGAAACTTTGCAAAATATCAGATTTCTTCTAAAAGCTTCGGTAATATATTTTTTTTCATTTCCAATCAATACTTTACTTTACTTTTGTCCTGAAGTATTTTTTTTTTTTTTTT